>JARYZH020000095.1:1200000-1714053 GCA_030021035.2 Notholithocarpus densiflorus | reverse complement strand
GGTGGGTCAGGTGGGTTGTGTTGGTGAGTTGGATACACACTCTACACAGGATGAGCGATGACGATAAATTTGAACTTAGATTATTATAATATTTTCTTATATAAATGAAGAATGTGTTATTATAGTGATTTTTTATAAGTATATTAGAGTGATCAGTTGACTGATTTAAACATATCCAAGAATATTTTAAAAAAATTGTACACCCTCATTCTATGGAATACATGTATCATGTTACATTAAATTTAAATTATTATATAAGTTTAGAATTGTAGCATTTTTTATCTTTCCAAATATAATTATTATAACTATATTATTGAAACGTTAATTTTAAAGTAATCTTTTGAATATTTATTATTTTTATTACTTTTCTAGGGCCCATATCTCTATTTCCAATACCAGTTTTGTTTGTATTTTTTAACCTAAAACTAAAGAGTTTGACTCAAATAGAATAAAATTTCATGCTTTTCAACCTAAAAATTAATAAAAATAAAATAAAACTTTGAGCCCAAAATTGAATTGGACCGAATGGACTTAAGTAGACTGAATGGGACTAAAGTAGATCGAATTGGACTAAAATGGACCTAATAGACCGAATTGGATTGTAGTAAACCGAACGAACCTAAATGGACCGAATGGACCTAAGTGGGCTGAATTGGACCAAATAGACCGAATTGGACTGAATTAACCAAAGTGGACCTAAGTGAACTGAATTAGACCAAAATGGACCGAATAGGACTAAAGTGGACCGAAATGCTACATGGATGTGGCTCAAAATGGAGTGTAGCAGCAAAAAATATCACACTTTAGTTTTAGATATTATATATGGACTAAAATGGACGCATGCCCCGTTGTCTATCCCACAATATGTAACAATCATGTTAAAAATAGACCAGACTTACCTTCTTCTTTTTTGAGAGATTAGTTAGTTAAGTTAGAACAACTAATCTCTCAAAAAAAAAAAAAAAGAGGTAAGTCTGGTTACCTAATAAAACATAAAGACCATGCATGGCCATCATGTCTTTAAGTACAAACTAGAAACACACGCATATATTTAAGTAGAATCACATTCATTTTAAGACTCATATTTGGCTGCCCCTCCTTTAATAATAAAAAGCTTTGGATCAAACACTTGTTCGAAGAAAATAAAAACTAGAGAATGTAGTACTATGCAGAGTAGACGGCAGTTGGTCGAGTTTAAAGTAGTTTTGTTGACAGCAAGAGTTTCTTTGGTAACGTACTATCAAAGCCATTGTGATTTTCTGTTGCATCTGACATTGCTTAAAAAACCAGCTTTTTTTACTATTCAACTTATTTTTGCTACTATTTATAGGTCTCATTACACTTTTTGGTACTATTCATAGGCCACATTGTACAATTTCAACTACTTTTTAGCTTTATCTATAGTACTTTCAGCAAAAAGTTTTCAGTTTCAACTAAAGTTTTCAGTTTTTACTAAATACATCGTAATTTTTCTTTTTTGGTTCCTAAACGATTCAGGTGCTTTTAGATAAAAAAATTTTGATTATAATTACTGAAAGTTGACAAAATCACAATTTGTACCTAGATAAAAGGAAGCTTAAACATGAACAAATAAAGAAAAAAAGCTAATCTATAGTTGCCAGAAGACATCAAAGATCAAACCTTGCCTACCATCCCAGACTAGGGAATGTTCCACTTGGTCCAAATGTTATTAGTGTCAAAGCCATAGCGATTAAGGTGGTGGTTGTAAAGGTGTTTGTTTTACAATGTTTTTATAACTTGAAAACGTGATTCTAAATAGCATGTAAAACAAGTTTTTGCCTTGCGATTATACCTTGTAGGTCTTGCATGAAATACATATGCCAGATCAAACGAGAGCTTAAGTTGATGCCAAAGTTGGCACTTAACATTAAGTGATAACCCATGTGTTTAGAGTTTTGATCTTCATAGCAGTCAACACAAGACCTTTTATTGCCCACCTTAAAATGTTCACTGCTTGTTCCAAGGAACTAAAACTGGTTTTTCAAATGGAGAACCCATCTTACTTCTACAAAAGCATCAGTCATGAATTGCTCAAAATGATACTGTCCCTTTTGAAACACTATTTGAAAGAATCTTAACACAAGCTGATCAGACAAGTTCACAAAATATAAGCCAAACAATCTATAGAGGAAGCTCATACATCAAAAGGCACCATGCTATTCTCTCATATCTTGACCAATCAAATACTAAAAAAAGCTGTATTATGCAGATCTTATATTAGTTGCTGGGAAGCATAAGCAGGTCTCCTTCCATTAACTTTACGCAGAATATGGTATCCTCAAGGCCATTCTCTGGGCAAGCCAAGGTCTTGCTGAATCTGGGTCAATGAAACGATGCATGAGGAACTGTTCTGCTTCTTCGTCCATCAATTCTCTAGCCCATGTGACCCTTTTTGATGGGCAACTACCTGGCCCATAGCACCTGCATTTTTAATTGAAGCACTCCATACTTATTTAGTGTGCTATTAAGAATAAACTTTCATAAAGACACCAGCAGAATAAACCTTCATAAAGACACCAGCATCCATTTCACAAGAAAAGTCAAAGAAAAGAAAATACAACCAACTCAACCAAAACAGTAATCCAACATGTTATCAATTCATTTTCATTTTGCATCTCCACTCAGCATCAAAACGAAGGTTATCATTTTAAATCTGTTGTAGATTAATATAACATCATGGTATCATCCAAACTCACTCAAGCCCCTGACAGCTGGATTTGATCAACTAAGTTCACAAGTTAAGAGAAGTTTTCAGTTTGTGAATGATATCCTATGTGTTTTACATGTAGGCTCTATAAAGTTAGAGGAAGCATTAAACGTGATGTACCTGTATTCATAAAAGCAAGCACTTCTCTCGTTCTCCGTTTTGCCCCAGTTATCCCAGCCAACATGCTTTATGCATGCATCCATATATGTGTATGCATAGACAACCCTTCCAAAAGGTCCCCATGGTCGTCCAAGATATGCATATGAAGTTCCTCCAACGCCAGTGATCACACATCTGCATCAACATAAAAATTATTCATAGGTGACACCCATAGCAGCAGCTGAAGTTTTGGCCCAAAAACTAGAAGCGCCAGGGGAAAAGGAACAACTACAAAACCTAGACAACTTACTGGCAAGACATGATTAATTTAATGACATCTCTAAAAAACACATTTGCTACTTCAACCAGGATAAGCATGAAAGCCATAAATTTATCTGGCTGTATCAGAAGTGTAACACATTGGTTTGATATATAGTTTACAGAAGCGAATAATTGGAATAGTAGAAAAGAAAGAGAGGGAAAAATAATATAAAATTATATAAAAATTTGGGCAGAACTAGATCAACTATTAATGCATCTGCAATTATAATCAATCTTGAAATGACATACAACATGCAACAACTTAGCACAGCTCCAGTTTAAAGAGAGGACACTCTTTAGCAATGTGACTCAATAACAGCTCTGGATAGGCACGGGTTTGAAAACTTCCAAAATGTAAAATTTTAAATCAATGTGGAGCATTCAAAACATCCAAAAGAATTAAGGAGCATGTAATTAATCATATTTTTTAATTCAATACTTCAACCCTACCTGGCAAAACTTAATCTTTATTCACCGTTTAGCCCCTTCCGGGGCCATCTCTCTTACCTCCGTAATACAAATAAATTTGTAAGGTCAAAATATAATTTTGAGGCCCTTATGCCAAATGTCAACCTATTGCAACTTAACTCTATTCTTCAAAACTAGTTACAGAAATAACCCTTAGTTGGAGTCTATAAGGTCCAAATATTCCATTTCATGTGACAAGTTATTATGGGGGGCATAAAAGTGGAGATTGTCATATGGAACCACTCTCACAATCCCTGTCTGAGAGCAACTATGAGCAGTTGGGTCTATTACCCTCCTCGAAAATAAGAAACAATCCTACTTTCTAGATTTCTGATCAATCGGTGACCTCCGAAGCCTAAGTCAGATTCACAATCAAAGGTCTCTATTTCAGTTCTGGCAGATAAGTTAATGAATTCTTTTTAGATTAAGAACATACCTTTCTCCCTAGGTGCCAGGGGTATTTATAAGCTTCTAACAAGGTTGGCGACCCTAACCCCAATTCCTTCAAGTCAGATTTGGCCAAACCATTCCAGATGCTGGTCCTAACTCTAAACAGTCTGCACCGCTTCCCCATGAAGTGGAAGGAACTTAAACCAATCCATCCAGTTATACGACTAAGGGGACAGGTTGGTGGAATCCCTTTTCGAGGTGGTCAAGTATGGAACTGTCATTCTACATTTAATGCAAATGAGTGGTGGTTGGTCAGAACATTAATTGCAGAGTGGCACCTGGGCCGCGCAACATGCTAGCTGAGGGGATGGGGTGGGTTGGGTTATTGGGGCGCTGTGCTCCAATGGTAGGGCCCAATCATGGGGGAGTTTCAGTTTGGGTCCCCTCCAAATTAACATCTATCGCATGAAGTATTTGCGCATTTGTATAAATATTGCATGATATAGGTATTAGTTAAGACTTAAGATTATGAGTTCTAAAGAGACAGCATAATACTAATTAAAGATCTCCACTTGAGGTTAGAAGAAAATATTGTGGTGACCGAAATATAATGCATCAATTCAAAGTATTTGGGATGTTCTACCAAAAATGGAATGGTAAGATAACTAGTCAATTAAATACCTCAAGAACACATAACCAGTTGTCTCCTGAGAAGATTTCCTGCTTTGGGCAGTTACATAACCTGCTGACTTGCAGTGGATATGACAATGCTCCAAGAGAGCAGTACTATTGCCAAAGATGAAATCCACGCTTCCTTCAATATAGCAATCTTTCAAATACTGTTTTCCATAATGCAGGTACAAAGTATCCTGCATCAGAATCATAAAAGAAAGAACCCTTCAGATATATCCATGCCTCAGATAACTTCTCTAAAATGTACTGAAATTAAGAAGAGATTGCAGCAATCAAACAGCACATAAACATCTGGTTTGCTGGCCAAGGGCCTCACTTGATTTCAGGGTACAAAGAAATAGATATTGACTTCAAAGTGACCATCCAAACCTAGCACAAAGAACTCATTTGATTTCCTTCACTTCTTTTTTTTGGTGAAGTGAAACCCCTGGCCCACCTTTGGTGGGGCCAGGGTAAACCTCGAGATATAGGCAACCACCCACTAGCCACCCATATCATTTAATTTCCTTCAATTGAAAAATAAAAAATAAAAAATAATTCTGATCGATACAGGCCACAAACAACATTCTTGATTATTTACAGTGGAAGTGTGTATTTGTTGCCAGAAAGCATACAAGTTCTTACTATCATCTACCAACTAGTTATGTTGTTTGATGAAATTCTTTGATCCAAGATGAAGTGTTCAGGAATTATAAAGTAGAAATGTAACATCCTAAAAAGATGCTCCATAAATTCACTAACACAAAACATAATTGAGAATGACATTGCATATACCTGCCACCCAAGAAATCTGCAATTATAGAAGGCACATCGATCAGCTGTTACTCTAATTGCCACAGCTTGGCCTGAACCCTACCAAAAAGGAAGAGTTTAGTTGATCTTCTAACTTTAACAGTTATGCTGAAATTAAATTGTTACAAGCATTGACAGAAGATAAATAGTAAAACAATACTATCATTCTCAAATTCTAATAAGCTCAAATTACTCTTTTATATGTGTGTGTGTGTGTGTGTATATATGTATGTATGTATGTATATATATCTATGTATGTATACTGATAACCTCAAACAACAATTCAAGGAATAATCAATACCTTAAGAAAGAAAACCACAGACTATTTCAGTTAGTTTACTATGCACCCAAAGCCTTAAAAAAAAGGGAGCCACATAAACAAGGCCACAGTATATTCACTTAACAAATACAGAAGGATAAATTTTGAGCATATCCAACTCCCCAGACTTTAAAAACATTGCCAACATGCCCAACATCTAAAAATTACTTCCACACCATTTTCTTTCACATTGTGAGTCCCAAAACAGGTTGATTTGGAAGAAACTAATTGTGGTGCGGAAAACAATTTAGCCAACACAAAAGGTGCATCTATATCCAAAACCTTGATCCAAAAATTCCAACTTACCTATCACCTAAAAAACCCCAAAACTCAGTTTCTACCACATTTAGCTGACCTTCCATTAAATAAATTCATCAAAGCTAGAGTACCAAGTAACAACTAACAAGAAAAGCCAATAAATTTGAAAACTTGGAAATGCTAAACATTGACAAAAAATTAAAGATTACCTGAGGAGCAGAGTTTTCAAAAGTGATATTCTCAGCAATAAATTCCTCTCCTTCCACAATAGTACTTCCACACCCAAAAGTCCCAGTCCCAATCAACCTAGCTCCCTGCAAAAACCAAACATAAAAGTTAAACCCAGATGGGGTATTAGCATATATATATGATATAGCAGTGCAAAGTGCCAAAAAAAAAAACCTGGTGGTGATCGATCTGGGTGGCCGTGTTGTGCCAAGTGAGAACAGTGTCCTCAGGTCTAAGACCAGCCAGAGTAATAAAGTTCTTGGTTTTTGGCACGTACACAGGTTGCTTGTAAATCCCTGGGGCCACACGAATCACTGTCCTACGATTGTTGCCTAGTGGCACAGCATCTATTGCCTCTTGCACCGTTACATAGTCACCTGTGCCGTCCTGTGCCACCGTTGTTATCACAGAGGCCGCCATTGTTTTCTCTCTATGTCTCTGTAATGGGAATGACAATTAAGGAATGAAATGGAGTGGAGAGAGAATAAATAAAGGGAACACTAAAGTTAGCTAAAAAGTAACAGAATCTAGTACCTAGTCCAGTTGTTCTTGTTGGGAGGTGGGAAGTATTTTGGCTTTGTTTGTTCACAGTGACTAAAATTGCCATTTATATCCTTTAAATTTGGAGTAATTTTAATTTTGTTCTTTCAAATTTAAAATATTTGATTTGGCCCTCCTAATGTACCTATCATTTTGATTAGGAGCCTTTCCATTCATATTCATACATATGTCCGTTAAGTAACTCTTAAATCTGTCGTGTGTGTTTCAATATTCCATATAGATTAAATAGATTAAAAAAGACTTGAAATTTTAAAATAAATTCTATAAATATTTTTTTTAATTATGAAATTCTCTGGATATTTTAAAATTATATAAACTAACTGTGGGGACAAATAACCAAGAGTCACGCATCTTGGGCCGTGGGCTTGGTCCGAGGAGTTCTCATGGGCCGAGCAATGTGGCAGCTACTACTTTCAGGTGTATGGGATGGCGATTACGCCAGGAGGTATAGTCCTCGGATATAAAGATTTTAGTTCGAGAAGAATCCCGATGGTAGTAATCCTCTGGAATCTCAGTAGCGAGAAACAAGCTCGAGGGAGACTTCTTTGGGAAGAAAGATACGAAAATATACGAAGAAAACTTTGCCACACGTTAAATACCTGTGACTACTTTCCTGGCGCATTTATGTGGAAGACCTCTGAGCAGTCTTGCAAGGCCCATGACTCTCGGGAAGCTAAGAAGAAAAGATACGATAGGATAAGTATTAAGAGGTACCTTGGAATGAATGACGAGTGTAAGGGGGGATAGAGATCTTGAGATTATGATTATATGGAGTTATTCCTCCTCAGTTTGGAGGATCGAAGCACTAGAGAAGGAGAGAGAAAAAAACATAGAAAGGAAGAGATGACGTGAAACGACATAAAAGGATTCCTCCTCGGACCTAAATAAGCGAAACTATTCCAAATTATTTGGTGTGCTTTGGGCCTTTTGATGCTTTAGTTTGCTTTAAGAATAGGTAAAGCGAAGCGCCAGATTCCAATCGGTTCTTAAATGCTCTGCAAATACATATTGCATTAGACTTGTGGGCAGATGCGTCTTTGGGTAGGAATTGCGCAATTCGTTACCTCTGATTGGCGGCCGATGCATGGGGAGAGAATTTGTATAATAGTGAGCGCGACGTTTCATGGTAGGATCGGGTCGCTTTAATCGAGGGCTCGAAATCGACGAGCGCCTTCCATAATCTTGAGCGTAGGAGAGATAGGGGAGGGTAGCCCACGTACCACACGGACTAGCGGAAGTCATCCTCGAATGGGAATCACTTTCCTCGGAAATGATGAGCCATGCAAGGGAGATCGATGATTTAGCCGGAGCTGCCATGCGCGTCGGCGGCGAGCCATTCTAGTTACGATGTTCCTCGAATGATGAAGATGATGTGCGTCTGGCGAGACCTAGGACCGTCGGCTTGAGCCTTTTCCTATCAGAAAAGAAAATGTTCATAAGCAGCGTAAAGTCCACCTACGAAGAAATTTGGAAAAATGATGCCATGAAACGGCGTTGAATCCATTCTAGGTCCTTCTGTCGCATCGAAAGGCGAGCTTACGCCGGCGATTCCATATTGCTTTCACCACTTATTGCGGTGACGGATCATTGAGGCATGTAAGCCAATTTAACCGGAATGGCCGTCTATTCTAGGGACGAGGCCTTGATGTGTAAAGAAATGCTTTCCTTCGATTTAGGGCGTGGCGTGGTGAATTCGATGGTTGAGACCTGTTCATAAGAGTTTCCTTTAAAGAACACAGCGAGGCTTTTAGTTCTCGTTTTATCACATCTGTTAAGTGCCTAAGCCCTTTGGATTCTTTCTTGTCTTTGTCCCATGCGACCACGAAAACGTACTCGAATGAGATATTGGGAGGCGTGTACTTGAAATAGATGGTGATTTTGAGGAGCGTGACCCGCCAGAATGATTACTTTTAAGAAGCGGCTTGCCTCTGAGGCATGGATTAGGAAATCTCTCCCAGTGGCAGGTCACCGATTGTGTCGACTTATGGATCGAATAAGCAAATACAAAGGTTGAAGAGAGGACAGACGAGGAAAGGGTAAAACAAGATTAACCTCGGGGAGCGTAGGGATTTCCAAGTCGGACGATTTAGTAACAATCGGCCTGGAGAGACTGTTGGGCGATCGAGATTCCTCAGCGTCAAAGCTGTCCTTGGTATTAAAACCGATCATTAAGAGTCTTGGAAAAAGTGAAACGAGCCATTCTTTAAATGGCCAGAACAAATAGCGAGGCGATGAGTATGACTAAGCCTTTGTGTCGATATCACGGGACGAGGACATCTGACTAGGGGCTGCGAGGCTTGTGGGACCAACAGATCGGTGGTCGAGAAGGAAGATGAAGGACTGTTGCATTCCAGTGATCAAGCGGGATGATGAGTTGATTCGAAGAGGCGTCCTCGGGCCACACAGGAGCGATAAGCGTCATTTATTTGCCGGGAAGAGGCGAGGTCACACGTCAAAATGCAGTGATATACGTAGCTCGATCGTTTGCCAGAATGATGGCTCCGAACCAAAAGAATCAAGATGGAGACGGAGACAGTTGGGTTTTTCGGACGAGACAAGGTCGAACTATCAGCCCACGATGATGCCTTGGTGATTACGCAGGATAGGTGGATATGATGTGAAGAGGGTCTTTGGTGGACCGAGAGTGCCTTGGAGGTAATGTATCGAGAGCTGTTTGGGAGTGGGGTTAGGTCAGAACTGGCGCCTGACTCCCACCAGTGGAAACCGAGGGAAGAAACCTTGCGTTATGCGAAAGTCGAGATCGCGGAGCTACATGCCAGCTAGGTCTTGAGGTAGTGGAGGTCGACTTTATCGTGAGTGGATGTTTGTGCTCCATATCGTATCGTAAGCTGAACCTTGGCCACTGGCTGAGAGGTATCTCTCCTTTGCATCAGGTGAAATGCCGCCAGGGTGAGTCAAAGAGATCGTCGGAGGCTTGAACATGGCTAGACAATGCACAGTAGCGGCCGTATCACATCGGCACGAAGGCTGATCGATGGCGCGGAGGCAAGTTCATAACAGTCGTCTCTCGAGTCGCTGTCGAAGAGGGCTTCAGGGAGGTGAAATGTGATGATTTAGAGGATCATTGGGGGGATGATACGGAAGTATTTCAGTGGGGTCGATTGCGCTTCGCGAGAGGAAGTTAATAAATTCCTTAAGAGGAACATCTTTGTCTTTGGAGCGCTTACGAACACGAGGTGGACCCTGTATATGTCACCATTTGAATATTAATCCATCCATTACCACAGGAAAAACAGCCCTCGGCGGCCGTCGAAGAGGCATGCGCGTAGTTAAAGAAGAGGTGAGAAACGACTTAAGCTGAGCGAGGAAATTTATCGAGTGTTCTGCAGATGGGTAGCACGGTGGTGGTAAAGAAAAGAGTGGCAAGTGGCGAGGAGTGTGCGTAGATTTGCGATCTAAATAAGGCTTGTCCAGGATCCATTCCCATTACCACGAATAGATCAGGCGGTGGGCCGACGGTGGGACACCACCGGATGAAGCTTTGGGCGCCTTTAGGGATATCACCAAATACCATAGCCTTGGAAGACCGAGAAGGAGCGCATTTATCACCCCATCGGAAACTACCATTCTGGTGATACCTTTCGATTAAAAAACGGAATCAACCTATCGAAGGATGATAGCGAGGAGATATTTAAGCCTCAATTAGGGAAGAGCATTGCCAGAATGCATAGGCTTGATATGGTGTGGTCAAAAGCAAGGTGGTGTCCAAAGCATGTTGACCTCGGAGGCATCTTCGAGAATCTTGAGGAAGCCTGTTTGCCTAAGTGCGTCGAATGCCGTTTGGTGTAGGATGAGCAAGTCTGCAGGAGTACGTGGTAGCCACGCGAGGAGGAATCGAAGTCAATCTGATCAAATTAAGGCGATTAACAACTTGCACCTCTCAGTAATCCCAAGGGTTCGAGAAACTTATTGGAATGATTGGCTTTGAATCGTTTTATCTCTCGTTCGTGAATAGGTGATACTTCTTTATAGCATTAGGAAAATGGAAGGGATTTGAGGTGAAATTAGGGTGCTCTAGGCTTTCAGCGGCAAGAATATCTTTCTCGGCCTCGTCATGTCCAGTCCTCGGGAAGATGAGGTCTTGTTCGCCTGTAGTAGATTTGCTCCCCAAATGCTGTGAGTACGGTGTTGATTGAGTTAATGATGGTGTGCGGCCGGTTTGTACGTTAACGATCGTTACTTGAGGGTAGTGCGCTATTTACCATTGGAAGAGGCCATCACAGTGTAGTCCATGGTGCGCGAAACTCCCCCACTATTTTCGGGCACACTCACATCGTCGTCTTAACTCGAAGCTCCCAATTAAATTTGTGCTTGATACGTTATCTGAGACGGGGATGTAAATGGGAATCTACTGAGTATTTTCCGAATCTACCCATGTTTCCATGACCTAAGGCCAAAATGGGCGATTTTAGAGAGTAAGAAAACAAATAAGGTAGCCAGGAGACAGGGCCAAGCGAGCAAAATCTAATACAAAACTAAATAGGCTTACGGGATTACAAATGCTAGTAAAGGAAGCTACTGGGGAAGACCTTTGAGGACCTCTTTACGAGGAAAGAGCGATAGAGATTTGGGAAGTTGAGTATTTTAGAAGGCAGTTAGAGTTCTAGGCGGCCCGAAGTTTCTTTGGAAAGTAATGATTTCTCAAGGCTTTATATTAATGGAGAGGAGAGAGAAGTATCATTCATAAATTCCGGAAATATCGATCGTTGGATCTGCGCATCAAGCAGATTAGATGTGGGAGACAAGGCGCCTCTGGAGTAATTAATAGCTAGCAGGGGATTGCAGAAGCGTCGAGATTATCACGAGAACGTAAAAGGCGCATCCCTTGTGAATTAAATGTTTGTCTTTATCTCTTTGAAAGTCAAAACCTCGGCTCTCTCGGATGGGAGGAAAGGTGAAGTTTGAGAGGGAGCTATTGTGAGACGAATAACCAAGAGTCACGCATCTTGGGCCATGGGCTTGGTCAGGAGTTCTCATGGTAGAGCAATGTGGCGACTATCAGCGTTCACTCAAAGATTGGCATAGAATAGCGGTGCAATAGGGAGAGGTATAGTCCTCGGATATAAAGTTTTGGTTCGAGGAAAAGTCGATGGTGAAGTAATCCTCTGGAATCACCGATGTGAGAAAGCAGGCTTCGGTGAAGCTTCTTTGGGAAGAAAAGATCCCAAAATATAAAAGAAAATGCTACCACCGCATTAAATACCCTGCTGACTAC
Organism: Notholithocarpus densiflorus; assembly: GCA_030021035.2. Lineage (NCBI taxonomy): Eukaryota > Viridiplantae > Streptophyta > Magnoliopsida > Fagales > Fagaceae > Notholithocarpus > Notholithocarpus densiflorus. The sequence goes on along the minus strand of JARYZH020000095.1, from coordinate 1,701,960 downwards.
TTTTAAAGCGCATTTATGGGAAGACCTACGAAACGATTACTCACAAAGACTATATTGCTCTACAAGGGAGGCCCGAAAAGATCGGATAGGATAAGTATTGAGTACCTTAGATGAATGACAAGTGTAAGATGGGATGCAGAGACAGTTATATAAAGGTTATTCCTCACTCCATTGGGATCGGCTTTAGAGAGAGGAGAGAGAAAAGCGGAGAGAAAGAAAGAGATAGAGACGTGAAACAGTAAAGGATTCTCCTCGGACCTAAATAAAAACAGAACTATTAAATTATTTCGATTGTGCTTTGGTATTTTGATAGCTTTTAGTTTCTTAAGAATAGAGTAAAAGCGAAGCCATAGCAAAATTCAATCGGTTCTTAAGCCTTTCTCTACAAATACATGTTAGGTATGTGGACTTATTGGGCGGTTGCGTGCTTTGGACTGGGGTGCACCAATTCGTTACCCTACACTAACAAAATAAAATGATTCTTTTTTTTTTCCTTTCACAACATTTTTGAGCATCCAAATATAGAAATATAGCCCAATTTTTTGGACTTTTAACATTTATATGTGATTCCATTTTTTTTGGTCATGCAAATTGTAGGGATGATAGGCCCAGGAACGTATATTGGGCCGTGGGCCCTATCCGAAGGCATTTAGTAGTCCGAGGACAGATAAACGTTAATGTAGAAGTGTAGGCTAGTGAATGGAGGAAGGTGTTTGGTCATAGGGGTTTAGGAAGGTGGTCCGAGGACAAATGCTTCCTTGACTTAACAGAGTAGAGGTCAGAAAGGTTGACATGCCATCAAGAGCAACATTCTAGGCAGTTCTAATGGTAAGGATAAGCATCAGGAAGGAATAAGACAAGGGGAATGTAAGAAATATCTAAGGAAAAGCTGCTACTACCACATTAAATGCTCTGTAACTAACTCTCTGGTCGCATTAATGTGGAGGTGATACCTGAACAGTGATATTCAGCCTTACAGCTACCTCTAAAAACTTCAGGAAGGTGTTGATGGGACAATGATTAAAGCTAACCATCTGATCTACACGTGGGGGGCTAAGATGGAGCAAAGGAGGGTAATATAAAGAAGAAAAATCCCATTACGAAGGGATCATCGGAGAATCTGTAGAAAAAACACTGTAGCACAAAGAATTGAAATTGTAATCAAGCCTTAGAGTAATATATTCAAGAACTACTCTTCTCGGATTTTGCCGAGGAAGAATTTCTTTGCAAAAAAAACTTGTTTTTCTTTGTTTTTCTTTGCCTTCTTACCATCTTTAGTCCATTGTGAGCATTGTCCAATTCATTGAAACCTAGTTTTCAGCCTACTCTCTAAAAATTCATTGTGTTAGGCTCTTTGGGCTTGAATCCTTCTACCTTTTGGGCTTAGGAACCAAAACCTGCCCTTACACAAATATTTCGATACAATTTCAATTTTTCCTTTAGTTTCTTTTTTACAATTTCTTGAGAACCAAATGAAGATTAAGATTTCAAAACCAAAACAATCATTGTACAATTACTCTAATCAAAGCTTGAAAAGGACAAAGTTTGTGAGATTAGGATCATTGGATTAGAGGACGGAGTCAATCCAACTGTTGGATTGTTTAGGTTTGAAGGAGGAAGAAGAGGTGGTGTCGAAGAGCCCGAAGAAGAGCTTGCATACGAGGGAAGAGAAGGCGAGGGAGAGGAAGTGGCAAGATAGGGCGAGTGAGTGCAAGAGTAGGAAGGATTTGATGGAGTTGCATGTAGAGGAAATTTAAGATGAGGAGGAGGAAGAGGTGAGGATGGAGAAGGTTACATCAATTGGACCCTAGTGCAAGGGTTTCATTAGCCACAAAGCCTCTAACATCGAAAAACCCCTTAATAGTGCCCACCACTGCAAAGGAAATTTCTCTCTCACCACTAACTACACGCCTTGCAATTTCATCCATTGCATCTAACGATCTAGATTCTTCATTATCCTCGTCAAAGCTGGCTCTTCCATCAACAAAACCATCTTTGCCCTCATCTTCTTCATAAAACTAAGCTACTCCACCATAATGAGAGAGAGAGTAATGGAAAATTAGAAAAATAAAATAAAAGAGAAAAAATTCAAAAAAATAATACTTATATTAATTAATAAAAAGTATGTTGATGTGACTTAATGAAACTCAGAATAACATAGTTTTGATATTCAAAACTATGTTTTGAGCTTCAGTGTCACTTAATGGACACATTAGCACATGCATGAATGGAAGGACTCCTAATCAAGATGATAGCTAACTAGGGGACCAAATCAAAATTTGTAAACTTTGAGGAGAAAAATCAAACTTACCCAAAATTATAAGGGTGTGATTTTCAATTAGTCTTGTTTGTATATAAGGGGAAGGTGGAAATGTTAGGATGCGGTGTCTCTCCGTTGGCTACAATGTCCAACCATATAAAAATTTCACATATATATTTTTTTGTAATGATTAGTAAATAATAAAAGTAAAAATATTAAGATAAGTTAGACCAACCTCATTGTTTTCTAAAATGACTTTCTTCCCAAATGTTTCATGGAATGATACTTTCCATTAAAGTTTGTGTAAATCCAACAGACAAATTTTAACAAAAGAATATTTTATTTTTAAAATAGAATGAGCATTACTATTATTACGGCATGGCAATTACTAGCATCGATTTTTTTAGATAAACTATTACTAGTTTATCATTTAGGTTGAAATTTAAATTCATAGAATAAAAATAAAGTGTAGGTTTTAGTTAGCTTAACTTGTAAGAGATCTCTCTTTCTAAAAAAAAAAACTTGTAAGAGATCTGCAGTTCAATCCTCCAACCTACATAAAAAAACTGATAAAATCCACTAGAAAATAGTCAAAGATAACAAACACCTTAATCCTTATCATCCTATCAAAAAAAAAAACCTCTTAATCCTTAATTCATGCATCAGCCTCTAGTTGGACTTGGACCCACAACAAAATAAGCGGGAATAGCATTAAAAAAGAAGAAGAAGAAAGCATTATTGAAGTCTAAGCACTATGATTTCCTTCTCAATAAGGCAATAAGCTGTAAGCATGGCTGGTCTGATGAAACTCCAACAAGTTGATGAGGAACTTGCAATCAACAATAATATAATAGCACTAAAAGAATACAATAACAGCCTTGATAATCAAACGTTATCTGATCACAGTTGAAAAAGAAAAACAAACGCCTGTACATTTTTCATGCTACAACTAGCAAAGCTGTGCAGCCATTAACATTATCACACTAGATATATATATATATATATATATATATATATATATTTATATGCCTTGCCCTAGCTATAAGGAATGGGGCAAAAGTAAAGAAGACACATCCCCATCTTATCACCTAAGAATTAATTATACAGCAGCTAAATTCATATGCCAAACACACTTATATAAACTCAACTCAACTCAACTCATTTTAAGCAAGTTATTTAAGCTATATATATGTGCTTAAGGTTGATTAAAGCATAACAACAAAAAATTTCTCCTTCAAACCTATTTTTACTACTTAAGAAAAAACAAAATTAGAAGCCAATCAATGTATCAACTACGTTCAATTTCAAATGCCCCCATTGGTTCACCATCCGAACCTTGCTATTCTTCTTTTGGAGTGTAATTATTCTCACTTGCTATTCTTCTTCTGGAGTGTAATTATTCTCAATGTTGAATGTTTTGCAAATCTCTTCCAAAGTCTTTCCCCTCATCATATTCACCACAGATTTAGATTCTCTAGATTTTCTAAGATACTTTATCAGTAATTTTTTTTTTTTTTTAATTCTAACCACTCTTTTCTCTACAAGGCATGCACTACACTACAATACAACATCCTGTGTGAAAAATAATTCTCTCCAGGATCAATTTCGTAGTTTAGATTTGATATTACATATTTAAAGTGTATCTAGTGTCACGTTATCTAAAATTTAAAATAGTGTGCAGTTAGATCTATAAAATAAAATCTCAACTATAAAATTGACGCCCCATTTAAAGTGAAACAGAAAGGATCATGTTAAAATGGTTGATATATAACAATTAACAAGCCCGTAATTAATTAAACATTGCTATTCTGAAAATGATATTACGTAGCAAATCATTGGGCCTATCTATCTGTGTCATTAGCCGAACTTGAAATTAATTGGGCCAACATGGCTCCTAATTGTTAATCTTTTTTTTTTTATTTTTGATATCAATAATAAAATAAAAATCTAGCAAAAATCAAACGCGTGGCCCACTACTTAATGATTTTAGATAAGGCACATCCCAAAGTTTCAACTGTATCTGAGGCCCACAACCATCACATTCACTTTTATACTTTCACTTTCAACCATTACTAGTTCCCCACGTGTGCACAAGACAACCAAATGGGGTCCTAATTTGAGTAATTTTCCTTATTACATTCCCAAACGACGCCGTATTTGTCGGCAAGTCAAACTACTATAAAAGCCATCCTAGTCCCCGTATGTCCTCTTCATTTCTCTCATCTCATCTCATCAGATCAGATCTCAAAACAAAACAACTCTCCTGAAACGATGCCGTATAACACGCGCGGCGCAGATGCTGACGTGGACGATTTCGACGAGTACGATCCGACGCCGTATGGCGGAGGCTACGACCAAGTACTCACGTACGGGCGTCCCCTCCAGCCGTCCGATGAGATCTGCTATCCTCCCTCTTCATCCTCACAGTCCGATGAATTCGACTACGATCGCCCTCAATACTCCTCTTATTCTGAGCCCTCTGCTTACGGTGATGAGGCTCTTCAAACCGAGTACAGCAGCTATGCCCGACCCAAGCCCCGACCCGGAGCCGTGCCCGGTTACTCTCCTGGTCCTCCCGATGACTTCGGAGCTTCTGGTGGGTATGGAGATAGGCCTAGGCCTGAATCGGGTTATGGGGTCCCTCCTGGTGTGAATAGGCCTGGTTATGGGTCTGAGAGACCTGGGTCTGAATATGAATCCGGGTATGGGCAGCGACCCGGATCTGGGCATGGTCGGAAGAGTGAGTATGAGCAGCCAGAACCGGAATACGGATCTGGGTATGGACGGAAAAGTGAGTTTGAACAGACCGGGTCCGGGTATGGGCGGAGGCCGGAGTCTGAGGAGCCTGGATCGGAATACGGGTCTGGGTATCGCCGGAAGCCGGAGACTGAGGAGCCTGTATCGGAATACGGATCCGGGTATGGGAGAAAGACTGAGTATGAGACTGCTGGATCGGAATTTGGATCTGGGTATGGCCGGAAACCAGAGTACGAAACACCCGGGTCGGAATTCGGATCTGGGTATGGTAAGAAACCCGGGTACGAGGCTGCCGGATCGGAGTATGGTAGGAAACCCGAGTATGAGACACCTGGGTCGGAGTATGGATCCGGGTACGGGCGGAAACCCGGTTATGGGGAGGAACAAGAGGGTGGTGGTGGATATGGGTATGGGGGGAGGAGTGAGACGACTGAGTTTGAGAAGCCGAGTTACGGGGATGAGCCGCCTCGGAGGCCAGCAGGTTATGGGAGGCCGAGTTATGAGGGGCAAGAGGGTTATGAGAGGCCTAGCTATGGGAGGTCTGAGGAAGAGGAGAGCTATGAGAAGCCTAAGTATGGGAGGTCTGAGGAAGAGGGGAGCTATGGGAAGCCCAAGTATGGGAGGTCTGAGGAAGAGGGGAGCTATGGGAAGCCCAAGTATGGGAGGTCTGAGGAAGAGGAGAGCTATGAGAAGCCCAAATATGGGGGGTCTGAGGAAGAGGAGAGCTATGAGAAGCCCAAATATGGGGGCTATGGTGAGGAGAGTGAAGAGGGCTATGGCCGCAAGAAATATGTGAGTGACCATTTCTTTCCTTGATTCCGTTTCCTTGTTACTACATGTTTAGAATGGAGGGAAAGAATTCCTATGACCAATTAGTTTGAATAATTTGTGATATGATATTATATATATTAATATATCAAATAGAATATATGTGGCCGACCCTGATTAGTCTGTTAAGGATCCATAGTCGAATCCAAGATTAAGGCTTTGTTGTTGTTGTGGGTATTAATTTTAACATTAAACATCTATTTTGTTTGGAATGAATGTTCACTATTATAAGTATGTGGTATGTTTTATCATGTCTGAGTTTTGATTATGTGTCTTCTTAGTGGTACTTTCTTACAATGTCAGGATTTTACCATCAAATTAGTGGGTTGGTTTGGTGGTGTGGTGCAATAATAAGTTAAAATTAATAGATTAGTTCCAAACTTCCAATTAATCTGCAATGTCTAGCCCAATGAGCTCACTAATTTGTTAATTTTATGACTGGTTTTGGATGTTGGGAGTCACCATTGCAAATTAATCTTATACTAAGGTGTCAGTGGCAAATATTATTGTTTAGTGTAGACATTGCAAGTGAGACCATAGTTTATGAGGGAAGCTACAATTAACCACAATTTAATGCTAGCTTAGTCATGTAATATGAGTATGTGGTATGTTTTATCTTGTCTGAAATTTGATTATGCCTGCCCAGTATTAGTTTTGTATCATATCAGAAATTTGTCATGTATGATGTATCAAGAAGTTGAGTTAAGAAAGACATTCTAGAGTTGATTAGCATATGCAAGTCTTGTTGATGCACCCAAATGAATATTGGACTTTCCTTATGCTAGTTTGAGCTAAGACCCTAAAGTTGGTGGTATTAGTCTTTGTATATCATGGAAAATTTTCTAAAGAATTCCCAAACACGAGGTTTTCTCAATTTTAAGCAAGCTTGAATTCCTGGAACAAATGGTTGTTTTAACCCTGGTTCTCCTGTTAATATGAGTATGTGGTATGTTTTATCTTGTCTGGTGATTATACCTGCCCAGTAGTTTGTATCATATCAGAAATTTGTCATGTATGATGTATCAAGAAGTTGAGTTAAGAAAGACATTCTAGAGTTGATTAGCATATGCAAGTCTTGTTATTTTAAATGAATAATTGGTTTCCTTATGCTAGTTTGAGCTAAGACCCTAAAGTTGGTGGTATTAGTCTTTGTATATCATGGAAAATTTTCTAAAGAATTCCCAAACACGAGGTTTTCTCAATTTTAAGCAAGCTTGAATTCCTGGAACAAATGGTTGTTTTAACCCTGGTTCTCCTGTTGCATGTAGGTTCAAGGTACTAGTGAAATAATATATTTGACTGAACATCAGGTTCTTTGGTTATTTTCTAAGCTGCCTGGTAGTCGGTAACAGTTGTTAGGCCAAAGCAAAAAACCTCTTCCCCCAGCCCCTCTAAAAAAAGCTTAAAATATTCCAAAAAAAAAAGTATAATCATACCTAAATATATATTAATTAATTAACTACTGTGTGCCTGCCATGTCTTGTCCTAGTTTTTCAAGAATTGCCTTTTCCTGTGCCATGCTGTGTTGTGTCTGTGCTCTTAGGCTATTTTATAAAAGCAGAAAAGGTGAATGTTGTTTTACACAATTTTAGATGAGTTGGTATATATAAATTATGGGCACCTTTGATTATTACCTTGAGAGATCCATATCTTACATTAATATTCGTTACCACGAACATGTCCATGCTTGTGAAAATAGCTATTATGGTACAGATTAGTCTCATCAATCACCAAAAGCGGGTACAGAATAGACTTTAGATTTGGATGACCTACCTTGTTTTGTTTGCATGCCATGTATGTGGTATAGGTGTGCTAAGAAAGTGAAAGATGAACTTGTTTCTAATGCAATTGGTTGGAACTGTCTTTTGTCTGATCGTGTATATATGTGTCAGGGAGATGATGGCTCTGGTGATGATGATGATGAGGAGAAGAAGCACCACCGTTATAAGCATCACCACCACCGCAAGAGCCATGATGATGAGTGAATGGAATGCTGGTGTTGCCCTGTGAATGGGATTCATGCCATAATTAGCTACTAAATAAAGGGTTGAGGCATGTTTTTCTGTGAGTCTTTTGAGTGGTATTGTCCTATTGGAATGGTGTAAGTTTATTATGATTTCTGAGTAAGACATATTTGGATGTATAAGCTGAAGTATGTCTCATTGTGTGATTCTAAATAAAATCCCAGATATTTGGGTTGGTGTGGTTGGTCTCATTCATATCGTTTAACAAATTCATGATAACTATAAATGAGTAGTACATATTTAAAATCGTATTCATGATGTGTGAGTTTTTTAAAACCTAAGTCTCTATGTGATTACGATTTTCGTAATAGATATAAAACATAACCAATTTAGAAGCAGAGCAAAAGAACTATTGTAGACGGATCCAATGACAAATTAACTTTGTAATTGACTCTAAAAAAAAAAAATGAAAAAAGAAAAAGAAAAAAGAAAGCTTTGTAATTATATAGATTAGAAGGCCGAGGAATGATGCTGAATGGATGATAAGTGTTATGCAACTAAATTTTTCTTTTTTGATACATTGATAGTTGGGAGTTGGGGGTGATATGATTTGAACCTGGATATCTGTGGAAAACACTAGTAGATGCTAGATATGTAACAAAGTTTACCATCCATAATATAACAAACTACTACTAATTTGATTCTCAAAAAAAAAAAAAAAAAAAAAAACTACTACTACTAATTTTGTGACAAAGTGTTATGCACATAAAATTTTAGTAATAATAATTTTCTTGTACACAATTATCTATGATACATCTTGATAAGAAAATCTATACATCAGTCAATATGAAAAATAAATTTGTGATATTCAGCAAGAAGCATTTTGCTTTCACTAGAATATCGTGAATTCGTGATAGTATTTCTTTAAAATCACAATAATATTTCTTTAATCATGCCCTTATCCTTGCAAGCTCTACCAATTGATTTTAAGTAACAATCTTTCTCTATTCTTTAATTATTTCTTCCTCCTACAAGGTCACATTGGCTTTGTCATGAATCAATCAATAAGAGGCACCATGTTTTACATATGGGAACCAACAGTTTATTGTTCTGCATGCCAAAGGGCATGGGAAGGAGAGGATATATGGCATAAGCAGATCATGTAACGCCTTTCTCATATAGGGTGAGTCTCATGCTTGTGAGGTCCAATCTTATATGAAAGGCGTTATACATATACCCGCTGCATCATATACTTTTGCCGTGGGATGAGGCCCATTGTTGGCTGACTCCAAGCATTCGGTATTCCCAAGCCAACAAGGAATTGGTGGATCCTTTGTCAAAAATTTCCATTTCAAAAAAAGAAAAAGAAAAAGATTTTCGTTGTCTATGGGATGGGCAATCATGTGTGTGGCAATGAACATAGTATCCGTTTGGGTACAAAGTCTGCGTTTTAAGTCTTTGTTTTTCCGTTGTTGACCAAGTCAGCAGTTAACAGTGCACCCGTATACTGTTTACGAGTCCCACAAATTTCACTTTTCAGCAACTTTTTCATTAAAAATAGATCCCAGCACTATTCACACATTTAAAAATTATTTTGCTACAGTGTTTTCAGTTTTCAGTTTCAGCAAAATAAGTTCTATCCAAACAAACCCATAATCAGAATAGCTTTTCTATAAAATCCGGGTGCCTATGTCAATGAGATGAGTAACTACTTAGGGTATGACACACAAACCCAAACCCAAGATCATAGTAACAAGTCAGATTTGTGCCCCATCAAAAAACGAAAAAAAGAAGACAGATTTGTGCATTTTGCAAAAAGCACGTTGTCTTCTACAAACCAATCAATCACTCTACATGAACTTTAAAACAGATAGGGACTTCTGAAAACTGTTAAAATCTTAATATGTCTAAGGGCACAACATTTTTCACAACTGTTGAGATAGCATGTTGTGATTGGTGTACAATAAAATGATGTCAATGGCGGTCTTAGTAAAAGTGATGTTGTACTAATCACAATTTGCTACCTCAACAAATCGTGTAAAAGTTGTGAAATTTTTTTTGTCTGTAGCATTGTTGTAAATACTACATTGTAGTATGAATTGTACAACTAATAAATTGGGGATAACATCTACTCCAGAGAACATTAACAAAAGAAAAGAATAAAGTACATAACATGATCATACAACTGCTTAGTGTGTAAGTTAGAAAACAAAAATTACAATTTTTGTATGCCAAAACAAAATTAGAGGAGCTTCTTTCTCTCAAAGAATGTCTTCAAATGCCAAAACTGCAAGCCGGCCACCGACAAGCAAACCACAAGGGAGAGGAAACTTAAGGTAGCCATCTTAGAGTTAGTTGATCTATTAAGCTGTTGCATTTCTTCCTCCCTAGATCACCAAGGACAAAAATACATCAGATTTAGCCAACAAACCCAGATCGTAGATGCTCATTAGGGCCTAAGGTCTTAAGGTAAATAATTTTAAAATGCAAAGCATTTGAAATGTACAATTGAGGAAAAATGAATGAATTTTCGCATTTGTCTACAAAGAATAAGTTGGAGCAATGTGTGTTCAACCAGATAACCAACTCTTGGACACTGGCGATATTAGTGACTGAGCTACCCAGAGTTTTAAAATTTCTGTTTACACACACACAAGGTGAGCGAAGTGTAAGCAATGGAGATAGCAATTTCAATCTATTTAAATGTATTCTATGTGCATGTGGAACAATTTGCACAAAAAATTTTCATGTCATCTTCAGTTGGAAATAGTATGATCAAGTAAAAACTTCTACAATAAGATATCCCTTTCCAAAATACACATGAAGTGAGATTTAAAGTTGAAACAAATAAGTACCATAATATTACAGGGAAAATTGTGTTTGTACCTCTCACGAAGATAAAACATCTCATCATGAATGGATGCGACAGTGTCATACAATTTCTTCAACTCAAGTTCCATCGTCTAGCACAAAATATGAAATAATAATACATCAGCAGACCATGTGAAGTATATCTTTCTGTTAATTGCTTGGATCTATCATATAAAAACAAAAATGACCAAAATGAAGACTAAGAACTATTAAATTTATGATAGGAACAGCAGCTCCTAACATCCATTAAAACATAAGATTATCCCATAAACACAACAACCATACCTGGTTTTCAAAAATAGCAAATCTTAAGAGCCTTAAGAAACTGGTATAGTGAGCCATAAAGAAATTCATCCAATAGCAATTAATGGGATTATTATTATTTTTTTTTTTTTTGGATAGGTAGATAGTGGGGGAGGAGGTGAGATTTGAACCACACACATAAGGCACCACAAAGGATGATGCCATTATCACTGGACTATCTGTTGAATCCCATGAATGAGATTATTTAATTGGAAATATTTCATGTGGGAAGGCAGCTTTTCAGCCTGTCTCTATGGTCATTTTGATTCAATTCATTCTAATTTCAAACATTGGAAGATTCTCCACGCATATTCCTAATTTGATGCTAAAACTGGGCCTCACAAACATGAATATATATTTCCCTTCAATAGATAGTTTATCCCAAGTTTTATCTTTCCCATGGCAGCCTAAGACATGGATGCAGGTCCTTCAACTAGCTTTCACATCAGAACTGGAAAAAATTATGATCTCAAGATTATGATATACAAGTACCAAACTGTAAAAATATGGTATACCTTTAGTGTAAAACCCACCAAAGAGCAGCATAATTAAGAAGTTATGATTTATGCCAAGAGCCCTACAGCTCAATAGGCAGTTCAAGGTATTTTCAATGGAAACATCTAGGGTTCAAATCCCCCTCCCCCCCCAACTATGGAATTATCAAAAAATTAAGAAGTTACGATTTGTGATACTAGACACTGTAGACTAAAGAAAATATTCAAACACAACATTTTGATAACTAAGGAAATTGAAATCTTAAATGAAAACAAGAGATCCTTCTGAGGCTGTAGCTGTTTTAAACTGCCCAGGTCCACTTTCAAACAAATACAAATTCTCACCATCATCAACTACAGTAACCACAATTTATCCACGCAACCTATGGAAAATTTTGCAGAAGCTTTGTTTGCCAAGATTTTCTCCATGTTAAAGAGTATCAAATGTTTCAACCAGCTGATGTGACTTGACACAAAATTATCATTGAAAGGGCCACAAATGGCAAAGAAGACGCTCATGAGAATAGAAACAACAGCTTGAAAACTGAAGATTTGCTAAAATTTTAAGTCAAAACCGACGACAGCACCCAACAAAGGAAAAAACCCTCAACCACATATAAAACAATATCATACAGGATTCAACCAACAAATCCACGCATGTTTACTTGCTAGTAAACAAAACAAGGCCACAGAAGAGTGCACTTCAAACAAATCACAAGAATTTAATGCAATAAAATAGCACATGCAGTAATGTAAATGATTAAAAACTACATGTTTTGTTGCATGCAACAACCAACAATCAAGCTGTAGTCAAAGATTTTTGGGACCAACATGTTTTGTCACACACACTCAATAAAAAATGCAACCTTTAATCCCACCATAACTTGATCATTATCACATAAGCTTTAAAGAATGAAGTTTCATTAAACATGGGCTATTTGAATAAAACATGAAATCATGCTGGTAGTCTTGGTTAGACCAATTCTAGTAACCTATAATGGATGATGACATTACTGTAGGTCCGGACTTATGACTCAGAATATCTAAGTTCATTTCCATTTAGAATGCAGCAGAATAGTTCCATTGCCGGCTTGAACTATCCTATCCACTTCGAATAATAGAAGATTCAAATGAGTGAAGAAATGACTATAAATGGAAACCAAAAAAAAAAAACCTTCTTCATCTTATCAGCAAGGTAGGAAATAACCTAGAAGTGACTTTCTGTCTCACTCTCAGCAGCCAAGACAGATATTATGCACCAGTAACACAATAACTTAAAAGGAAACTTGACAGTAACTCCTTAAATTCAAGACACAAATTAAGAGAGGACATAGCAAACACTTACTTCAACCTGCCCTTTCTTAGCAACATTTGACCAGTCTTTTGCAGCAACACCAGTTCTCCAATCAAACTCAATCGTCACCGTCACTGGGGCCTTATGCTCAGGTGTCCAAAAGCAAGCTGTATAATCACCAGACTCGGCTGCAGTAAACGCAAAATTACCTGCTTCTACATGATCCCCAAAGTGATAATTGTTCCCGTGAGGTGAATTCACCTAATAACAACCCCATTAACCACATTATTCCCTCAAACCAAGCCCAAAAACCACAAAATTAACCAAAACCAAAAAAAGAAAAGAAAAAGAAATCACCAAAAAAAATTGATAATTTCTATTTATAAAATGATTCAATACGCATGCTCACAGGAGCTTCTGGATTTCAATTTAATCATTGGCTATTTTAATCCAAAAACTAGCTTTTACCCAAAAAATAGACCTTGTATTTACATCAATATCTTCAATTCAATTCAAGATAAGAGAAAACAACAACCCACCAATACCATTTGCAATATGCATTCGAGTTATACACATAATGACTTACAAAAATTTGTCTTTTACATTAGTCCCCACGCCCCACAAAATAATCCAAAACAAATCAAAACCCAATAATCAAAATTGTACAAAATGATTATCAAACTGACCCAAAGCACCAAAAATAAAAGTCTTTTACATTAATCCCTCCAACAAAAATCAAACTAATCAAAACCCAATAATTAAAATTGCAGAAAATGATTATCAAACAGTACCAAAGCACAAAAAATTGAGAAACAAAATTTTGGGTTTTGGAGGCATTACCCTGACAGTAACTTTGTGTGTATCAGGAAGAGGAAAGCCTTCGTTGGGATTGATAACACTGTACTTGCCCACAGACATGGCGTTGCTTTTTATTTCCTCCGATACGCATTTTGTGGTGCCCGATTGAAGGTCGTAACGCAGTGAGTGAGCCACGTTGAAAATTACTCCCAGGCTTAGAATTGCAAGCAGATTAACTGTTAGTAACATTGACCCAGACATTTTTTTTTTTTTTTTTTAGGTGTAGACAACCTTAAAAGTTAGGGAGAACTGGAGATCTAAAACAAGAATTTGGGAAGTGGAGCTTCTGTGACTCTTTATTTTTTGGTCAAAACGGAGATCTATCTCAGTTTCAACGTTTCTGAGAGCAAATCCCAAATTAACGTTTCTTGTTTTTTTTTTTTTTTTTGGGAAAGAGTTACCGGATACAGTAAATGCAATTTTTAAGGAACCATTTTAAGAATTTGTTATGGTAAAGAAAAAAAAAAGTAATTAATATTTTAATAATTTTTATTTTTATTTTTTATGAAAGTTATATCAAAATTTTCTTAAAATAATTTATTAATAATTGCCTTAAAAACAACGTATATAACTCTTTTTTTTTTTTACTAAAGTATATTTATTGTCTTGATTGTTTATTTTTTGATTTCATTTTTATATTAAACATGTTGTTTATTTTCATTAATAATTTCAAGAGTATTTTTGAAGAATAATTTAAAAGTTAAGTGTCATTCGTTTTAATTATTTCATGTAAAATTAGTTTTTTGTTTCCCTTTTTTTTGAGAAAGATGTAAAACTAGCTCTAAAATATTGTGAAATGCATTAATTTCATTGTTATAACTTAAAGCAAAAAACGTGAAAAACATATTATAAACAGTCAATTAATTAACAGAAATAAATAAAAGGTCCAATATGAAAACATAATAAAACATAAAAAGTCAAAATGAAAATTTTGAATGTAAAGAGCTACAACATAACTCCAGACCAATGTTATGAATACCGTTTCGAACCCCGTTTCGGTTTGTCCAGTGAAATTGAATATTTCGATACCAGTCGATTTCGGCGTACCGTTTCAGGGTGTTTCGGTATTCCTAAAAAATAATTTATATATATTCTTGTAGAACATAAAATTGTCAATTCTAATAAATAAATAACTAAATATCAAATAATACAAATCATTTAGTCTTAACTCTTAAGTCTTAAACATCAACATAACATCAATTTAACATCATACAATAAGAAGATTTACAAGTCAATAACTAAATATCAAATAACCTAGCCGTCAGGAGAATAACCTAGTGCCTGCACCTTAGTGGGGCTTCCATAGTCCTCTTTCTCACGTTGTTTTACTGACTTGAGGGAGAGAGTAGGTGAGTGTCTTTGCGATGGAGAAGTTGATGGGATCGTGGAAGAGGTTTTCCTTCTCAGAGTCTGAAGGTAATAAGTTTGCAGTCCGAGAGGAGACCACGATGGAGGAGTATTTGTTGGCAGCGAAGCTTTTTACTCGACGAGTGTTGAATATAGAGGCCATAGCCAGGACCTTCAAACTTTTGTGGAAGACCAGGAAAGGATTTGAGATTAGAGATATGGTTGACCACAAGATTCTTTTCGTTTTTCCTGAGGAGGCAGATATTGATAGGGTTCTAGAGGGGGAGCCTTGGTCTTTTGATAGGCACCTTGTGTTGCTGCAAAGAATAGATAGGGATGATGCAATCTGATCCCTGGATTTTAGCGTCACTCACTTCTGGGTTCAGGTCCATGATATGCCAGTTGGAAGTTTCTCTCTAGACCTGGCTAAGGAGATTGGGTCGGTAGTGGGCAAGGTAGAGAACCAAATGACAGACGAGGGAGACCAGTATGGAGTAAACTTCATTCGGGTAAGGGTTGCAGTGGATATCCATAAACCGATATGTCGTGGGCGTACGATTACTACGACGAGAGGAAAGGAGGGTTGGGTGAACTTTAGGTATGAACGATTGCCCAATATCTGTTATTGGTGCTGTAAACTTACCCATGGAGATAGAGAATGTCCACTGTGGATTAGAAGTAGAGGTACTCTCAAGGATGGTGATCAACAGTTTGGTGCTTGGCTTCGTGCAACTACGCCAAACCCATTCAAAAAAACAATGATTCGTGTGCCGGGTTTGGATGAGGAAGAGGGTTGGGATGGATTCGAAATGCATGAAGAGAATGCTAAGGAAGGGTACAGTTAGAAGGAAGGTGGTGGACGTGGCTCGGAGGTTAGTCCGGTGGCAGTGCAGAGTAGGGAGGTAATCAGCGAGCAATCTGGTTCGGTGGTTGACCGAGGTGAAAGTTTGGCAAGCCCAGAAAAACGGGGAACCATTTTGGAAAGTCCAAACAATGTGGAGTCTTTGCTGCTTCATAGTAATGATGAAATGATGCAAAATACTTTATTCCAGGAGCAATTGGAGGAGATTGATTATGAGCTTTCCAAGTTTGACAACGTGAAAGTCAAAGGGGTCGTTGTTGAGAATAGTGAGGTCATGCTCCACCAACAGGAGGTTGAGGATAAGGAAATTAATGGGCCCGGGTCGTTGGGCCTATCTTCTAGCCCGGTTGCAGTGAAAGACAAAGGAAAAAAATAAGGAAAAGGGATGGGTATGTAGAGAACGAATTCAGGTTGAGCCCACTGGACAACACTCTTCCATCCTATAAAAAAGAGCGCTTAGAGATAAGAATGTAGAAACTAAGGAAACTGAGGGGAATAAGAAGAAGGTAGTAAAGTCTGATACACTGTCATCGATGGAGGCTGGTTCCCAGCCCCGCCAGAACCAATGAATCTTTTAGCATGGAACTGCCGGGGGCTTGGGAACCGCCATGCAGTTCAGGAGCTTGTAGACATTGTACAAGCACAAGGTCCTGAGATCGTGTTTTTGTCGGAAACATGGTCTGATAAAGAATGGATGGAATGGGTTCGATGTCAGTTGAAGTTTGTTGGATGTTTCACTGTCCCAAGTGAAGGTAGGGGTGGTGGGTTGGCACTTTTGTGGAAGGAGGAAGATGTGGTTTGGGTTGACAGTTTCTCACAGTATCATATCGATGCGATAGTGCAGGGAGGTTCATAGAACACATGGCGATTAACTGGTTTCTACGGGGAACCAAAGACAAGTAGAAGAAATGAGGGGTGGATCATGCTTCGTATGTTGAATTCAAAACCAAAGCTTCCATGGTGTTGTTTTGGAGACTTCAATGAGTTATTGGAGGTTAAGGAAAAAAGTGGTGGTGCACAACGGTCTCATAATCTCATGAAGTCTTTCCGAGACGTCCTTGATGAATGTGGTTTTGTCGATTTGGAGTACTCTGGACCTGAGTTCACTTGGCATGGTCGTCGGCGTGGCGAATGGATTTGGGAACGCCTTGACCGAGGGGTGGCTAACTATGATTGGATAGCCCGATACCCCACGGGTAAAGTCACACATTTGAACTGTTACACATCGAACCATAGACCAATATTACTAGCTCTTGACCCAAACGGGGAAAGACAGAAGTGGAAGCGAAAGCCATTCCGGTTCGAAGCGATGTGGGTCACTGACCCGGAATGTGGTAATACCATCTCTAAAGCTTGGTCACATCAGTGTGCGAATGGCTCCCCTATGTTCACCACTGCCAGTAAGTTGAAGAGATGCAAAAAACATTTTAAAAAGTGGAGTAAGGCCCATTTCGGCAATGTTAAAAAACAAATTCAGCAGACTAAGGAATTGTTATGGAAAGTTGAGAAAAGATCGATCAGGGAGAATAACTATGAGGAGGTGTTGAGGATGAAGTCAGAATTGAATGTTTTGCTTGATAGGGAAGAAAAAATGTGGCACCAGAGATCATGGGTTCAATGGATTAAAAGTGGTGACAAGAATACAAGATTCTTTCATGGGACAGCCACAATAGGAAGCGCAGGAATTTTATTAAGGGGTTCTGTGATGTTGATGGTGTTTGGCAATCCGAGGAAACTGCCTTTACAAAAGTTTTAGTTGATTTCTATGCTGAACTTTTTACAACATCTAACCCACAAAATTTGGAGAATGTTTTGGAGGGGGTTCAGGAAGTTGTTTTAAGGGATATGAATTCAAAACTCACAGCACCTTATAAGGCAGAGGAGGTTGAGCTAGCAATAAAAGAAATGGCCCCTTTAAAAGCTCCAGGTCCGGATGGTATGCCTCCCCTATTTTATCAGACTTACTGGTCGGAAGTTGGTATGGATATTACTCAAGCTGTTTTATCTTGTCTTAATTCTAGCTCTATCTTAAAATCCATAAACCATACTTTTATTACTTTAATTCCAAAAGTAAAAAATCCAGAGAGAGTTTCTAAATTTAGACCAATAAGCTTGTGTAATGTAATTTATAAAGTTGTCAGTAAAGTCATTGCAAATAGGCTTAAACCTTTCCTCAACAGTATCATCTCTGAAACACAGAGTGCTTTTATTGCTGATAGACTGATTACTGATAATGTGTTGATTGCCTTTGAATCTCTCCATCACATGAAAACTTGTTGTTCAGGGAAGACAGGTTTTATGGCTTTAAAGTTAGATATGAGTAAGGCCTATGATTGGGTGGAGTGGGCTTTTCTGAAGAAAATTTTACTGAAGATGGGTTTTCAGAATTCCTGGGTATCTCTGATCATGGAATGCATTACCATAGTGTCATACTCTATATTGGTGAATGGTGAGCCACAAGGAATGATTGTCCCAACAAGAGGTTTAAGACAAGGGGATCCTCTATCCCCTTATCTCTTTCTCTTTTGTGCAGAAGGTCTAAATGCGCTTCTCAAAAAGGCAGTTGATGACGAATATATTCATGGTTTCTCCATTAGTAGGCGTGGTCCAAAGCTTACTCACCTCTTTTTTGCAGATGACTGCTTACTATTTTGCAGGTCTACTCTGATTGAGTGTGACAAAATAAAGGAGTTGCTGGCATTGTATGAAGTAACTTCAGGCCAAATGGTGAACCAGGATAAAACCACCCTTTTCTTCAGTAGAAATACTGATGAAGCGACCTAGGAAACAATAAAAGTGTCACTTGATCTTCTGGCAATTCAATATTATGAGAAATATATGGGTTTACCTTCCTTTATAGGGAGAGGGAAGAAAGCAAGCTTTACTCAAATCAAAGAACGAGTGTGGGCAAAAATGCAAGGGTGGAAGGAAAAGTTACTCTCTCAAGCAGGAAAGGAAATAATGATCAAGGCAGTAATTCAATCAATCCCGGCATATTCTATGAGTGTTTTCAAATTGCCGGTCACCTTGTGCAAAGATATTGAAATGATGATTCGTAAGTTTTGGTGGGGGCAAGGTGAGACAAAAAAGATACATTGGGTGAAGTGGAGTACCTTGTGCTCTTCTAAATCTATAGGGGGTATGGGATTTAGGGATATCCAAAACTTTAACAAGGCAATGCTTGCAAAGTAGGTCTGGAGACTTTTGAATAATAAGGACTCACTGCTATTTAAAGTGTTTAGTTCTAAATACTTCCCTACGAGTAACATGTTGGATATTCCAATGCCTTCGAAGTGCTCCTATGCATGGAGAAGTATCTTACAATCCAGGGAAGTCATTCAAAAGGGGGCTATGTGGAGAGTCGGAGATGGCCGAATGATAGATATTTGGAGTCACAGTTGGCTGCCAGATGTGGGACAGAGCATAGTGATCTCGCCTAGGAACGGTGCAGGGGTGGAGAAGGTGTGTGATTTGTTTTATCCCAATTCGAAAATATGGGATTTTGGGTTGATACAGCATATGTTCTACCCTTGGGAAGCAGAGAAGATCATGAAGATACATGTCAGTGAAGTGTGTACAGAGGATACACTGGTGTGGCCACTATCTCCGGATGGCGACTATTCGATTAAGTCTGCATACAGAATTCTTACTGCAGAGGTAACCAATGGACTCCCTTCCTCGTCGGGTGGTGAGTGTTCTCTGCTCTGGAAGCGTATTAGGAAGATTCATGCGCCACAGAGGATCAAACACTTCATCTGGCGAGCGGCAACTGACTCCCTTCCCACGAAACAAAACTTGGTCCGACGGAAAATCCCTGTGGACGTGACTTGTTCTCTTTGTGATGATTACCAGGAAACAATCATGCATGCATTATGGCTTTGCGATTAAGCCAAATCGGTCTGGAAATCGGATCCTCATTTTTCCGGGCTGTATCGGATTGCACACAGAAGTTTCATGGACCTTCTCGACTTTGCCTTTGAGCAAGGCTCTAGTTTCTTAGTCGCTCTCTTCTCAACAATTGCCTGGTGTCTTTGGCAGCGTAGAAACAAGCTGCGTGAGCGTCAACCGACGTGGCCCCTTCAGGAGATATGTCAAAGAGCTAAAGAGCTGGTTGTGGAGTACTTCAAGATCCATCAGCAACCTCCGACTCCTGTGCACCATGCTCCCTGTGTCAGGTGGTCACCACCAGCAGTGGGTAGGTACAAAGCTAACTTCGATGCGGCCTTTTTTTTGTAACAGTGAGCTAGCTGGGCTTGGTGTGGTGGTTTGGGACAGTTCAGGTAATATCATGGGGGCGGTGAGTCAAAAAATATCTAGACCCCAATTTGTGGAGCATGCTGAAGCACTTGCTACCCGTAGAGCTGTGATCCTGGTGAAAGAATTAATGCTATTTCAAGTGTGTTTTGAAGGTGATTGTCAACGGGTCATTCAAGCCATCAACGAACCTGGTGCCTGTCGTACTCTGTTTGGTCATATTATAGAAGAGATTCGCTGTTTTAGCTCATCTTTAGTAGGTTGTTCTTTTCTACATGTTCAAAGATAGGGTAATACACTGGCCCATGCCCTTGCTAGAAGAGCAATTTTATCTACAGATATTGATGTATGGGTAGAAGAGCTACCCAATGATTTGGACGATGTATTCCGATCTGATTTAGTTCAATAAATTCGCTTACTTTCTTCTCCAAAAAAAAAATAATAATAACTCCTAAGTTCTTAACCACAAAACAAATCATAAGGAAAAAAAAAATTATGACAGAGGGAGAAGGAATGAAAAAGATTTAATAACTCCTAAGTTTTTTTTTTTTTTTTTTTTTTTTTTTTAATAACAAGCCAAATCCAATACCGGCCGAAATTCACATCTCGGCCGGAATTGTCCGGAATGACCCGAAACGGCCCAAAATCTGACCCGAGGTGGAACATGAGGTATTCTCGTACCGGCTTACATACCGGTACGAAAAATTCCGGCTGTTCCGGCCGGAACGGAACGGAATCAATAACAATGCTCCAGACTTATGATGTTGTTTCAATCACAGTTTATCACGTTATTTTACGATTATAAACACTCAGAAATCACTTATATTGAGAATTAAGAATAATCTATACATAAATTTTGTATGTTTCTATCGTTTTAATTTTTAGACTGAATTACAAATTGTAACCTCGTGTCATTTTGAATTTGCCCATTTATTTTTAAAATTTTGGATTTTTGTCACTATGATATCCAATGTTTTGATTCGAGCCTCTTTGTCTTCCATCTATCCTTGTTGATGAGGTGGCTGTTCACTTAAGCTCAATCTAGATCCTAGATTTCATTCTCTTTAGTTTAAATCATGGCTCTTAAATAGACACTCTCCATCCGGATCTCCCAAGAACACCTATACATCTAAGTAGGATTCCAAAGCCAATAAGGAATCTTCTAAACTTCATTCCTCATAGGTTGGACTCAACAAACAACTTCTTGCAAAGCCGGGTTTAAATCAACTCCCTTTACATTCTCTCCCGTTTACTCCATTTCACAGCCAAAAGGGGTGCTACATTAAGCTCAAAGAAAGCCAAGTCATCACTCATCAAACATTAATTGAGAAACAACAATCCACCGCTCAAATGTGACCAGTTTTAAACATGACTCTACCACTTATCAGGAACATGTCCATGTAAAACTAGCTAGGCTATTGCGATTTGCATAAGCCAATATAGACATCTTCGCTGATCAGACAAGGCGGCTAGGCTACTTGCACTTATGATAGATGTAAAACAAATGTGGGGTACAAGAAGATAAATGCTTATCCTTTGCACTGTCTCATTAATTATGTTCTTAATTCTTTCTTTCTTTGGTTTGTACGTGCTTCTCCACATTTTAGGAAGGTTATTTTGGGGTAGCTCTATGCTTACCAGTTTGTTGTGAACCAATTGTAAATATTTTGCACCAAATATTCATATGAGCATGGTTATTAGTATCTCGATCCATGTGGGATCCCAATCCGGATCTTAGGATCTTATAAGATTCCGATTCCATAACAATACTAAAAAACCTGTGATATAAAGGAAAATTCTAAAAATAAATTCTTTTTTGGCCTCCAAATGGAGCCCAAATGCCCCAAATTGATATTAAAAAAATGTAATAAACAGATTAGCTAGTGGTCTTAGCCCAAATTGAAAACTTTAAATATAAATTTCCGTTCTTTTTTTGGCTAGGTGAAAATGATAAAAAATTTCATACTATTAGTGATGAATCTGAGTTTATGATGCCAATGAAAATGAAGTGAATGAACCCCAAATGCAATATTAAGAGATTTTGATGATTATCTAACGGATGATGCGGGTTATGTGGCTACTAATAATGACGATAATGTTGTTTGTAATAATCAACCATACTGTTGCGGTAACCTATTGCAACAAGGAACAATGAGGATAAAGTAATTTTGACTAATTCGGTGCAGGCAAGAGGAGTTTGAAAAGCACTACCAAACCATGTTCCTTATGTCCTCAAAAACTGGAGGAGAGTATGAGCTTGTGTTCTTTAAGAAGCTTGATAATGAGTTTAATTAAAAAAAATCCACCAAAAAATGAAAAAAAAAAAAAAATTGAGGGAGAGAGAGAGAGAGAAAAAAAAAAAAAAAAAAAACCTTGTGTGTGTGTGTGTGAAAATTATGTTAGGCTGTGTGGAGCCTAGTTATATTTGATCCGGATCATGACCTGACCTGAAATAATATTGTTACGGTTTTTAATGGTAGATTTTCTGAGACTTAGTCCATGGAGCGGAGGCCATTATGTGGGAGATTTTCACAATGGGTTGTGTGGTAGCTCATTGTGAATCCTGTGCGTAAGATAGAAAAACTGTAGTTTTGGAGATTAGAGTTTAATATTGGTTTTTAGAGAGAAAACTGTACTGTCGCATCTTGTATTTTTTCCTGAGAATAGTGAAAAACTTCGTGGACGTAGGCAAACTACCGAACCACATAAATATTGTCTTGAGTGAATGATGTGGTCGTTGATGTGGCTCAATAAAAGTGTAACAACAATAAACTTTTAGATATATATAAAATAGATATAGATAGATAAATATTAATTAACCTAATTAAATGCTAGAGTCTATATTAAAATGCAATAAACAAATAAAAATACAATGTCTTGCCCACCAAAAAAAAAAACTGAAAATAGTTTTTCTTTGAGCCTTCATGCACGATTTATCACATGGTATATTAGCCAATATCTAAAACCTAACAATCTCACACTATGACTATTAGTACAACTCACGGCTTTGCCTAGATGTACTCAAACAACATTACTTGAAAAGTGGACAGAAGTATAAATTTGATATGTTTTGTTTGCTGAAAATAGTTGAGATTTTAAAAGATTTGAAACTAGAAAGTTTTGAGACCATAAAGTTTAATTTAATTTGTAATAGTCACTAAATAGTTTTTAAAAAAAAATTGGTAGAACTAAATAGTTAAATTATATGCAATTAAATGTAACTTTCTTTCTTAAAAAAGGAAAAAAAAAAAAAAGAAGTAATTTGCCCAATACTTTAAACACTTTTCTTTGGAGAAAGAAACAAATATCGAACCAGTTTTTTTGTAAGATTTGTTTTTTTTTCCAATTTTACTCCACATTATTATTTGAATTTGGTCATGATTCATGCCTATGTCTTGACCTTTTAGCAAATACACATGATTTACTAGTGCAAATTTTATAGGGTTTTGTTTTTATGCTTTAAAAAGAAAAAAATAACTTTATTCACACACAGATTAGAAATTTAGAACAGTAATTGAACGTACAAGAGTCTCAAGAGACCACCAATTGACAATCTATATAAATAAATAAGAGCATGATTCTTTTGGTAGTCCCAAATCCCAATGTACATGTTATTTCAATTTAAATGATTAGGTAAACAATATAAAGACATATGAACAACCAACACATACCTAATCTTAATTCAACACGGTGTTCATAAAAAAAAAAAAAAAAAATTCAACACGGTGGGACAACTTGGCATTCAATTTATCTGTCATGGCCAACCTAATAGCTTCCATATTTTCAATGCCCTTTTCAGTGATTCATATTTTCCCTGACCCTTATTACTTCTTTCTCTAAAATCATTAATACTTGTCTTTGATATGCAGATTGCAGATTCGATTTCCAACGAATTGCATGTTCTTGAAGATTAATGTTCGTCCTATATGACATAACTCAGCAGCTCAGCTTCCTCTTTAGACTAGCATGAATTGACCTTTTAAAATATGAACATGACACAGTTGTTGCTACTTGCCTTAAAATCAAATGTTACCCTTTTTGTTTTTGTTTTTGTTTGTTTTTTTTTTTTTTTTTTTTTTTTGAGAGAAAGTAAAAAAAAAAAACTTGCATTAACTGCTAACCAAATCATTTACAAGAACATTTTGAATAAACATATAAAAGATCAAAGGTATTATAATAGTAATAAAACTATATACTCCATATTCCATTTCATTCCGTTATTTTGAGAACTCGTAAATATAGTGTATGAAACAAGAGGCTTGATGAGCTAATAGTAATATTTAGTCCCTGATTGCAGGATATACGTAGTACATGCATGACATTCTTGAGTTTTGGCCGACCAGATTATATTCACTTTAACAAAAAGGATCTCTATCATGATTGGTGGAGACCAATAAACTTTACAACTAAAGCAAAAATTAATAATAAAGATGCCTCAATTTCTCAACTGATTGATTGTTATGGATTATGATATAGGAGTGGAGCCTTCGCATTAGTTTTTTATGGTATGTGTTGCAATCATAATCTTTTATACGTATTGGAGAAAATGATCATTAGGCCCTTCTTGACATTAAATTCTATAAAGTATATAGATGGTGCTCTCAGGCTTAAAAAAGGAAGAACTATTGTCAAGCTTTAAGACCAGATACTAGAGGATATCAATCATCTGCTAATAGATAAATATATTTTCTTGACCATATTCACTAGACCATTAAATAAGCTCATTAATGCAAAGCCTACTAAAGCTTCAATTCATATCTTTAACTATATGTTTGTTCACTAGCATCTACATTGATCTGCAGAAGAGGTTGTTTGTGAAAGAAAATGAAGTTTGGAAAGGAGTTTGCATCACAGATGGTGCAGGAATGGCAAGAAGCATACATGGACTACAACTATCTCAAAACAGTCTTGAAAGATATCCTGCAGTTCAAGAAGAGAAACCCATCAACACCAAAGGCATCAACCTCACAAGGGTCTTTGAAGAGAAGGGTGTCCCTCTATAGAGCTTTTAGTGGGCTTACTAGCCGGCACAGAAGCTCTCCCAAGAAGAACGAAGATGAAGTAATTCTAGTTAATGCAGTAGTGCAGCAGCAAGAGGAGTCTGAAAGGCACTACCAAACCATGTTCCTTATGAGCTCGGAAATGGGGGGAGAGTATGAGCTTGTGTTTTTTAGGAGGCTTGATGATGAGTTTAATAAAGTCATCAACTTTTATCAGAAGAAGGTGGAGGCAGTGATGGAGGAGGCAAATGAATTGACCAAGCAGATGGATGTTTTGATTGCACTTCGAATAAAGGTAGATGATCCTGTGATGGAATTTAATGGATCTGATCCAAGAAATATTTCCAGCAATGGGGCATCCTCACCTTCAGCCACGGCTGCTCATTCCATAAATGCAAGAAAACCAGGTTAGAGGAATCAATATTCTGTGGACCAGATATGTATTTAGTTTCATTTTCCTGCATTTTTGGTCAAGTAGTTAACACAAAGTATATTAGGGGTATGGTTGGCTACCAATCACATCTCCCAAACCCCACAAAAGTGGGAGTTTTGTGCACTGGATATAACCTTAGTCCTTAGTTAAAACAAGTATGCTCATCCAAAAAAAAGAGAGATATTCTGTTAATTAGTATAGCAAATGCTTATAAATTTGGGATAGTTATTTGAATTAGATTAAAGATTACTTTTTGATAATTGAGAAGTTTTTCATACCTTTAAAATTCCACATTGTTTCCCATGTAAAGGACTGTCTCATATGGATGCGATTCAAGAAGTTGAGATGAGCAGTGAAGGACATTTAGAAGATGAAAAACAAGAAGACCATATAGAAAAGGCTTGTGAGCATAGCAAGTCCAAAGGAAACAAGGTGGAGATAAAGGGCTTTAGACCAGCTTCATTAGACATTTTGAATCATGTAAAGATCAATGTCACACCTGAAACTCCAGTGTCTACCTTGAAAGGCATCCTCATGAGTTCAAATTCAGACTTTTCATTCAGCAGGAAAGAGCTAAGGAAAGCAGAACAACAAATGACACAGGCTTTTATTGAATTCTACCAAAAGCTAAGACTTCTGAAAAGCTATTGGTAACATGGTCTTCTTCAAATCTCATATGATTAATTACAATGTGAATTTTCTTTTCAATGCTCTTAGTTGAGCTTAACTGACCCTATTGTTAATGAATGTGACAGCTTCTTGAATCAATTGGCATTTTCAAAGATTATGAAGAAGTATGACAAGGTCTAATAAATTTATGTTTCTAGTTCATCAATCCATGACTGCAAGCTTTTTACTTTGATCATACTAACTTTATTAGCACAGATCACTTCAAGGAATGCGTCAAAGACATACATGGAGATGGTGGACAATTCTTATATTGGTAGCTCTGATGAGGTTCGTAATTGTTCAGGAAATTCAGCTTGTGTTACTCGAAAGGATTCTATTATGAAACTTTGCCTTCTTATCCATCTTGTGCCTCCATAGGTTACCAGGCTCATGGAAAGGGTGGAGGTTACCTTTATAAAGCACTTTGCAAATGGAAATCATAGAAAAGGAATGGACACATTAAGACCTAAAGCCAGAAGGGAAAGACATAGAATTACATTTTCCTTAGGTAAGATGTGCTAGCAGAAGAAAATGTGCAATGTACTCTAGCGCAAATGCTGTACAGATATTGCAGAGTTAAGGAGGGTTGAGCACAAGATATAAAAGAAAATTTCCAAAGTTGAAGATGTAGAAATAGAGGCTTATTTGATTGATCATATTCAAGTGTCTCATTAAATCTCAGAGTAGTTAAGTTAAAATTTCATCTGCTTACTTTAATGTTTTAGTATGTGATATAGAGTTCCGAAGCTGTTCAATGGCCTCTGAATATTTTTTTTCCCTTAATTTTGAATGAAAAATAGAGATTAGCCATCATGTATACAACAAAAAAGTCATGGTCTCAAACTATGGGGTTGGCTACGGATTTTTCAATCGATTAGCTGTTGTCTATGCTTGTCAAAAATCCAATCTATATAAAATCTGCTTACATGTTAAAAAACTGCAGGTTTCTTCTCTGGCTGCTCACTTGCACTTGTAATAGCCATCATTGTGCTTGTACATGCAAGAGATCTCATGAAGAACGAGGGGCGTACTCAGTATATGGAAAACATGTTTCCTCTTTACAGGTAAGTTCCAAGTCTTTGAAAAAAGTTATTCTCATATTGTATTTAGAGAAAATGTTCCCCTATACAAACCATTTTTGTTTTTTTTATGTTTATTGATTTTTATTTATATAATATTTGTTCCTTTGTTTGCTTTTAAACTTTTAGTAGCTTTCTCCTAAAGTTGCATACTGACGTTATTTGGTATACTAAGTTTGGTGCACCTTTTTGCAGTTTGTTTGGATTCATTGTCCTACATATGCTTATGCACTCCGCAAACTTGTACTTCTGGAGGCGTTATAGAATCAATTATGCATTTATTTTTTGCTTTAAGCAAGGAAGAGAGTTAGGTTACAGAGAAGTATTTCTTCTTAGTTCAGGTCTTGCTGTATTGGCATTGGCTGGAGTAATCTCAAATTTAGATATGGAGATGGACCCGAGAACAAAAATTTTCAGAGCCTTAACTGAATTAGTTCCTTTGGGCCTACTTACTGTAAGAGTACACAATCTTTATAATCAAACTTTTCATATAACAAGATTTACCCTGATGAGTTGAACTATTGATCCTTCTTTGCAGGTTGTGCTTCTTATAATATTGTGTCCTTTCAATATCATTTTCCGTTCAAGTCGCTTCTTCCTCATCCAATCTACATTACACTGTCTTTGTGCTCCTCTTTACAAGGTAGTAGGGATAGGAATTTCTGCACAGACATATCATTCACTTCCATCAAAATAGAAACAAAAATTTATTCTTCTCTTTTTCCATCTGAAGGTTACCCTTCCAGATTTTTTCTTGGCAGACCAGCTGACTAGCCAGGTTAGGCATCAGGCTTAACTTAACATGTTGATACTTGTCATGCTTTTGAGTTAATTTGTATACATGGTGAATTATTTCAAGATCAACATCGTAAGCAATCCTCCTGATTAATATTTTGCCCTTCAATCTTGAAACTTTGTGACAAAGCACATAGATTTGGATAGCAACTGTCTTATCTGATGTATGACTTCTTTTCATAATTAGATCAATCCAAGTAAGTCCTTATGATTATTCTTTGGTCTCAACGTTTATTTATTACAAATACATATTTTTTCATCCTAGTTTCCCTCGTAAATGTAATGCAAATCGGCCAAGTTATATGTTAACATTCATGAAGATTTATGTCTTGCTGGCTCCAATTAACACACTGTCATATAATTTCAGGTGCAAGCCTTCAGAAGTTTGGAATTTTATGTTTGCTATTATGGTTGGGGTGACTTCAAAAGAAGATCAAACAAGTGCAAAGAAAGTGGTGTTTTTCAAACTTTCTATTTCATTGTAGCAATCATTCCATATTCAATCCGTTTCCTTCAGGTGGTTAGGGCAACAACAACACTAGCTGCTAATTTTAGGTTTCTTTGATATGTTGCACATGCATCTTTAACACAAATGGCAACAGTTTTGCTCACAACAGTGTTATGATTTAGAGCCTTCGGCGCTTCGTGGAGGAGAAAGATGCAATGCAAGGGCTTAATGGGTTGAAATTCTTCTCGATACTTATTGCAGTTGCCATGAGGACTAGTTATGATTTAAAAAGGGTGATGACTTGGAGGATCATAGCTGCAGTCAGTTCAGGTGTTGCAACAGTGGCTGCTACATATTGGGACATTGTCATAGATTGGGGTCTTCTGCGAAGGAATTCCAAAAATCCATGGCTGAGAGATAAACTCCTTGTGTCAAACAGAAGTGTTTACTTTGTAGCTATGGCAAGTGTATTGCATTTTCATTTGGTTGGGGTGGTAGTTGAAGGAAGAGTCTTAATCCAATCTTCTTCTTTTTTCTACCAACTTTTGGTAATGTTAACTGCAGGTATTAAATGTTGTACTCAGACTTGCTTGGATGCAATCAGTCTTAGGTTTTACAGAAACCCCTTTCTTGCATAGACAAGCCTTGGTTGCGATAGTTGCCTGCTTGGAGATCCTTCGTCGTGGCATTTGGAATTTCTTCAGGTATGCTATACTAATTTGTAATATTCAATCCTCTTACTAGTTATTAGCACAAATATAACAACTTGAAAGTTATTACAGCATAGAATAAGGGAGTCTAGCAATTTTGATATACCTCAAGATCCAGAGCACTCTACAAGATATGCAATGCATATATCTTACATATTTTTTCGAAGTGTTACTGTGCTGATATGCATTTGTGTAACTCAAGAAGCTTTCTGGCAAGTAATGCTTTCCTTAGCACTGTAGGCATCTAACTAATAAATTGATGTGGCCTAGAATAGAGTGCAGGAAAAAAAAATGAACAATTCATTTTGCCTTTCCCTTGTGTTCATAAAAATGAACTATTCTTTGACTTAGTTAAGGTGTTGATGAAGAATAGGTTATTTGTTAAGAAAATCAAACAGCAGATCATGTTGCAATCACATGCAAATCAGTTAGAATATGCATAAATTCTTTTCTTTAGCAGTATATGCATAGCTGAATTGCTTCAGAACTGCTTACAAGATCTGGTTTAAGCATAGACCTAAACTTGAGCTGTCTAGGGCGCATTCCAGGCTCCAAAACCTCCTCATATACTAATGAGAAATTTATGTTGAACCGATCAGATTGGAGAATGAACACTTAAACAATGTTGGGAAGTATCGGGCATTCAAGTCAGTGCCACTACCTTTTTACTATGATGACGATGAAGACAAGGACATATAGACATGTACAGAACAGAAGAAAGATGGCAGAAGAACTGAGATCATCATTTTCATATATGTCATCTTTTTTTTACTTATTGTTCTTTAGTTCTCTTCTTCTTCTTCTTCTTTTATTTATTTTTTAAAATTTTGAGTGAAATTGAGATGTTAGATAAGAAATAACAAAAAGAAAAGAGTATATTGATAGACTCTACTGTCAATACAAATTATTGGGTTTGACTACGATGTCCAGAGCTTGACTCTACAATATGCAGCACTAACAGATTTGAAGCAAGAATAAATAACTGAGCAATGCTAAGGGCCCAAATATTTCCTTCCTTTATAACAAAAGATTATAATTAGATGACTATTATTGTTGTTTAAACCAGATAATCAAACAGCAAACAAGACCATAATCCTAGCTATTCTGATGGATGACTCCTAAAACCACCACTTCTCTTTTTCATCAAGTAGTTGATTGAAATTATTTGAAAAGAGAATAAAGTGGTATGGAAAAATTGAATGGAAAAGGAACCAAGTGGTCTTGGGAAATCCTCTTATCTACAGCCCAGACTGTGTTACTTCAGAGTTTTGCCCTATTAGAAAAGCTGGCTGCTTATGAATGAAAACTCTATTACTTGACTGACCTGCCAACAGTAGATTGTTCAATGTTTTTAAAGATTACAATTTTACATAAGGCATGGCTCAAATAATGACCCGCTTACTGTTTCTGGTGGGTTGATTAGTATATGACTAAGTTTATGCATGTTCCTGCAAGGAGTTTAAAGAGTTTTTCAGCCACATCTTATGCCCAGATACCTGCCAATGAGGTCTAGCTCAACTAGCACCTCCTCCTCTTGTAAGCACTAGTTGGAGGGTGAGGTTGTGGGTTCAAGACCCACTAGGTGTGTGTGTAACTTACTAATAAATAAAAAGAAATTATGCCCTGCTACCCATTGCTTTTTACCACCATGATTGTGCTCCATAGCTATCCTTGCTATTCCCTGGGACATAGTTGTGGGATCAAACCTCTACAACCCATCACAAATTGTGGGAGAGAGATTTTCCTGAGACATATTCGACTTTCATTGTAGTCCAGGTGTTCTAAGAATAAGATGGACTCAACAAGAGTAGTAAAATGTAAAGATTTAAAAGATTCAGTTTTTAGAGCCCTATAAATCAAACAAGAATTGCACCATGTCAACATCAAAGTTTTAAAATTGAATTTGATGAACGTCAATTTATAGTTTATCAGTTTTCTCCACTAACAAACTTGAGGGGCAAAGGAGTATTTATGGAATAATGTGAGGACTGAGGAATTTCATTGTACTGCATGAGGTCAAAAAAGAACATTTTAAAATTATGGTTATTAGAAGGAAAATAAATGAAAGTGAAAAATTAGTGGCCTTTGAGGGATAATAAAGAGAGATTGATGATTAGAGCGGCGGTTGAGGTCTTGGACTGTAGATTGCTTCCATCAGATCCTAAGTAGCAGCACTTTCTTAATACTCAAACTGCCTGTTAATAAAAAATTTGAAAGATAAACCCATCAACAACTGGACTACTTGAGTGTAGTTATATGAAGACATCCATATACAGTAATTGAATCTGCCAAATAAAACTTTCAAGATAATGCTAGACATGTGACTAACCCATTCATTTGAATAACAATTTATTTGGCTGTGGAAGTGTGGAACTGATTGTACACATAGCCATGAAGACCTATTATTCAATTCCAACCTGTTAACTAGAGAAGTCAAAAGAAGATGCACTACAGCAACCATAGAGACAAAATTTCTTTTACACACAATAGGAATCATCTTGATCATCCTCCTCGTCATACGGCAAAGAGGCTGATGAGTTTGCAGCAGAGTTTTCAGCAGTTACCGCACCTGTACCCTCATCATCCTGGTTTCTCAAGAAGGCTGAGAACGACAATGGATTGCTGGTGGAGCTTGCTTTTTGAAGGGCTTGTATGGCTCTCATTGCAGCATGTGTGCTACGATATAGATACACGGTTTCCCCTCCAAGAGTTGATGATGTCTCAGATAAGTTTTTTGTTGCATTACATGGTGGTGGGTTTGATTGGTCTTGTGTACAAGGATTAGATTCAATAACTTCCGCTTCCAATGGGAATAGGAGCTCAAGATTTGCCTCACACTCATGGACTAATCTTGTAATATGTTCTGTAGTAAAGAAAGGTTGACGAAGGGCAAGTTGGGCAAAAGGTAGACGTAACAGTCCCCCAGTTCGTTTCTCATACTTCTTCAAAATCTTAACTAGCCCTAATGAAGCAGAAGAAAGGAAATGGATTTAGAAAGTGACAAAAGTATATACTTTTAGCAGCATCATGTCCCTATAAATAGCAACAAATCCCTTACCAACCCCAGTTAAATTTAGAATAGGAGAATAAATGAAGCAAATGTTGTACCTGCAAAATTTAAGGAGCTATAATTTTTTAGAAGCACCATTTCCCCATGAATGGTTACGAAGTCCTTCCGAATCTCCATCATTTCTTCACTAAATTCACTCTCTGATGTAAAAAATCCGCCTTTGCTGCTCTTCTCCTTAAGTCGCTCTATTCTTTCCTTCAGTTCCTGTTAAAAAATTGCAAATAAGAATCAATGAAGAACAGTGCTACATACTTGGATAATACATTGCCATTCTGATATGAAAACAGCAATATAAATAACATCCCATAGGATTCTCCAGTGACCAGTTGGCTCCCATATAAATAACTACATTGCAGACTTAAATCTATTATAGTGTCTGATACAGACAAAACATGAGACTATCACTTTATCACTAACAAATTCAACCAATTTAATGGGGCACTTGCAAAATTTTAGGGCAGTAATAAGGTAGTAGCACTGCCATATGGCCATCACAGCCACCAGAGCCCATTCTACACCTTGAACAATGATAAACAATATCATCATGTGTGACAATGATGGGGAATGTGTGGGCAGCGGTTATGCCAATGATAAGTCACACGTGATTTTGAATTAGGAGGCAAAAAATTGCATGAGAAGAGTCACAACCAGGAGTCTGTCCAAACCCAAGAACATAAACTATGGACCCATTTTGAAGATACTATTGATCCCCAATTATCCTATTTAAGACAGGTACAATTACACTAGGTTCTATGGTTCCTAAGAAGATAGTTTTTGAACTAATTCTTGTTATTCATTAGATGATGAAGAAATAAAGATTGTTAAGGGGAAGGGGTGTTTGGAAAACCAGAAAACTAGTTTAGTTCTGATAAAACAAGTTCAATTTTAAACTGGTGTTGTTTTATATCCAAATTACCCAGACTGAAGTTAGAACCTTTTTGGGTTAACATTTAGTTTGTCTAAATTCAATTTAAAACTTATTTATCTGGGGTAGACTATATATTGTAGTTAACACTTTTAACAGACAAGTGTGTGTGCATGCACGTGCATTACATAAATACATATTGAACAGCTGTTCACTGATTTGTGCTAAATATATCAGATCACAACTAATTCACTGATTTTCCCTAATTGAGTGGATCATCCATCAAATTTGAGTTTAATTGATTCTCAGGGAATGGGTATCAAATATAAATTCATGGATTATAAATAGGACCATCTGAGGAAATCCTATTTTAGTTACTGTTGATAATGGAGGTCAGGCATTTTTGAGAATAATGGTCTAACCAGAAGCTATGAAGAAGATTTTAATTACCAGTGGCGCTTTGATAAACTTCTTGATATTTCAAAGGTGTGTTGGGCATGTCATAGAACCAGGCCAGCTAGAAACAATACAACAGGTTTAATTGTTTTTAAAAATAAAAAAAAATTTGTTCAAAGAACTGGTTCTAAATTTTGCACCTTTTCATTCAAAATTGGACTAGACATATTTCCCAAAAAAAAAAAGGGTTTCCAAGTTGGTTTTTTTAGATGCACATAATCTCCATTTTTTTAATTTTCGGTTTTTTTTTTTTTTTTTTTTTTTTTCACATGCATACTCCTTTCAATAAGTAACAAATTTTATCAAATCAAGAGAAAGCCATAGCGCAAGCACACGGGAAGTAAACAATAGGTACACCCATAATTAAATAATAAAGTTGCAATGATCAACCAAATCTAATAAGTTTGAAAAAGAAAACAATCCTGATGCAACCATTTATTCAAACAAGCATCTGAGAAGCATCAATTTCAGATCCTAGAGTTCGCTCCTATAAAAATAAAAAAAACTACAAGAATTCCTTCCTACCAAATGCACTACATTAAACAATGAGGAATCACCTTCCAAATTTATATGCACCAGTGTCGACTAAAACCACCTTGCCAACAAGCTAACAACTCAATTACTCCTTTAAGCTAACAACTCAATTACTCCTTTAGGCATAACCCATTGAACCCCCAAAAAGGCTAAAAACCATAGTCCACAACTATCTGACAATAGAACAATGAAGAAGTAAATGATCAACCGTTTCTCCATCCCCTTGCACATGCAACACCATTTTACCATGATAATATGTCTTTTCCTCAAGTTTTTATAGTTAAGATTCTCCCAATGCTACAGCCAACAAGAAGGATGCAACTCTTATTGGGACCTTAGGCTTTCCAATGCTTTTATAGGGAAAAATCACTTCGCCAACTGGGACTAAAGCTTTATAGTAGGATTTAACCTCAAGCCCCTTTGTTTAGATGGGATCCAACAAAACTTATACTCTCCACTGCCTCTCACTAAAGTTGAGTAAATTAGGTCCAAGAAAGAAAATAAAGACTCCACTCCAGTCTTGAACTGTTTTGATAAAATTCAAAGCTCAGTGTACACTGCCATTACAAAATTGCATACAATCTGCTACTGAAGTGTCCCTATTACATGTAAGGTAAAACAGTTCCAGTAAAGCCTCCTTTCTTTACAACCCATCTTACACAAATATTACTTGATTTGATAGGTTTTCAATAAATCATACAACAATCAACTCTCTCCTTCATCCATGTTACTCTAATTCTATGCATAATAACTTCTTCAATCATCCCCATCTCACAAATAACCAAGATGACAAAGGTGGTCACATTCAAATACCTTTTTCTTCCATTTACATTCCAGACAATCTACTCCTGTCCAGCTCATCCTAAAACCCTTTAGACTATGTTGAAGACTTGTACCTCCCAATTAGTTTTTAACAGCATTAGGCAGTGCATAATTTAAGTTTTCAGTTACCAACTTAAATGGGGTTCAAGTTTTCTACACACTTCAATAATCCAACATTCGATGATACTAATCAGTTATAACATAAAACCTGCAAGTCTCAATTACCCATTAAAATTGGAAGACACATATATATACATTTAGCTCTATATATTGGTATATATATTTGCAAATCCCAATCACCTATTTCAATTACAATGCACATACATACATGTAACTTATAGCTACAACATACAAGGACAGAACTAGGTGGAAAGGTTGGGGGTGAAATTCTGTTAATACCTTATAATTTCCATAAATCTAATAAAAAACAATCTTTAAATTCAACCATTCAAGATGTTGAAACTTTCATGAAAGGCAAAAGTATCTCATGATTGAGAATAATGCTATAAGTATATTACAGAGACAATACAAGCATACCATTCACATTCAAATTTTTTTTCTCTCTTCTTTTTGCAATAAAAATTGAGTCTTTAAAGAACAATTTTTCATTACGCTTTATACAATATGTACTATTACATAAAGCATAAAGTTTTTTCATTTACACAATTTCCAACTAAACACATAGACATACATGTATATCTAATATGCGTACATATATAGAGTTCAATTATGTTTCCAAGCAAAAATTCTTAGATTCTGCCACTGCCAACACATATATAACTACAAAGAATACACATGAAAGCATAAGAAAAAGAACGAAAATGACCAAACCTGAAAGCGGATGACAAACTCTTCCTCTTTATCAACATAGAAATCGTTGAACTTTTCAAGCTCTTCATTGAGAATCTTGATAAACCATTCCTGGAGGTCCACCAAGGTTGGGAGGTGGTTATCAAGGCCATCCATACTATTAATATTATTATTATCATCATCATCATGGTGATGGTTTTGATGAAGATTGAAATCTGGGGTGGGATTTGGAAAGTGCTTGAGGAGCTTCTTGAGGGGCTTATAGCACAAAAACTTGTCCCTCCACTCTGGAAGAGTTTCCTCCAGGTGGGTCTTGAATTCTTTCCCAAATTTCATTGTATATCTCTCTGAATTCTGAGAGCTGTAAATTCTGTAATTATGGTGTACGTGTTCTTCTGAGTTCTGAGACAGAAGAGTATGTTGTATGTTGATTGTTCTATTCTATGTTGTTGGGCCTTTAGAGCATGTGGTGTAAAAATAAAAATAAAAGAATTAAAAAAGAGGCCGAAAGGGGTGAGATGGAATTTTGGAATATTGTGGAAGTGGAAGTGATGCATATTGATGAAAACTAAGATAATTTTTTAAGTACTTTAACTTTTCAACACACAAGACAGGACATGGAGCATGGGTATTATCATCTCGAATCTTTGCTATGACTTGCTAGGCTGCTACAAGTGCAAGTACTATTGTAATTGTCTTTGGTATATTTGGATGGACTTGGTGTTTTGGAATATCGTCTCATCATATGTCCAATCCTATCATAGGATTTGGATCTTTGTTTTCTTTATTTAATTTAATTTTTATGTGATTTGTGCTTGGTGGACCACAAACAAGGTATGGAAAGATCCACAGCGTGGAGCCAATGTTTTAAGCAATTTGCTAAAGTTTATCAACCAAAAAAAAAAAAAAGGGGGTAATAGCAATGACATTAAAACAACTACTTTTTACAATCATTTAGTAAGATGCTAGTTACTTTTTTTTTTTTTTTTTTTTGGGTAATTGAAAAAAATGAGTTGGGGGCGATCCGCGTGGCTACACTGCCTGGGCGTTACCATAACAACACCCAAGTCGCCCCAGGGCACAAATGGATAGAGCACCCACAAACACAAAGTGTGTATGGACGTGCTTGAACCTATGCAATATGCATGGAAGCCCGAGTCGTTTTCCATCAGGCCACCAACCGTGTGAGTGTGCTAGTTATATCACTTCTATATGTTTTGTATTCATTTTTATTGTTCAATAATCACATTAACAATTGCTGTAAAAAATAGTAAAAAAAATGTTTCCTTATATTACTATTTCCAAATATGTTGTGACCTTTAGAGTTTAGACTTCTCTTTTTTATAGAATGATGAGTGCCTTCTAAATATTTTTTTGGCATATTATTTGGGGGCAATTGTTGATTGAACCATAAATTATGACACACAAATGGCAAATCGCTCTACATAAGAGAGACAAAAATCAAATAAAATTGGGTAAACTATGTATTTGGTCCTTGTCTTTTACACCATATTTCAATTTGGTCTTTATCCTTTCAATTGTGTCGATTTGGTCCTTAACCTTTTAGTACTGTATCAATTCAGTCCTTATTGCTATCTCTTGGATGGAAATTGCTAACATGGCAAATAGTATTAAAAAAAAATGGTTTTCCGTTGATAGGGCAATAAACTAATTTTTTATTTTGGTCATTTGTCATGTCAGCAATTTCCATGAAAGAGATAATGACAATAACTAAATTGACATGACACTGAAAGGTTAGGTACCAAATTGACACAATTGAAATGTTAGAGAC
This sequence comes from Notholithocarpus densiflorus, assembly GCA_030021035.2. NCBI lineage: Eukaryota > Viridiplantae > Streptophyta > Magnoliopsida > Fagales > Fagaceae > Notholithocarpus > Notholithocarpus densiflorus. The sequence goes on along the minus strand of JARYZH020000095.1, from coordinate 1,664,385 downwards.
CAAATTGAAATATGATGTAGAGTATAGAAACCAAATGTGTAGTTTACCCAACATTTCTTTAAGTGCTTAATGTTGATGTTTATTTTAAGTTCTCTAATTAATTTAATCATATGTTAAGATTGGTCAATGCTATAACACTATTTTTAAATGCCTCTTTGGCATTGAGAGATTGTGATTAAAAAAGTCTTGAATATGAATAGTCTTTGATCAGCCTTAAAAAGCCCATTTGGAATAAGCAAACAAGTACAAGAATATAAAAGAGGAAGGGTGTCACTCAACAATGCCATGAATATGTACTTTAGAAGAAAGTAAGAGGCTATGAACTATGAAGTTAATTCCATAAAGACAAGGCTTGCATCGAATAATAAGACATATACAATGTATCCTCGAGTTTCTACGACTTTATGAGAATCACCCAGCAACTCCTTTTCAGAAATTTTCAAGAGGTGCTCTTTTTAATATTCCATACCCATAAGTCTTGGGTATTTTCTCTTAGGATGCTGAAGAAACTTCTAATATTCCCTCAAGTTGTAGTTAGAATTTAGAGTTTGGTGTTTCTGTGTGCTTTCTTTTGGCTATGTTTGTATGCATTGACTAGAGCTAATGAAATTCTTAGTTGATGGTTCAAATTGAATGTTACAAATCTAAAAATGTATCTAATACTATGTTATTTGATGTATTATGTACACTGTTTGACTTGGTCTGGGTTTCTAATGATAAGAGATCCAACTAAAAGCTTAAAACATTTTCAGCCATTTTCATCTATTGAGCTTAATTAATTGTTCACTGATGGAGACAAAAACCATTTCCCCTTGATTGAGCCTAAGTGCCCATTTGATTGTTCCTTGAAATTCAAATTAAAATTTAGGGAAAATAATTGGACTGTTATTTATTGCTATTGAGAAGGATGTGTGAAGTAGCATATGTGGCGAAATCCAGGGAAGAAAAAGGGATTTTTGTGGGATGCTACAGCACCAGTTTCAAGGACAGCAAAGTAACAAGGTTTGTAGCAGAAAAGAGACGCAGTACTGAGGGTAAAGGAACTTGGTTTTAAAAGAATCATCCTTTGGTAAGAACTAAGAAGCAAAGAATTGGAGTTAATTTGGAACTAGCACAGGAAACCACTGTGGATTCTCTCAGCACCAATTGAAGACCTGAGGCATATCCAACAAGTAATTCAATTAGATTTACATGCAGTGCCGGGACTGATACTAAGGAAACCAAAGCCTTAGCTACAAGCTGTTTCTTAAACACTTTTTGCTCCTGTAGGGATGTTTACGAATGCTATGATGTAAAGACTTGGTTATGAGTTACGACTACAAATGAATGAACCAAGCTACTTATGAATGGTTCAAACCAAGAAAAAGCTTGTTTGTATTCCTTTGTTTAGTAAACGAGTCAATCTCACTTGACCATTAAACGATTCTAGTTCAAACATAATAATTTGTTTGTAAAATTAACATAAAAGGCGATTTAACTATATATGATAGGAAAAAGTTAATAGATGTCTTAAAAACATTGGTTTAGAAAATATTTTTAGAAAATTTTTGTTGGAAAAGAAAAAAGTAATTTTTTACATGTTTTTATATTTCCCATAAAAGTGGTATCAAATTTTTACTTAAATGATCCATTCACAAATGCCCAAAGGACAATTGTTAACAAGACCATGTATAATACCATATGTTTATGTGTATGCTTGTTTGAAAATATACATATATAAACTTAGAGCAATAGCATCAGTCCTTGGAAAATAGAAAAAGTGCAAAATTTTACATATTTTTGCTAAAATAACTACTCACGTCAGTGGGTCTATAATACTGTGCATATGCCAAAATGCTACAGTAACCATGTAAACGTATATTTACATGGTTACTATAGCTTTTTATTTCATTATTTAAATATATTTTCTCTCTCCTCTCTCACCCCCCTTCTCTCTCTTTGCCCCTGAATCTCTCTCTCTAGCCGACTCTCTTTCTCTCTTCCCTGATTCAACCCAAAACAAACCCAAGCTAAAAACTCATCACAAATCTGAAAACTCAAACAAAATAAACCAATTCAAACAATTTGAAAACTCATCACAAATCCAACTCAAAATCAACCCAAAACAAAACCCAACAGAAAACCGATTTGAATAACCCAAATCAGCCCCAAACTCACGCTGATGTTGCCGTCACCGTTGCCATGGAAGCTCCGATGGAGTGCTAGCCGCTGCCATGAGTGAGAAAGTGAAGAGTCAGACCTCAGATTTGTCTAAAAATGCTGAAAATGGACTGAGATTGACATGGGCTTATGTTGAAGTGAAGTTTGGAGGTTTGTTTATGGGGTTTTTCGGTGAAGAAAGAGGGAAGAAAAAATTGACCGATGAAGAAAGAGGGAAGAAAGAAGAAAAGGAAAGAAAAATGACCGTGTGAGAGATAGAGTATAGTGTGTTTTGATGTGAATTGTTAGAAATAATAAAAAAAATATAAAATGATTATTTAAATAATAAAAAATGATGTAGAATAGATAAATTAATGTAAGTACTTTGTAAAAATAATTGTGTAAAATAAATAATAATAATAAAAAGTAGATTCTTTTTGTAAAATAGACATCAAATTTTAGATGCACCGAATACCAATGCAATTGCTTTTATAACTTAATTGTATAATGACATAATAAATAGTCCATTCTCTTCTCGGAAAAAAAAAAAAAAAAAAGATCATTTGAATAAAACTTCTTATATTTGTGAAGGGTTAAAAAAATTGTCATGGATTTACTATATATGGTAAATTAATAAGTTAGCTCGTAAACAAGTTCAAGCTTGTTCGACACGAAAATTAATCAAGCTTAAACATATAATCTAGTTTTGTGATAAGCTCAAGTTCAACTTGTGTTCAGAATAAAACTAAACAAACAAGCTTAGACTTTTGATTCTTGACATAACTCAGCTAATTAACAACCCTAAAAAGGGTACGTAACAATAAGAGGTAAAATTGCAAACATAATAGATGAAATTTTAAGAGAAATTCACCATATTGTTAAATGATCAACCACCGGGAACAGAACAGAACATTGCATGATCAAAATCAATTGCAACACACAAAAAGGTAGATTAAGGAAAATCATTATAAAAAAAAGGACACGGTAACTTATGAGGCCTATAACATCCTGGATCTTTGACAACAAATGATGCAGGTTTTGGCCCTATATGACCTCTAAAGCCTGAAGTATGTCAGCCTTCAAATCTTCAAAGTCCTCAACCCCAAAGCTAAATCGAACCAGGTTATCCTTAATCCCATACTTGAGCCTTTCTGACTGAGGTAGATCCCTGTTTCAAAAAAATTAAAAATAAGTCAAGTCAAATTGGCTATCGCTTCACTGAGTTATGCATCCAGTATAATCTAGTGCACGGAATTGGTCCATAGTTGTAGGAAAATATCCCTACGCTGTTAAACCCCTAAGACCCTAGAGTACAAAGATTAAAATCTACTTGGGTCCCCCATTTGTCCTAGTATTAAAAGTATAGTCCACATGGATGAACAGCTTATGTGGACCAGAACACCCTAATCTCACCACATCGCCTGGAGACCATTTCAACAGCTTATGTGGCAAGATCACACAGCTTCGGATTTTCACAACCGATGGAGTGGAGTTCAAACATGCTTACAGCAGAACCATTCCAAATAAAAAAATAGAAAATTTATTTGATGAGGAACTCGAGGGAATACCAGTAAGACATAATTGCTGGCTGATCCACAATGCTCTCACAGCCACCAAAGGACGGGGCAATATATGGGATATTCAGTGAGTCAATGAATTGTATGGTGGTGTTTAGGTCTCCATCAACCTGCATAGTTGAGCAATAGATATTGATAAAAAAAAGGGTGGCATTACTTAATGGAAGCACGTATACTAGAGAATATATCACCAGTAGCCCACATATTAAAGCAGTTAGCTATGCTCACCTCAAAACTGACCACACCACCAAAACCAGTCATCTGCTGCATGGCAAGTTCATGCTCAGGATGACTTGGCAACCCAGGATAATAGACATGCGCTACCTGTGAATAATAACATTTGATTTTGTCCATTATCTAAATACCACCAGATGAGAAGCTCAAAAACTAATTTCTAATATTTTAAATCTTTTCTATAACAGCATCATAATAATACATACAGTGATGATTAACATGATGGTGCAAATTTCTAAGGCATGTATTGATGATGATCATCATCAATTAAGAAAGAAAAAGTTTTAAAGTTGCTAATTGAGAAGTGATGAGGACAATATTGATTATGGCTTTCAGAAAAATCAGGCTCTAAATTTTGCCAAATATATTTATCAGTACATATGCAAGATGACACATCCAGACACATATATTGTAGAACACGATAGTGAAGCACAGGCAGGAGTGCAAAATGAGTGATGCAGTTGGCACTCAAGGCCTATGCTATAGATGCAAATTCAAAACTTAATAAAATATTCCAGAAACACAAAAGCCATTGCCGAATTTTTACCAACAGAGGCAATATGATATAAGAATGTTCAAAGGGCAAGCAAACAAGTAAACTACAGAACTGAAACTTTAGAAAATTTGTCCAGTTTAGGGATTGGAACAATTTCTGAATAATACATTCTAGCAGAACTTTAATTGGGGGGCTAATGAGTTTGTTTAGCTAGACTAGTTGTTGATCTTGGCCAATTTTAGTAGGACTTGATAAGTGAAACTTTTAGATCAGCTTGCATCTTCTCGAGTTGCCTAGGAAACCCAGTGTGATTCCTAGGTGTTGCGCATGGGAAATTTTATGATAATGCTAAGGTGATCAAAGCAAAAGGTAAGCAGGAGAATGGTGATGCAACAATGATTTTGTGATGCTTCATGCTACATAAGGTTGTGGCAACAAAATGTTTGGAATTGGATTTACACTAAATATCAATACCTTAGGATGTGCCTCCAAAAGCTTGGCCATCCTTAGCGCTGTTGAATTCTGCTGCCGTACACGAAGATGCAGTGTCTTCATGCCTCGGAGGATCAGGTATGCGGCATTCTGTTGAGGAAAAGAAAATCATCATCATGAATCTCAAGTTGCATAAGATTTGCAGTAGATAACAGTAAAATCTGCAAATCTTGTGAATGAGTATAGAAGTGTTTAAAACCATAGATCAATCCATGAGATGCTTAATAAAAATGTCTCACTGGGTTGAGAGCACCGCCCAAAACATGATGCAAAGTACGAACTTCTGTGACCAACTTCTCAGAACCACTAAGGCAACCTCCAAGTACCTGTAGCAGAAAGAATAATTGTTCAATGCTTAACTTTACGATTATTGACAGCCTAATTGTTTGTGTTTTTTAACCTAAACAGGTAGCCAACACAAGCCAACTTACATCATTGTGGCCCCCAAGGTATTTTGTTGCAGAGTGCAGAACAAGATCGGCCCCTAGGGCCAGGGCCTTTTGGTTGAGGGGTGTTGCAAAGGTACCGTCTATACAGACCAATGCTCCTTTCTTGTGGCAAAGCTCTGAAACCAGCTTAATGTCAACACATCTGAGGAAAGGATTGGTTGGCGATTCTGTAAAGAAAAGAGAAACCTGCATGGAAGTATAACGCCATGAAACTTAGAATTACCCGTCATTTCCCAAGTAGTCAATAAAAAACCTTGTGAAATCAAGCTAACAGCTATCTCCATTACTGACATTGTTCTCATTCAGTGCAGATTCCAAGGCTCCAACATCTGCAGGGTCAATGACTGTGGCCTGCAGAGGTAATATTTATAATTAAGAACAAAGACATTGCTGAAGTCTAAATAAAAAATAATAGCACCAAAATTCCCTATTCAACCAATTCTATAGCAATATTCAGGAAACAACAACACTTCCCAAACAAGAACAGCACATATACTCAAGTCTTTCTCATTTAAAATGTCAATAAATACAGAACGTGCTTCACAACCTTGAGACAAATTACCAACATCATACAAATATGATAAAACCAAAAGGAGAAAAAACTATACCTTGATCCCCATTTTGGGAAGAAAGTTCTCAATGAAGATCCTAGTCTTCCTATAACAATCTGTCGTCGTCACAAGATGCCCACCAGCAGGAACCAGTGCCATCAACATGACCGTGCTAATGTTCATGCCAGATGACGTAATCATGGTCGATTCAGCCCCCTCGAGCGCACTAAAAAACAAGAAAAAAACACACAACACAACCCTCACTAAATCGTTCAATCACACATATGCATTAAATACAACCACACACCAATAAACAAATAAAAACACAAAGACATGCCTTATCTTCTCCTCAAGAACAACCGTGGTCGGATTTCCATACCGCCCATATTCAAAACTTGCCTTGCGTTTCTCCTACACACAACATCATACGCACATACATTAATCCAATCAAACAAAAAATACCCAATAAAAGCCTCCCATTCCATTTTACTCTCTTGCTACCCCCACATCAATAACTAAACTAACAAGTATAGCAAACCACAGCCACATACCTTGAAATCAATGAGCTCAGAAGTCTTCTTAAAGAAGTAAGCAGAAGTATTAACCACAGGAGTTGTAATTGCATCAGTCACTATTCCGCGTCCAAATCTCTCCCCTACACAAACACCCATTTTTTCCTTAATCAAACCCATCCCCACACACACACACACACACACACACACACACACACATACACACATACATAAACAAAGCATTATTCCCATAAATTTAACATATTGTACCACTAAGTCAGTTAAACTTTTAAAAAGAATAAAGATTAATAATTTCAAAATTCCACAAGTTCAAATCTTTATTATATCTAAATAAAAAGCATACATATATATATATATATATAGAGAGAGAGAGAGAGAGAGAGAGAGAGAGAGAGAAAGAGTTGTACCGGCATGAATGGCAAGGCTACCATCGCAGCTAAAGATGGAGGGCTTTGGAATAGGCAAAGCCTCTTCCTTGTCTTCAGTCTCCAACGGTAATTCCAAATTCACATTGGCTTTCAGATCTACTTCCTTGCCAAGCAAGGCCACGTCATCACCGATCGGAGCGATCGGCTCAGTGGCGGCAGTGGCGGCGGCGGCGGCTGAAGAAGAGGCCGCCGCCGGGGGAGGGGAAGAGGGGTTGGAGTTGTTGGACCAAGAAGCCGCGACGATCTGAGCGACGCCGATGTTGCTACAATTCCGGCGAGCCTTGGTGCTGAGCTGGCGCACGAAGTTGGGAGGAAAACGAAGGATCGCTCCTTGAGCCGAAGCCGAGTTGAGCCGGCTGCCGAAGAACCGGCTCTGGCTCGGCTTCCTCTGCCATCCTCCGCTGGTTTTTGGCGTGCCGGAGAATTCGGGATCTGAGCGACACTCGAAGAAAGAAGGGAAAACACAGGGACACGAGGACACGGCCATTTTTTTTGTTTACTTACCGATACGTCGCTCTAGTTCTCTCTCTCAGAGAATCTTTTCAACTTAGAAATGATATTATAGAGAAAGGCGAAATTGGGTTGGTTTTGGTTGCTATTTATCACAAGTTTCTCTCCGAGAACTATTGTGACAGCTACCATACGCGGTTTTTCTCTCTCGTTTTTATCCTTTTTTATTTTTTTATTTTTTTTAGTAACCGCTTGTGCCAATAAACAACACTCACAAGTGTCGAGTTATGAGTTGTAGATTTTTGTCTTTACATGTACGAGTTATGACATAAATTGTGTTATTTTATGTGACACCAGTGTTAGCCTTTTTTTTTTCTTTTTTTTAAGTGTCTTTTTGACCCTAGTCAATTCCCTAACTAACCATGGTTCCATTAGGTTTGCCATTACTCTTACTACTTATCATCTACAAACATTCACGACATTTTTAGAATAATTTCAATACAAATTTTATGTAGCAAACTGTCATTAGTAAGCATAAAAGTGATTTCAATGATAGACTTGTGTTATAACTAGTAATCATTTATCACTTAAGATTTGTCATTTATCTTATTCACCCGATCATGTATGAGATACATTCTCATAGATTAGAAATAACACATGTCGATAAGGTGGTAGATATAACTTCTTCTTCTTTTTTGGAGAAGATGGTAGATAGAACTTGGAACTCGAACTTCTCACTCAATAATTATCTCATGCATTTGATAACGTGGTAAATAGATATTTTTTAGATTGGTCCTGTTAACAAGTGCTCTTAGGGCATTTGTTAATGGACATTTTGAATGAAGTTTTGATACTACTTTTATGGAAAATATAAAAAGTTGTGAAAATTTTAGTTTTTTTTTTTTTAATTTTCCATAAGAAGTTTCTAAAAATATTTTATAAACCAATGTTCTTAGGGAATTTGTTTTTTCCCTTTGTAGATTTTAGGTATATGCTTCTAATCCATTAATGCCACCACCCAAGTGTCTTCAAAGAAACTATAAATTTATAATCAATGTTTTGAAATCATATTCATCTATTTTGAAATAAATAGATTGAATTTTACTTTTAATAATTTTTTTTGAGAATCACTTTTAATAATTAAAATACACATTAAAATGCTTATAATTATTATTTCTTTAAATATTAATGATATGATGTTTTTTTTAAAAAAAAATTGTTAGTGATATATACTAGTTAAAAATTATAGTTGATAAGATTATTAAGAATCCCATAATTGTATATTTAGAAACTCTAAATCACCTAATCCCATGATAAGTTTTACAATAAGTCCTATCCATTGTATGCTACTCCTATCACTTATATTATCCCTTCAATTTGATAAGTTGTTAAAAAAAAAAAATCTTATATAGACTTAGTCACTCTACAAGTATAAGTGCTTGTGGAATGTAGGAGCAAAAGTCAAGATTCAAGTCTTTCGGAAGAAGTTTCACGTACATATACACTTAGATTAGGCTAGAATATACACTTAGATTAGGCTAGAGTAGAATTTTTATCTTATATTAAAAAAAAAATCATTAGAATTTTTTTTTTTTTTTTTTTTTTTGAGGAAAAAAAAATCATTAGAGTTAGGAATAGGATAAAGGACAATTTTTTTCATAAAATTCTGAAAATCTTAACCATCCACAACATTAAAATAACATTTTAATTAAGTACTATTTTGAGGAAAAATATGTTAATGGGATGTGCCGATGTGTGAAGCACTCATAGGCTAGCACTAGTTCAGAATCTGAGCTAGGTAGTAGCACGTGGGATGGGGCCTACATTTTATGGTCTGATTAAAGAGCTCTAAAGGAATATTCTTTTTTTTTTTTTTTGGTTTATTTTGAGACTGAGTTGTGTTCGTTGGTGGAGGTGATTTGTTTTACAGTGTGTGTGGGCTTGACTTGGTCACAAATCTCAATAATGAGAAATGCACTGTACTCTGAGAAAAGATTATATCCTGTACGACTATTTTAAACCTTATCCTTGAACTTCGCAGTTGCTGTTCTCTATAATGGCAACATTATAAGTTAATGGCAACATTATTATAGATAATAGTGAGATTTTTTTTAGGATAATATAAAACAAATTATAAGTTAATGTAGGGTCTTAGAGCACACTTTAAAGCCATGTTTAATTCTAAAAAGTGATGTATTTACTTTTTATTTTCCCTTTTTTTATTTAAATTCTAAAATTGAATATTAAAAAAAAGACTCATTTTTAGATGTGAGGGTGGTTGGTAAGTTATTTTGAATACATAATTTGGGTATAAAATTCATCATATAGGTTTGACATTGTTTTCTATTTTTTGAAGTCTCTAAAAAGGAGTTTCACACACATATATATATATATATATAGACTAAATTATAGCAGAATTTCTTTCTTGTATAAAAAAAAAGTTACTTTTTTCACTTACACACACTCACATCAATCAGGTGGGGCCCTTTGCGTTTTCACAATATTTACGGAATTGCCACTGTATTCATTTTATATGAAAATGAAAACGCTGAAAAAGTGTTTTTATTTTTTGTATGCAAATCCAATTTTTAGGATACTGAAAATGAAAACAAAGTACAAGTTCTTAAACCAAACAAGTTTTTTTTTTTTTTTTTTTTTTTGTGGTGGGTCCTACTGAAAACTAAAAATGAAAACAAAAAACACTACTTTTTTCAGCTAACCAAACATGCCCTAATAATCTTGTAAGGACAGGATTTGGATCCCTGGCCCAAAAGGTGGATGGACCTAAGCCCAAAAAGCTCAAAATAATGAATTTGTAGAGAGTGGGTTGGAAATCTGGGCTATAGTGAATCAGACAACAAGCAAAGTAGATCTTGATGACAAAAGAACGAAGATAGACAAGTTCAAACTAAAGAAAGTCGTCATCGGCACAGTCCGAGGAGATCAGTTCTTATATATTGATTCTCAAATTTGATTACAAGTTAAGTTCTGGATTGCTACAGTGTTTTTCTCTCTCTTTCTCGATCCCCTTTTTCATGGAGGGCCTCTTACATTATATATCTCCATTTGAATGATATTGGCCTTCCACTTGTCGAACATCCAAGCCACCACTTGAGAGGTTGTCCCATCGGACACCCTTACAGGCCCTCTGTGAGTTAAAGCAACCAAGACAACACTGTTCAGGGGTCTTCTCCACATAAATGCGACCAGAGAGTTAGCTGCAGAGCATTCAATGTGGTGGTAGCAGCTTTCCTATAGATACTCCCTAGCTTCCATCCATGCTGTATGTTTACATTGTAGGTCCTTACCACTAGAACTTCCCGAAATATCACCCTGGATGATAGGACACACCTTTTGGTCTTTGCCTTGTTTGGCAGAGGGAATATTCCTCCTTGGACCACCTCCCCCAGCCTTTACAGTCATAGTTTGCTCGAGAAGTTCAAAGTTTTACTCCCTACTCATTGTTGATTTGTCCTCGGATCACTGTGCCTCCTCGGACAAGGCCCAAGACCAAATATATACTTGGGCCTGCGTCCCCACAATAGCCCCTCAAAACTCCGGTCTTCTCTTCCTATTCGAGGAGAAAAGTGGGGTTTTGATGTTTTGAAAAATAAAACCCTCATGTTCCTTTGGTTTCCACACGTGAGAATGTCGTTTCGCGCATCCCATAACTGTTCTTGACGCTTCGGAGCCCACGACGTCTCATTAAATACTCCAGGCGGCGCTATGTTCCCTGTGTTCAACGGTGAGATGTGAATCCTACGACTGGCATTTCTCCTTGAATTTTGAGCGGGATAACTCCCACTCAATTTTCGCCTCCTATATAAGGCACCTGGGGGGAGTTATTTCCCCTAATTTTACAAATTCTCAAGCTTTCCAGAAGTTACTAACTCTCAAACCTCCAAGACTTCCCAAGCTTCTAAAATCTCCAAGTCTTTTTCTTTAAAAAGTTCAAACCTTTAAGAAGTATCAGAAGCAACACACGTGCTCATTCTTGTAAGTTTCTTCTTTTTTAGGATCTTTTCTCCTCGGCCAGTCTCCTCGCCCTTCCCTTCTTTATTTCCTTTCCTTGAAAACTTCGTCCGTTTCCTATTAGCTTAACCAAATGGGTAGGTTTAAGCACCTTGTAGACACTTCCGCCGGTATGGAGGGCTTTAGGGTTAAGTACCACATTTCGCAAGAAGTAGCCCTGCGGTATTGTGCCCCAGATCGAATAGTCACAGATAGAAAGGAAAGGGAGGTTGTCATTCCTATGATCGCTTTCATAGAAGGAGGAATGACACTTCCCATGGGTAGGGTGACCCGAGACTACCTAATCAACCATAGGTTGTGTCCCCACCAGTGCGCTCCTAACCTGTTTAGGGTTTTAGGTAATGTAGATGCTCTCAATGAGCAGATGGGCTTGGGACTTACACGACATGATATCGTTCACATGTACGAGTGTCATTCTCTTGCCGACACGGGATATTACCTCAAGTCCCAGTCCACTGTTGTTAGGCTCATATCGTGTCTTCCCAAGTCCAACAAGGGCATGAAGGACGACTACATAATCGCTTCCGGGGAGTGGCACGATGGTCTTCATTGCCCAACTTGGGAGGGAGAGCCAAGTGGGGCACTCTAGGTTTAGGTCCCTTGGCATGAGATTTAGTTCTCTTAGCTTTGCAACACCTTCTTTTAATATTTTGTTTTACTTTGGTAATGGGTCTTGTTGGTCTAACCATGATCTGCACCTCGGCTGTTTTTGCAAATAAAAGGCACATCGCTCCCAAACTTAGCCTCGTTAACGTAGCGGGTCTCAACAGGGTGTTGAGGTCCAAGGTTTTTATGAGTGAAGATAGGCAACTGCGAGCCATCCACTTAATATGGACTTCGAGCCCTTGTCCAATTTATTCCAAGACACGGGCCAAGCAATAAGGGCAGGCAACCCTAGACTCTGCCGGATAGACGTCTCACGGCCTGGTTTTCTGGCTCGAGAAGACCTCCCACCAATTGAACTTCCTCTTCAACGCTCTCCTCATGAAGTAGTTGCTCCGAGGGAGGAAACCGCCTCCTCACGTTTGTCCCTCAAGGCTGAGATTGACCAATTCCACCTCGAGGAAGAAGGAGAGGTGCAGGAAGAGCCTGTTGAGGTCTCGGACTCTGAGGGCGAGCTTGATAGAGTCTCCGCAGCTCACTCCCCCAAATTTATAGTTGCCCAAGTAGACAGTAGCACCGAGGAGGAGGACATCATGGCCTTGAACTCGAGGAAGGGCCTGAAAGACATTCTCGCCGGGAGGAACAAGGGGTCATCGTCTAAGGAGGCCTCGAAGACTTAGCTTCCCCCCAATCTCCCCCCTTCTCCTCTTCCTTCTCCGCTCGACCTGCTTCCCAATCCAAAGTTGCAAAAGAAGAAGAGGAAGGAGAAGGACATCGAGGAGGGGGAGATTCCTCTACCAAGGGACCTGAAACAGTAGAAAGTCACCAAAGATAGAGTGCGGGAGACCTCGACGGAAAGCAGGGAGGTCGAGCACTCGGCCAATGTACTCCATCCAATTTGGAACCCCAAGTTGGAATTGGATGGCGCGGCATTACCCTGGAACTCCTCAATCAGGGAATTCCAGAGAGGCCATGCTTATCATGTGGCCGAGACCTTGGAGCGCCCCCTTTTGCTGCCCAAGGACATGGAGGCCTTGAAGAAAGTAAGGTAGCCTAAGCTTTTCCTGTCCCTGAAGAGGGACCTGGCCATGGTAAGCCCCTAGGCCCACTTTATTTGTTTCTTTTCCTGCTCTTTTGTTTTGTTTCTAACGTACTCCTTTGTTGCTAATGTGCAGGCTATCCAGGAAGTTTCCGTGGCTAAGGAGTGGGTCAATGACGCCCAGAACAAAGCTAGGGTTGAGGCCAACCTCCGTGCCAAGGCCGACAAGGCCTTGGGCGTGTCCGAACAGAAAAGCAAGGAGCTTGCCAGCAAGCTGGTTGAAGAGGAAAGGGCACGTCTGAGTGCCAAGGCTGGTCTGAAGAACGTTGAGAAACAGGCTAAAGACCAGCGTAAGAAGCTTCATATTACTGAGATAGAGCTGGCCACCCAGACACAGCTGGTCTTAGATCTCAAGGCCGATCTACAGAAGGCTAAAGAAGCAGCTTTGGTGGCCAAGGAAGTTTCTGAGGCTGCGACGGTGGCATCCTACAAACGTGGAGTGCAAGAAATGGAGATGCAGCTGGCAGATGAGTTGGCGGGGGTATGTAGAGACTACTGCAATGAGGTGTGGGCGAAGGTGCTCAACCGAGCAAAAGTCCCTGCTACCTCCGAGTGGAGGCTAGTTGAGAATATCTACTACCCGAAGGACATCCAAGAGGAACCAGCTGCACTCCCTCCTCCCACTGTTCTTGCCCTTCCCCCCTTGGAGTAGCCCCTTACTACTCAGGCCTCCCTTCCTCCTCCTAAGGTGGCTGATGGTAAGGAGGCTAGTTAGGGGGGCCTCAGCCCGAGGACAAAGGCAAGGGTAAGGAGACCAAATCTCTGCCAGAAGCCAGAGGTAAAGAGGTTGCCCTCCTGGTCAAGGATGCTGATCCTAAAGCCAAGCACGTTGTTGCCAAGGCTAAGGAAGCTGACCCCAAGGCCAAGGGAGCTGACTCCAAAGCCAAGGAAGCCGACTCCCAGGCCAAGGAAGCTGCTGCCAAAGATGACCCTCCTCGCGCTCAGGCATAGCTCTAGGATTTTTGCTTTTCTGTACTCCTTTTTATTGTGGCAGTTAGCCACTGCTTATAATGTACCTTTCTTTTAATCAATGTGACTTCACTTTTTATTTAATGAATCTTTCCCCTTTTCCCTGTAATCTTTATTCTCTGATTAGTGTAGTTATTGTTTTGCCTCCTGATAAGACTTAAAACTGATAGGGTTGCTGACAGTAGTGAATTGTTGCTACCTAATACTTCAGCAAAAGCTAACAGTAATGCATCGTAGTTAATTCAGATAGATTATACATGTATAAATAGTAAAGAAGATGATTACATGTCTGCACTGAGAATTGGACCTCCAGCAGGGAAGGCTGAATCTCATGGAGATGAACAATATACTTAGTAAAAAAAAGAAATAAGTAGGACAGACAACCCTTTTTTTGCCTAACACTTGGGCAAACAATCAAGAACATTAATAACTTACTCAAGGTAAGTGATTTGAGAAGTTGGGTTTAATCTGGGACCTGCTTAACACTTAGAAAAATAAATAGAAAGTGTTAATTTACTCACAGCATGTAGTCTGAGGAACCAGGCATGAATAAGGCTCTGTTTAACACTTAGAAAAATGAATAGAGAGTGTTAATTTACTCACAGCATGTGGTTCGAGAAACCAGACATGAATAAGGCTCTGTTTAATACTTAGAAAAATGAACTAAAGTGTTGATTTACCCAAAGTATGTGGTTCGAGAGACCAGACATGACTAAGGTTCTGTTCAATATTTAGAAAGATGTTACTAAGTATTAATTTACCCAAAGTATGTGGTCCGAGGGATCAGGCATGACTAAGGTTCTATTTAATACTTAGAAAAGTGAGTTGAAGAGTTGATTTACCTATACGTGGTCCGAGAGACCAAGCATGACTAAGGTTCTGTTCAACACTCAGAAAGATGTCACTAAGTATTAATTTACCCAAAATATGTGGTCCGAGGGACCAGGCATGACTAAGGTTTTGTTCAATACTTAGAGAAGTGAGTTGAAGTGTTGATTTACTCAAAGTATGTGGTCCGAGAGACCAGGCATGACTAAGGTTCTGTTCAACATTTAGAAAGATGTCACTAAGTATTAATTTACCCAAAGTATGTGGTTCGAGGGACCAGGCATGACTAATGTTCTGTTTAATACTTAGAAAAATAATAATAGGAAACTTAATGGATAATGTAATAGATGAGAATGTGACAAAGAAAGCTTTCATTAATAATAATACATTTTCAGGTTATTTACATTCTAGGGGCGTGGTACAACATTTTCATCTAGATCTTCAAGATGATACGCACCTATTCCAGCCACTGAAGTGATGCGATATGACCCTTCCCAATTAGGCCCTAACTTTCCCCAGGCTGGGTTCTTGGCAGTGCCTAAAACCTTTCTCAATACCAAGTCTCCAAGTGCCAGTGGCCTTAGCTTGACATTGGCATCATACCCTTGCTTGAGCTTGTGCTGATAATACGCGAGTTGGACCATGGCACTTTCTCTTCGCTCTTCAATTAAGTTTAGGCTCATTCCTAACAGCCCCTCATTGATGCTCAGAGTGAAGGAACTCGTTCTCAGTGTTGGGAATCCAGTCTCCAGTGGAATAATAGCCTCGGCCCCATAAGTCATTGAAAAGGGAGTCTCTCCTGTTGATCTGCGAGGTGTGGTCCGATATGTCCAAAAGACGTGTGGCAGCTTTTCTACCTATTTTCCCTTCACGTCATCTAACCTCTTCTTGAGTCCACCCACTATGACCTTATTAACAGCCTCGGCCTGTCCATTCCCCTGTGGGTAAGCCGGGGTGGAATACCTATTCGTAATTCCCAGGTCACAATAATATTTCCTGAAGGCTTTGCTATCAAATTGGAGTCCATTGTCCGATATAAGTGTATGAGGGATGCCAAACTGAGTGACAATGTTCTTCCAAACGAATCTCTTGCCATCCACGTCTTTGATATTTGCCAATGGTTCGGTTTCAACCCACTTTATGAAGTAGTCTGTGCTGACTAGTAAATATCTCTTATTCCCTGCTGCCTTAAGGAAAGGTCCAACAATATCCAATCCCCATTGAGCAAAGGGCCAAGGGCTGGACAGAGGATTAAGGACCCCTCTTGGTTGATGAATATTTGAGGCGAATCATTGGCATTGGTCACACTTTTTCACATATTCTTGTGCTTCCTTCTGCATGTTCAGCCACCAATATCCTTGTGTAAGGGCTCTGTGAGATAAGGATCTGCCTCCCGTGTGACTCCCACAAATCCCTTCATGTAACTCCTCCAAAAGTAGCTCTGATGCCTCAGGGTGTATGCACAGCAAGTACGGCCTAGAGAAAGAGCGCTTGTACAATTTTTGGTCCTTGGACAGCCAAAATCGAGGAGCCTTTCTTCGCACCTTGTCAGCTTTTGACTTATCCTCGGGCAAGACATCTTCTTTAAGGAATAGCACTATAGGGTCCATCCAGTTGAGCCCCACCTTGATTTGATGGACATAGACCATTTCTCTCTTCCCCTCAGTAGGCTGGTATAAGTCTTCAACGAGGATGACCCGAGGTAGACCCTGTGCCGAGGAGATTGCAAGAGTGGCTAGAGAGTTAGCATGTGTGTTTCCATTCCTAGGGATATGCAGCAAACTGAAAGACTCAAACCCTGATTGCAAGCGCCTAACTTGATTAAAATATTCTTACATCCTCACATCCCTGGCCTCTAACTCCCCTCCCACTTAACCTACGACCAACCTAGAATCCGAGAATATCTCTACAGCCTTTCCGCCCATTTTCTGAACCATGGCCATCCCCACCAACAGAGCTTCATATTCAGTCTCATTGTTGGTGGCCGAGAAGCCCAGTCTCAAGGATTTCTCAATAGTGATTTTCTCAAGAGATATTAGGACTAGCCTCACTCCGGATCCCCTTTGATTTGCTGCATCATCAACGTATACCCTCCACGATAAGGGCTCCTATAGTGAGACCATGCCAATCGATTTTCCATCCATGTTCTGTCTCTCGATTTTTTCTTCAAATGGGGTTTCAGCGAACTTGGCCACCAGATCAGCGAGGACTTAACCCTTGACAAAGGTGCGAGGCATGTACTTGATATCAAAAGCCCTTAGGATCATATCCCACTTGGCAATCCTCTCTTTGTAGTCAGCACTCTGAATGAGGGATCTAAGCGGAAGTTGGGTGAGGACAACCGCTGTGTGTGACTGGAAGTAGTGGGGGAGCATACGCATAGCATGCATCACTACCAAAATGGCCTTCTCCAATGGTAAGTAACAGACCTCAGCCTCATGTAGTGACTTGCTCACATAATAAACTGGCCATTGTAAACCACTATCAACTCGTACGAGTACCAGGCTCACTGCGTGGGAAGCCATAGCAATGCAGGCAAACAAAACCTCGTCTACTTTGGGCCTGGACATGATGGGTGGCCAAGAAAGGTATTCCTTCAGCTGCTGGAATGCCAGGACACACTCCTCGGTCCATTTGAATCCCTTCCATCTATTCAACAACTGAAAGAAAGGCCTGCACCTGTCTACTGACAGAGAAATAAATCAGTTTAAGGCAGAAGTCATTCCTGTCAACTTTTGGACTTCTTTGGGATTCTGCGGTGGTTGTAGACTGTTAATCGCCTTTGATTTAGTCAGGATTGACCTCAATTCCAATGTGAGTGACCATGTACCCCAAGAACTTCCCTGATCCGACACCAAAAGAGCATTTAAAAGCATTAAGGTGCAGCTTGTGCCTCCTCAAGATCCCGAAGATATTCCTAAGGTCGCTAAAGTGCTCGGACTCTAACTTACTCTTGACCACCATATCGTCTATATAAATCTCGACGCTTTTCCCTAGCTGTGGTTCAAACATCCTGGTCATCATCCTCTGGTAGGTAGTCTTCGCATTCTTTAAACCCAAAGGCATCACTTTGTAGTGGTAATTTCCAGTAGGGGTAACAAAAGCTGTCTTCTTTTGATCACTTAAAGCCAGTGGTATTCGATGGTATCCCTAGAAGACATCCAAAAAGCTCATCCGAGGATGGCCTACAGTTGCGTCAACTAGCTGATCAATCCGAGGCATGGGGAAAGGGTCCTTTGGACAGGCCTTGTTCAAGTCTGTGAAATCCACACATACTCGCAATTTTCCACTTTTCTTCTTTACTACCACTGTATTGGCCAACCATTCAGAGTAGAACACTTCCTTAATAGCCACAGCCTGCTTAAACTTGTTCACCTCCTCCTTGACAACATTAGAATGTTCTTTAGATGAGCGCCGGGGTGGCTGCTTCTTAGGGAGGACAGTTGGGTTGACGTTGAGATGATGGCAGATGAAGCTCGGGTCCACCCTAGGAGCTTTGTAGGCACTCCACGCGAACACGTCAACGTTTCTCCTAAGAAACTCTATCAGCTCTTCCTTCTCTTGAGGGGGTAGCTGAGCTCTGACCTGAAAAAACTTCTCCGGATCATCACCTACAACAATTTTCTCTGTCCTTACACTTCGCCCCCTCGGCTGACTTTTCCCCTAGTAACGCCGGAGTCTTTGATTGCTATAAGCTTCTCTTAGTAGAGGTCGAGGACTCCACAGCTGGCTGATGCGCTATCGCAGCGATCAAGCATTGCCTCACCATGGACTGGCTCCCAATCAACTCCTCAATCTAGTCCCCAGACGGATATTTTACCTTTAAATGCAGAGTGGAGGAGACAACCCCCAGGGCGTGAAGCCAGGGCCTTGCCACAATGGCCGTGTAGGGGGAATAAACATCCATCACAATGAAATTCACCTTCACCACCTCCGATCCTGCTTGTATGGGCAGTCGAATCTGGCCTTTAGGAATAACAACTTTCTCGTCGAAACTTACCAAAGGCGAATCATAAGACGTCAAGTCTTCAGGTTTTAAACCCAGCCCGTTATACAAATCGGGGTACATAATCTTTGCCCTACTGTCTTGATCCACCATCACCCTCTTAACATCATATCCCCCTATCCTAAGGGTGACCACCAGGGCATCATCATGCGGCTGTATAGTTCCTACCTTGTCCTCCTCAGAGAAACTCATCGCTGGCTGGTTCTCCACTCTAGCCCTCTTTGGCTCAGGTTTTGAGTTCTCGGCAGGTAGCCGGGCTACAGACATCACCCTGGTGGGGTGAGAGCTGATTCTTCCCGGGGCCGCAAAGATAACATTAATTGTGCCCAAAGGGGGCCTTAAAGAAGCGTTCCCCTGAGCCCTCGACCCTGCTTGGTTTCTTTGCCCATTAGACCGATACAGAAACTGTTATAGCCTTCCATCTCTGACCAATTGCTCCAAATGGTTCCACAGAGTTCTACAGTCCTCGGTGGTGTGTCCTTGTTCTTGGTGGTACTGGCAATGAAGACTTTGGTTGCACTTCATGGGGTCCCTTCCCATTTTGTTTGGTCATTTAAAGTATGACTCATTCTTGATTTTTTCCAAGATTTGATGTATTGGTTTTCGGAACACCGTATTAACCATCTGAGTAGTCGTAGGCCCAGATTGCCCAGCAAAATCCCTTCAGGGTCTGTTATTATTGTAGCTGTCCGACTTGAAATCCCTCATCTCTTGAGGGATAACCTTACCCTTCCTTTTGCCTTGTTGTTGGTCCTCTTCGACCCACTTATACTTATCTATCCGATTCATGAACTGGCGTACGCTGGTAGCAGGTTTCCTAGTCAGAGACTTCCTCAAGCCATGCTCGGTAGGTAGGCCGACCTTGAAGGTCCTGATGGCCACGTCGTCAAAGTCACCATCTATCTCGTTGAACATCTTCCAGTATCTGTCTAAGTACGTTTTTAGGGTCTTCCTTTCTCGCATGGCCATGGACAGTAGGGAGTCTAAGGGTCGAGGAACCCTACTACATGTAATGAAATAGGACCCAAAGGCCTGAGTGAGCTCCTTAAAGGAATCAATGGAACCTGCACTTAGGCTATCAAACCACCTCATCACCACAGGCCCTAAACTGGAGGAGAACACCTTGCACATCAAGGTCTCATTCTTGGAATGCACTGCCATCCTCTGGTTGAAGTGGCTTACATGCTTCATAGGGTCTGTTTGACCATTGTATATGGTGAACGTGGGCTGGGTGAACTGCTGAGCGAGTCTCCCTTCCTCGATTTTGCGCGTGAAAGGTGATCTGAAAATTTGGTTTAATGCCCTGCTCATTGCGTCATTTCCCAAGCGTCTGGAAGAAGAGCTCTTGTTTTTGCGCTCATGGTGATAGTCTTCTCATACAAGAAGGACTTACTAGGAGGTGTCCTTGACCTGGGTCTGTAACTACCATCCTCCTCCTCGTTAGAAGAGAAGTCAGAGTTTGAGGGGTTTCGCCTTTGCCGTTCGTGGCGTAGCTTCCTCTTCAAATGATTGATCTCCAGTTGCAGGGCCCTCGTATCCTCCTCATGAGAAAGGTGGCTCCCATTTCGGGACTGACTCCTGCTAGTATGGGTGGTATGCACACTAACCTCTCGGTCCTTTCTTCGCTCAAGGTTAACAAAATGATCTTCACGTTGGGACCCCATAGACTCCGCCTGGTTTGGACCTGAACCTACCATAGTTGAACGTCGAACTCACTAAAATATAAGAAGTTTCCCACAGACGGCGCCAATTGTAAGGACAGGATTCGGATCCCTGGCTCAAAAGGTGGATGGACCTAGGCCCAAAACAATGAATTTGTAGAGAGTGGGTTGGAAATCTGGACTCTAGTGAATCAGACAACAAGCAAAGTAGATCTTGATGACAAGAGAACGAAGATAGACAAGTTCAAACTAAAGAAAGTCATCATTGGCACAGTCCGAGGAGATCAGTTCTTATATATTGATTCTCAAATTTGATTACAAGTTAAGTTCTGGATTGCTACAGTGTTTTTCTCTTTCTTTCTCGATCCCCTTTTTCATGGAGGGCCTCTTACATTATATATCTCCCTTTGAATGATCTTGGCCTTCCACTTGTCGAACATCCAAGCCACCACTTGAGAGCTTGTCCCATCGGACACCCTTACATGCCCTCTGTGAGTTGGGGCAACCAAGGCAACACTGTTCAGGGGTTTTCTCCACATAAATGCGGCCAGAGAGTTAGCTGCAAAGCATTCAATACGATGGTAGCAACTTTCCTATAGATACTCCCTAGCTTCCATCCATCCTGTACATTCACATTGTAGGTCCTTACCACTAGGACTTTCCGGAATATCACCCTAGATGATAGGACACACCTTTTAGTCTTTGCCTTGTTTGGCCAAGGGAATATTCTTCATCGGACCACCTTCCTCAACCTTTACAGTCATTGTTTGCTCGAGAAGTTCAAAGTCTTACTCCTTACTCATTGTTGATTTGTCCTCGGATCATTGTGCCTCCTCGGACAAGGCCCAAGGCCCAATATATACTTGGGCCTGCGTCCCCACAAATCTATTTTAAGAAACTTTTTATAATAAATTGAAATAGCTATGAAAAAAGTTAATTATTTTTTGGCTTTCCCTTAACATTTTTCTTAAAATAGTTTACTAACATATGCCCTAAGGCATACGTTAGTAAACAACCCTTTTATTTTTTATTCCTATTTTAATTATTTTAGGATATTCATTCCCATTATTTATCTTTATGTAATTCACATTATTAGATTAGATTATATTGAGTTTAATTATAATTCATATAATAACATGGAAGAAAACAAAATCCATGTAAGAATGAGGTTACTCTAATCCTAATAATTATGATCAGTATATTTAAGCTTTGTTTGAATGATTTTTTATGTACTTCAAAAAGCTTTGTTTGAATGATTTTTTATGTACTTCAAATGAAGAATGTACAAGTTTTTTAAAACATCATATTTTGTAAAGTAGAGATGAAGAAGAATTCACAATTTTTTTTAAATATCATATAATAATCAATTAAATGATGATAAGTGAGATAATGATAGAAGATCACGTGCTAATCCATAGAAATTTTCGCTCATCACTAGAATAAATTTTTATTTATTTATTGGTGAGTCAAACCATGCTAACATTAGATTCATCATTTTTTTTTTTTTTTTGATAGATAGATTCATCAATTCAAACATAGTAAATAATTTATTTGATCAAAAGTTTTGTAATTTAATTGACACTTTTTTTATGGAGAGGTTGAAGATTCAAATCTCCCTCTCCGATTATATCTATCCAATTTATCAAATAAAATATATTTTATTTAAAATAAATTTAGTATCAATTGTGATTGCATGTAAAAGCACAAAAGGCTGGGAGAAAGGACAAAGGTTATTAGTAAACATGAAGGACAAATAGGGAAAACCATTGCTTAGTCTAAAAAATTAAAAATTCTTTTATTATGATATTATTTCTCACTTCTGGATTCAAGTTAGACAAAGAAAACAACATGCCTCTCATAACATATCACATATGTGTTTTAAATAATGATAGAGTTGCTTTCAGAGTCTTAAACCATTACACTTGCCGAAAACCTTCTCAATTCAAATGTTGTCTATTTTTCAGTTGAGTAGCATGGATGATCCTAACACTAGAGAAATGATCCCTACTTGAAAAGGCAAAGACAATAACTGTTGTTGCAACAAAAATTAAGCTTCAAAGTTCATTTATCAATTAAATTCTCAAGCAAAATAGTTAAAGAGCTAGCCATTGATCGAATGAAAGTCCTACTCTTTTATTGGTAAATAGGGAGTGCAATACTGAATTAGGTTCCTACATATTGCTAAAAAATACTATCAGAAAATCTCTCCACCCAATGGGCATTCCCAATTCTCCTGGCAAGAAAGTCTTATGGGTAGAGTTCTCCATGAATAAAGTATCCAAAATAGAGAAAAATAAAGGAGTTGAGGTCTTAACATAACATAACTAGGCTCAAATTCATAGACTTAAGTTTCTGGATTAGGTGACATTACTATATGTTAACTACTCAATTGAAGTCTACCTACCTTTCGCAGTACATAGCCTAATTTTATGATGCAAAACTTCATAGGCTTAGTGGGGCAAGAAAAAAAGAATAATAATTATGTGGAACCTATTTAATATATCTATTTAAGGAACTATCGAATTATTAAAAAAAATCATAATCTTACTGTAGGGACTAGGTCTGAGCACTTCTACTATTGGAAAAGTGGATTCAGGCCCAACTAGCCCAATACAATAGATTTGTAGAGAATGGGTTTAAGAACTAGGCCTTAGTGAGGATAGCAACGAATAAACATGGTTATGGGTAAACTAAGTAGCAAGAAAATGGGCTTTAAGTGTGAAAATCTGTCCTGGACACTGGTCCGAGGAGCTATCTTGTTCTTATTATTTCCTCAGTACTTGGTTACAGAGGTTACAAAGATGATATAGGTTGCTGCAGTGTTTTCTACTTCCAATCTTCGATCCTCTTTCTGGAGGAGTTCTTTACATTATATACCCTCCTTCGGTTGATCTTGACTTTCCATTTGTTGATCGTGCAGGTCACTACTTGAGCGCTTGTCCCATCAACTGCCGTCCCAAACCTTCTGTGAGTTGCAGCAACCAAAGCAACACTGTTCAGGGGTCATTTCCTCATTAATGCGGCCAAAACGTTAGTTGTGGGCATTTAATGTGGAGGTGATAGCTTCTCCTAGAATTGCTCCTCCTCCAGGCTCCCATGGCTGACCCGCTGTACTTGTCTTTTTCTTGAGACGCTCTACGAGACTGCCCTTGATGGCGTGCTGCTCTTCCCTTCTATGATCTTGATTCGTCGAGGACATAGTTGTCCTCGGCTATGCTTCTTGGTAGTTAGGATTTCCTTCATTCGTCCTCGGGCATTTCTTCCTCCTCGGCATGGGCCTTGGGCTTAGTATAAAGTGAGCCGGGGTGGACAAATTCTTTGACCCCACACTTACTATTATAAAAATAAAATAAAATAATAATCTAAAGGAAACACACAAGCATATGATTTGTAGAGTTGATTCCTATTTCTTTCTTTTAGTAGGAAAATGAATAGAACATTAATAGTCAAAATTAATAATGCAACAAGAATGTGAAGAAACCCAACATCTTGCACTTGAACATAGTTTAATAGCCAACGGGGGATAATTTAGTTAGTAAGGATCGGGTATTTCGTCTAATCCACCTAGGTTTGAGTCCCGCTGCTAACAGTTCTTTATTGGTTGGCATCCATAAGGGTTGGCATTCATAAATGTTGGCCCATAAGTCTTAACCTGAGTGTCCTGCCTAGGGTTGGTGTAGTTTAACTAACCCTTATTTTCATTTAAAAAAGAAAAAGAAAAAAAAGAACATAGTTTAATAAATGTAACAAGAAAGGACAATAAACTTTGAAGATAACATATTTAACAGGTACTCTTTAATCTTTATTGAGGGGGATTCTAGCATTTTGCCCTTAGTTTTTAAAAAAATTAGCAATATGTCTCTGTTTTGAAACTATTTAGGTCCATGCCCCTGTTTTGAAACTCTATTTTCTTAAAATCGAGTTTAAGGCTGTGTTTGTTTTGGCTTCAAATCACTTCCGGAAATGCTTTTCCGTAAATGCGGGTGTTTGGTTACGCATGGAAAATAAATTTTCCGGAAGTTATTTGAAGTTGACCGTGTAAAATGAGGCTTTGACCCCGGAAATGGTTTGAAGTGAAAATTTTCACTTCAAACCATTTTCGGGTCAGATGCGCAAAGAGAGAGAGAGAGAGAGAGAGAGAGAGAAGAGCCTTCAACGCTGGCGAACCCAGAGCCCAGACGCACCGGCGAGATCATGCCGTTGAGTTCGCGCCGCCGAGATCGTCCCGCCGAGATCATAGGCGCCGTTGTTCTCGTTCTCGTTCTCGACCCAAAGCTGATCGATGCCGTCGTTACCGATCTCATTCTCGATCTCCCTCTCCCTTTTAAATCGGGTCTGATCATCGCCGATCTGCTTGATCGCCGATCACTCTCTCTCCGATCGAGATCGCAACACCGCGCCGATCACTATCGCAGCACCGCGCCGCGCGATCGCAGCATCGGGCCGCGCAATCTCGCCTCTTGTCGCGCGATCTCACCTCTCGTTGAACCTAGTCGCCTCTCTCTCATCCTTCTTCTCTCAATTTGACTGGATTTGATGATTTTTTTTTTCTGAGTTTTGTTTGTGTTTCTGAATTGAGGAATGATATAATATATTTGTTTGGCAGCCGAGAAAATATGAGAAAATATGAGCAACAAGTAGAAAATGTGTTTTCTATTATTTTCAAGAACACAACCAAACATCAGAAAATATTTTTCAAAACATTTTTTGAAATGCAACCAAACACTTGAAAATATTTTCCTTTCCCGAAAATAGCATTTCTGAAAAATATCTATTTTCCGGAAAATATTTTACATAAACCAAACACAGCCTAAATGAAAAACTCGATTTGTAGAAAATCGAGTATGGGTCGATCAAACTTAAAAAAAAAAAAAAAAAATTGCATGGAACTCGAGTTCACTGAGCTCGAGTTCCATTTAAAATGTCATTATAGGACAATCAAAACGTAGCTATAGGTTTGGGGCGATCAAACTTAAAAAAAAAAAAAAAAATAAATAAATAAATAAAAAATTTGCCTGTAACTCGAGTTCCATTTAAAATGCCACTATAGGACAATCAAAATGTAGCTATAGGTTTGGGGCGATCAAACTTAAAAAAAAAAAAAAAAAATTTGCATGTAGCTTGAGTTCCATTTAAAACGCCACTATAGGACAATCAAAACGTAGCTATAGGTATGGAACTCGAGCTCCATGAACTCATGGAATGAACTCGAGTTCCATGCAAGTTTTTTTTTTTTTTTTTTTTAGTTTGATTGGGCATAACTTGATTTTAAACCAATCGAAACTCAATTTTGTTAAAATCGAGTTTCAAAACAGGAGCATATACTTAAATAATTTCAAGACAGGAACATATTGCTAAATTAAAAAAAAAAATAAGGGCAAAATGTTAGAATCCCCCTTTATTGAGTCAAATTTGGGGGATCTTTACCTAATACCTATCCCTATCTGTTGTCCCAAGACAAGGACGTCCCCTCATATTCTCATTTAATTTATGGCCTACGGCAAAAATATTTAAGGACAAAGAAAGGAACCGAACACCTATCATTGTCCACTGTATTTCGCTGTGACAAATGATATATAATATAATTTTTATAGAATTCGAATTTATTATCTTTTCCGTAATATTTTTTATAATTGTAAAATAAATATATTAATTTTTTAACGTAATTCAATCCCAACTCTCTTATTTATGCAAAAAAGTGAGCCGACAGGATCATAGCGGCTCTACATTTATGTTAGGGTGGTTCAGGACCACCTTGGGAAAAAAAATAATTATATATGAATTCTAAAAAATTCATGATTTTTTTTCCTTAAAAAAAAATCCTAAATTTTTCTAGCCACAACATAAACAAATTTTAGACAAAATTTAGTAACAAACTTGGTTATAGATTAAGGTTATAAACTTAATACTTTTTTTATTAAATGTGAATTTTAACAAATTCATCATCGAATTACATTTTTTTTTTTATATCCTCCATACTTGCAAAATATCAATAAAATCAAAGATCAATAGCTATATCTTCAATCAAATGTTTATATTGAATTTTTGTAGTCTAAAATTATACATAAAAAAAAAAAAAGTTTATAGATCGAATAGTAAATAACATTCAATTGACATGAAATTTGATATATGTTTTAAAAACATAAAGCATATGCAATTTAGCCGTTAGACTTTCAATATATTTAGCCATGTTAATTTGTTTATTAGTGAGAGTTGTAGCCTTAAGCTATAACTAAGTTTGTAGCCAAATTTTGTCCTTAAACTTTGATCTCCTTAACAATATATTAGGCCTTTACAAACAAAAATGAAAAGTTCAAGAAAAATTTTATTGAATTAAAATTTTGAAAAAGATGTAGATTGTGGTATTGATAATAAGACTATCATGCAACAATTTCAAAATAAGAAAACTCGTTGAAGAAAATTGTAAAATTTTATGTATTTACGTATTTTTTTTTGTCAATGTATAAAATTATATTTTTATTAAATTTTGTATAATTTAAGTTTTATAACTACCACCTTAAAAAATATTCATAGCGTCGGCCGCATCCATATGCTTCATAACACATTTTTTTAAGAAACCATATGTTTCACAACATGTGAGAGGACATTATATTAGATATATTATGCTGGTTTTGTTACTATAAAGTATAAAGTAGAGGAAAAGAAAACTTTCCACCTACCATTTGAGCCTTTTTTTTTATATTTCCCAGTCCACCAAAGAAAGAGTGTGACAGAACATTAACTAGTCAAAATCACATATACCCAAATTGGGTGTATGCTAACAATACAAGTTGGGTTAAAATTAAACCGTAGGTGCTGGTGAAGGAGTAGGAAAGCATCAAGCATGTGGTTCTCTCAGTGCCCAACTTGTGTTTGGTGTGTATCTTTTCTCCCATGCTCGAGAGTAGACAAAGGGTTCTGTTTTGTTACCAACTCTTAATTGTCGGTTTGTCACATATGACTGAAAATAATAGTAGATTTGATTGATTCCCCTAAAGGCATACAAATTTCTATAGTTCTGTAAGTACGAGTGTTAGTAATGTTAGGGTCACAATTTTTATCACAAATTACTCGTGTGGCAAGTTCTGAGTAGTGGAATTGTAGATCTACTATTTTTTTTCCACTACTCAAGACTTGCCATGTAAACAAGTAGCAAAAATTGTGAAAAATGTTATAATTTTAGCATTTTTCTCGTGAATGTAGGAAACAGGAAATCGTGTTGCACAACATATAGTGTAACATGAATTGTGCCACGTAGGCATGTACACACATTTAAAAAAAAAAAAATCAAAAAAATCAAAATGTGGACATGATCACATGTGTCTATCAAAATTTGGACAAGGTTCTTTTGGGAGTTTCAATTTCCAATACCCATGAAATTAAAATATTATTATCATGGCGCATTATGAGCTCTTACCATTAAAATTAAGGTTGATATTGATGCAATGATAATACTTATACCAAAAGGCAAAAGCATAATAAAATGGAGAAGGCTACTTTGTGGGTGGCCCCTGTCCCCGTGGCTATGATGAGAAGCTGTAATGCATGAGCAGGATATTCATAATTTTGCCATTGCAAGTTGTCCATTGAAGACAAAGACATTAGTGGACCATGCAACTAGATATTCTTTATAATCCTGTCCTGTCTACTTATAAGGAAAGTGCAGGCCAAATATTAAAGTTATTGAGCTCCACAAAGAGAAAGAGAAAGAAAAAAGAAAAAAACAAACAACAACAACCTACCCCTACCAATATGATAAATTTCACAATTTTTTACGTGTAAACATTTAAAATAGATATGATTAATATAACATCACTTTTTTTATTAACTAATGTAACATCACTTTTACATGAGATCGTCGTTAACATCATTTATATTGTATATTAATTACAATTTGTGATTTTAATAGTTGTTACATATATATATATATATATATATATAATTGTTAAATTTGTATTGTATCTAGATTTATTAGGGAACAAAGTTTTGGCAAAATATGGTAAAATTATTTTTGTAAAAAATGTTATTCAAAAAAAAAAACTCAAACTGTTATATTCATTTTTTGTTTGAATGAAATTTGTTGGACTCAAAACTCATAAGAACTAAGACACTCCTCTGTCTCTGTAAAGCTTACTAACATTGTTTTACCTCATTTGTAGGTAATTGAGAAGGTTGTTGTCCAAATGATGGTATGGCGTACCTATAATGTATTTGCGTGAATTACTTACTAGAAGGATGTTGACGGTGATGTTATATGTGTATAAACAATACTATATGAGAGAGAGAGAGAGAGAGAAAGCATGGCTTATTTGGGACTGCCATTTTATTTTGACAAGGTTCTGTACCGTTTCTTTAAATTTTATTTGTGCACTTATATAAGCCATACTTTTGCTCGGATTTTAAGCAGAGGAAATATAGATAATTTGTGCTATTCAAAGAGAAAGCCTTGTGCATTTCCTCCTTGTACATCATAGAAAAATCCTTGTTCTTTGTCCACTCATTTTATGATCCCAAAGAGAGTACTTGATTTTTTGAAACCAAAGTATTTTTCCAATGAGGTTCACTACTGTTAAATCTTCTATGAGGTTCCTTGGAGTCAGGGGCGGAGGGAGGGGGTTCAACTTCTTTGTTTTGTTTTCTGTCACTTCTCCCTGACCGCCCAACCTGTTTTTTTTGTTTTGGGCCTTCCATCTCCTCTGGGCTATCCACACTCATCTCTTTATTGGGCCTATTGGTCGCACGGGTCCAATGGCCTTTTTTCCTTAGAGTGTTTAAGGAAAGCTCCTCGTCACTTTTATCATTTTAATGATATGACATATATATTTGTAGTTACATATAGTTGTTTATTTATTTTGTTATTAATATTGATTAATTTTTTTAGATTAATTTTTTACTTTCAATCTTGTCTTTTAATCTTGCCCCCGACCTAAATTCTTGGCCTGCCACTGCTTGGAGTACCAGAGGCTTTGGTCTATGTGAACAAGGAATTCATGGTGGAAGTTTGTCTTGGAGGATCCATGACTTTCTAGGGTTACTATGGTAGGAAGGCTGAAGGCAAGCAAAACATTTGTAGAGATTACACTTGTAACTTGTAAGTAAATCATCGTATCTCTTTTCCCCTAGTAAATGTTTTACGTGACAATTTGTGTCTATGTAGTCATTTTTCAACTGAATATCTTCTTCTTTAGTTTTCTATTTTTTTACCAAATATTGTCTTGTCTTTTACTGTTTTTATTATGGTGGTTTAAGATTTGGTTTTGGTATTCTACCTTTTCAGTCAAAAAAAAAAAAAAAAATAGAGATTTGGTTTTGGTATATACTAAATTTTAGTGGACTACATATCTCTTTGGATTAATAGATACATTGAATAATTAAACAATTAATTGGTATATTCTGCTAAATGATTCACATAGGGTAAAAAATAATTTCCATAAAAAATTAGTGAAGGAGGCTAGGCTGTTTGGATGAGTGATTTCCATAACTCATAACTCTGTTTCCATAACTCATAACTCAAAAATGGTGAGACCCATAGCTGAAAAGTCCATTTGGCACCACATAACTCTGTTTCCATCACTCAATTCTCTAATTTTTGAGTTATGAGTTATAGAAACTGAAAACACATTTTAGTTGTTTTCAGTTTCTATAACTCTGTTTTCAATGACATTTTTGTAATTAAAATTATATATGGGTCCCACGGTCAAACTTTTTGCTCTCTCCAACAAACTTTATCTTCTTTTCTCTTTTTTATTTATTTTTGTCTTTCACGGGTCTGGGACACACCTCTCTCTATTCTCCTCTACTTCTTCTTCTTCTTCTTTTTTTCTTCTTTTCTTTTCTATTCTCCTTTTCTTTTTTTCTTCTTTTCTTTTCTTTTCACTTTCTGGGTTTGGTTCTTTTTTTTTCTTCTCGAGTTCATCGAAGTTGTCGTCGCTGTTGATGTTGCTATTGCTACTGTTGTCATTGTGAGTTGTAGCGGCGGCTGCGGCGGTGGTTTTTTTTTTGGGTTTTTGGAAAAGAAAAATATTGGATAACCTAATAAATTATTGGATAGCCATTTGGTTATATTGTAGATTTGGGAAAAGCATGAAAATAAGGATCATGGTGGGCTTGATTAAAATATGTGTTAACATGGATGAAGAGAAAAACAGAGAAAAACAGGGGAAAACGAAGAGAAAAGCAGAGAAAAACAGGGGAAAACGAAGAGAAAAACGCAGGGGGGAGGCAGGGGAAAAAGAAAAAAAAAAAAAAAGGAGAGAGAAAAGTCAACTGACATTGGGTCAGTGTGTGGGTCCTATAAACAGTTGAAAAATATTGAGTGATGGCAAGTGAGTGATGGTGCCAAACGGATAGGGTATTTTAAAGTGATGAGTGATGAGTGACGAAAATTGAGTGATAAAAAAAAAGCATCCAAACAGCCTCTAAGAAACAAAGGCACATTTAGTACACGAGAATAGACCACTTGATAGAATATAACAATTAATTTAGAGAAATAAAATAACTATTCATTTGAGCTTCCAACTGACATTTTGGACAAGATCAAAGCTACTCCCATTCAAATGTTTGGGAGTAAGGAAGACACGTTAAGCTGGGAATTTTCACAAGATGGAGAGTTTAACTCGGCATCAGCATATCTTTTAGCAATCTTGGATGAAAATCAGAGCAATCCCTTCCCAGGAGAATGGATTTAGAAGATGGATACCTTGCCAAAAATATGCTCATTCCTCTAGCTTTGCCATCACAGCAGTGTCCCAGTGAGAGAGGTCATTGCTAGCAGAGGAATTGAATGTAATACTATCTGCCCTCTCTGCAGGAACTGCAATGAATCAATCCTGCACCTGCTTAGAGAATGCCCTTACGCCATGCAAATCTAGAGAAAGATTGGAATTCCCATTCCTTTGGAAGCCTTATTCAGACTGGATGTGCTTCAATGGTTGAAATCAAATTGCCAGAGCAATGCATATATCCTCTCTAACGGCATCCCGTGGAAAATAGTGTTCATCTTCACTATATGGGCACTATGAAGCACATGAATAGGGTGGTTTTTGAAAACACTACTCTGAATCCTGATCTTCACAGTGCATGCATTAAACATGCTATAGACTGCTCCTTTTGTACTGGAAAATCGCTTCGAGCCAAGAGTATGAGAACAAAGCAAGTTCAATAGATTAAACCCTGTGAGGGTTGGTTTAAGCTAAACACTGATGGTGCTTCACTAGGGAATCCCGAAAAAGCAAGTGGAGGAGGGCTAGTCCGAGACCACAGGGGGGCATGGCTGAAAGGATTCAGTTGCTGCATAGGCAACACCACAAGTGTCATGGTAGAGTTCTAGGCACTAAGGGATGGCTTGCTATTGGCATCTCAAATGGGGATTTCCTGCCTAGAAGTTGAACTTGATGCAAAAATTGTTGTGAACCTTGTCCTATCTAACTCAATGCCTAACAAAGCTTATTCATCCCTCTTGATTGATTGCAGGTCCCTGCTTAACAGGTTCTAGCAAGTCAAGGTGACCCATATATTTCGGGAAGCGAATAGTTGTGAGGATGCGATGGCTAAGAGGGAATGCCTACAATAGGAAACTTTTGTGATGTTTAACGCCCCTCCCTCACCTAATGTTTCTTCTTTTGTAATTTCTGATGCCAATGATGTGTACTATGTAAGGCATTATGCCAATACTATGCCTATGGCTCCGTAGTTTATCAATGAATTTCCTTTTAACCCAAAAAAAAAAAAAAAAAAAACTTGTAAAATAATTTGTAGTTTTAGCATTTTCCATAACAAATTCAAACCCCAAAGGAAAACTAAAAGCCTATTGCTCCAATACGATTTTTCTTTACCATCAAGCTCAAGTTTAGGTCTCTTATTTATGGGTTTTAGTTAGCTCAATTGGTGTTGATGATCATTTTGGGAAGCCAAATAGAAAGAAGAAGCCCAGCAACACGGGCAAAAAAGAATTGGTAAATAGATAGAAAAAAAAAAAAAAAACCATTAAGCCCAAGCGGCAGGAATAATGGATCACAAGTCCATGAAATAGACAAATGGGCCTTGAGGAAGCAAACAGGCTTAAAGAAGCCAGGAAAGAGAGGAATAGCAAACCCATGGGCAGTATATGATGTGGAAAAGTGAGAATGGGCCACAGCAGGCCCAATGTAATGCAAGCAAAGAAAGTAAGGGGTTGATGGCAGGCCCATGAGCCCCAAGGATGAGGGATAAGGTAATTGAGCCGGGGAAGCCCAAAGAAGTTAGTGGAAAGCCCGTGGGAATGCAGAGTTAGGAAAAGGGCCAAGGAAAGCAAATGGGCCAAGGATGCCCAAGAGAAAACAAATGGGACGCAAGAGCCCGCAAGCAATATAACTGAAAAGGCCCAAATGACTATACTGAGTCATAAGTAAACAAGCCCAAAGAGGCCCAGCAGACTTGGACCAAATAACATCACAGCAGGAATAGCAGAGTGATACGGCAGGAAACAATGGCAAGGCTATGGAAAGAATAAAAGGATAGGCTAGAGAAAGGGAAGCCCACAATCCGGCAAAGCCCAACCCCAAAGGAAGCAAGGGCGCAGAAAATATGAGATCAGAAAACAGCCCACGCCATAAGAAGCTAAGAATGACCGGTAGAATGTGCAGACAGGTCTCCAGATCACGGCAAGCGAGTGAGCAGCAGGCAAGCTTTGAACGTACATAGAAGTAAAGCACGCGCAAGGCCCAGGCATCACCAGCCTGTACCTAGCCAATACGGGACGTGGTGAAGTCATGGGTCAGAGGTAAGAGGGCATGGTCTGATGGTGGGGAGAGGGGAAAAACCTATTCTGAGATTCTTGCTTAGGCTCTTTTGGGGGAAATGTCCTGCTGGGATGACATACTGCCCAAAAGAAGCAAGGGTAAGTGAAAACCACTAGGTGCATGCCATGAGGGATAGAGAGAGAGAGCACCCACATCGTAGCAGGTAAAGGTGTCACAACAGACAAACAAACAAAATAGTCCTCTTTGTCTAGTGGTAGGAGTGGCACAACCAACACAGATGAACCAGTGGTGGTCGGCAAGTACACCTAGACTAGACAAAGGTGGTTAAGGGTTAAAATAGTAAAATCCGATCACGGTAGGCATTATAAAAAAGGGGACCCTAGCTGTGCACAGGGATCACGAACTGGGTAATAGGAACTTAAAAAGAAAACCACGGAATAGAAAACAAGCATTGAGAAAAGAGAGGAAAAAGGAAGATAAAAGAAAAATTAGAAAATAAGGAAAGAAAAACAAAGAGTTAGATCGGCAGGCATGCACCAATAGGTTGATTTCCTCTCTCTCCCTCTCAAAGTCTTGCTCTCTATTAAAGGAAAAGAATCTTTGTTGAACATAAATCATTTAGGCCCATTCCCTCAAAGCAATTAATTTCACTCCCTGAGGAGATTATTTGCATTGAGGAAGTGGTTTCCCTTCTCGGTTTCAAGCTCCGTAGTGTCACTCGGTGTGGCAGACTGACTTTCCCCTCTTCTTAATCCAAGAAACCCATTATTATTATTTTCTGTTATTTTTTGTATACGGAGGGTACTTCCTGCCGCTCCTTTTTTATTATTATTTATTTTATCTAGTTTTCCTCTTGTGTTACCTTTATTATACCTGCCTGCCATAACTCCCTGTAATAGCACTACCTGCCATGGGTATGTGATCAAAACCTGGCAAAAGGGGCATAGTTTGTGCACAAGCCGGATCAAAATGAGTTGCAGTTGGACCGGTCTCAACTCCCTTACTCAGAATACTTGGGCCTAATATCGCAGGAGGCAGCCCAGCCCAATATTGTAAAAAAGGCCCACAACAACCAGTAAAGTCAATTGTTGTCAAATAAGAGATATTAGGTTCGAACCCCATTTACACCAAAAATCAATTTGTGTTTTGGGCTAATGATAAAAAACAATCATTATGGAGTAAATGTCATAAATTAAAATTCTATTAATATTTTGACATAGATATAGATGATGTTAATAAAAACCATAGCTTCAAAATAGAGAAACATAAATAGACTCATATATTAAAAATATATAGTATGGTTCAAATCTCTCTCAATTTTCCGTTAATGATTATCCTTTTCACAATCTTCCACATTTCTCTTTCTTCAAACTCATACCTTCTTTGCCAAGAGTATTGTAGTTTAACTAATTGACACCTAATAGTATTTTTGAACAAGACATTTAGCTAGGATTCATTTTACCCCCAACTCTAGTTATGTATAAAACTCATACTCTCAACCTTACCTCCCAAAATTGTTTTTCAAAAAGATTACCAAAATTAATCTCTTCCCCCATTCACTATTCACCAATGAAGTGAAAAAGACAATGGATTCCATCCAAATAAAAATCTTGAATCTAATGCAACAGTTACGGTAACTCAGTCATAAGTAAATAATTCCTATATAAAAAAAAAAATTAATTGTGTAAAGGGTGTTTTTTTTTTTTTTTTTTTCATGATTGCCTTCTGACCGTTGATCTTTAAGGCAGGAAAATCAAACGGTTCGCCCGTGGAGTATATGACTTGACACGTGTATCCATTATTGACCATGTGATTCTTATACTTTTCTCGGGAACCATTGATCTGAAAACACTAATTAGATAACAATACGGTACGGCGTAATGGTTATTCCATGTGATGCCCTAGCTCAAAAGTCTAGACTAATATAAATTCCAACGGTCTTGTTTAGTCTTTTTTTAAAAAAAGCCTCACACAAAGTGGCGGCTTAGTTCAGAGCTCTGAACCATTGACAATGAGGTATCTTTTAATCATACCTTACAATCTCTATTTCTTTCTTATGCTCTATGCTTTTTCAATCACTTTCTATTGCCATGAATCTTCAATTTTTTTCAATGGCACTATCTCTCATGAAGAAAATCTGGGTTTGAATTCCCTTCTCTCACTTATTATAAGAAAAAAAAAGAGAGTCTCCAAATTGGTTATATATATTTGGAGTGACAGGTTTTTGAGTCCTGATTTTCTTATTGAAACAAAATTGTTTTCACTTATTAAAGCTATGATCTTTCTTTAACATGTTATGCCCTGCAAGTATCAGCTTCCTTTTAATGTTTGTTCAGATTTATATAATGTTGATGAAACTATGTGATGTTTTGGACTTTGTGGTTTTTGGAGATGTTTTGGAAAATTGTTTATGTATGAAGTGTCTTAGTTTAGTAAATCAATCATTATGAAAGGGAGGTCATAAATTCAAATCCTATTGCTTGCAAAAGAAAAATCTGTTTATGCATTATGTGTATATAATCCAAGAAAGAGTAGCTTCCAACACTTCTTTTGTTGGTTTTTTGGGATGGTAAAATCCTGGGTTGTATGGCCCCCCATTGGCTCTATTTGGATCAAAGGATGAGACCAAAATGGGTGCTTCAAACAAAATTAGGCCCAATCGGGTAGCTTGCAACTCAATGGACTAATCAATTTATGGCCTGCTTTGTAAGAATGCCCTGCAACAGTCTTCATTTTAAGGATCATGAAGTTAAGATTGAAAAGGTTTTCAAGAGCAATGCTATGTTTGAACTTACACAGTTCATCAGAGGTGTGTTTAGTGATTAGTTCACTTGAAATATACTAAACACTCACTCCCCTTCCCCCTAAAAAAAACATTGAGTTGACATATCGAGTGCATCTTTGCCTCCAATAATTCTCAAGTACTGATATATATATATTTTTTGAAAGTATTGCACTGGTACTGAGGCTCCATAACCATTAATTTATTGGCTGCCTAATCTTGATGTGCAAAAATAATGTTGGTATCCGCTTTGCAGCTTAAACTTAACATGTGTTCTGCTGCCTGTAATGACCTCACATGATTCCATCCAAATATATATAAATATATATATATATATATATAATTTTTTTTTTTTTGGTTGTAATAATTTTGAGAGAGGTATATAATATGGAAATTTTATAACATGTTTTTTATAAAAGCACACATAGCCAAAGGACTAAGGAGTGTCCAGTGAAGGACGAGGTTTACAAATTTCTGATTAACAAGATGAGGACATAAATATTAAATCTGTTTATATATCTCTTGTTGATATGTTCACATCTTAATTGTATCTTAAAAAAAAATTGTTTATGTATGAAGTGTCTTAGTTTAGTAAATCAATCGTTATGAAAGGGAGGTCATAAATTCAAATCCTATTGCTTGCAAAAGAAGAATCTGTTTATGCATTATGTGTATATAATCCAAGAAAGAGTTTCTTTTAACACTTCTTTTGTTGGGTTTTTGGGATGGTAGAATCTTGGGTTGTATGGCCTCCCATTGGGATTTGGATCAAAGGATGAGACCAAAAAGAGGTGCTTCAAACAAAATTAGGCCCAGTGGGGTAGCATGGCTGTAGTTGAAACTTGCAACCCAATGGACTAATCAATTTATGGCCTGCTTTGTGGGACTGCCCTGCAACAGTCTTCATTTTAAGGACCATGAAGATAAGATTGAAAGGTTTTCAAGAGCAATGCTATGTTTGAACTTACACAGTGTCATCAGAGGTGTGTTTAGTGATTAGTACACTTGCAATATACACTGAGTTACTAAACAATCCCCTCCCCCACTAAAAAAAACATTGAGTTGACATATCGAGTGCATCTTTGCTTCCAATAATTTTCAAGTACTAATATATATTTTTTTTGAAATTTTGATTTAGGATTTTTGGTTCATATCAAGTATTGCACTGGTACTGAGGCTCCATAACCATTAATTTTTTGGTTGCCTAATCTCGATGTGCAAAAATAATGTTGGTATCCGCTTTGCAGCTTAAACTTAATATGTGTTCTGCTGCCTGTAATGACCTCACATGATTACCAAGTTCATTACATTCATAAGAAAAATAGAAAAAGTAAGACTTCAAATTTAGTTGTGGTTTTACTTTCATAAGCAATAGTGAATCTGGTTTGTTTGACCATGGTGATTTAATCTTATCACCACAGGTCTATGGTGTGCTGTTTCTACTTTCTATTATTTACTTCTGCAACAGTAAACTAGCAATCAAAGAAAAAAGGAAAGCTTCTAGATTAGTGTTAGCAGGGTAATTGGAATTAAACTACATACATGCCTACTTTCTATTTTCTATATTTTAGTTTTTAATAGTATATATCAACCAAAGTTAATAGATAAAATTTAGTTTAGCATATTGGTTGATACTTTTTTTTTGGTTGAAAAATTAGTATATTGGTTGATACTTGATTTAAAATACTTACAATCTTGCCATTGCTGAGTCTCCTTGACAATCAGTGTGCAGATATCAATTTTAGGATGATTCTTTGTTTCCTTATTGTTTAGTGACAAATAACACATGAAACTTCTTAGTTTGAATTTCATAACAAAGATTTACATACACTACTGCACTAGTACTGAGGCTCCATGACCAGAATAAAGTTCAATGGTTGCCTAATCTCACTGTGCAGATATCAATGTTGGGATCCGCTTTGCAGCTTGAACTTTAATAATGTTTCTGCTGCCTGTAATGCCCTCACAAAAGTTGACAACTTTTTTCTCCATAATGTATTTGGTGTTTGAATTCTAACTTATCAGTAATCACTGAAAGTGCATCATTTTTTATCTGTTCTCTTTAATTCTGCATTAATATTTTCACAGCAACAAGTAAACTCTTGCCAACTTCTTCCTGACATATTATTGAGTTCTAAAATATCAATATTGGGGTTCATAGATAAAACTAGATTACCACACATATTGTGAGAAGTTGATTCAACAAATGCTACATCTGTACTGCACGAATGATCTGGTGGCCTAATCTAAATGTGCGATAGACAAGGGTGAGTTTGTTGTCAAACTTAGACAAAAAAGACTTACTTTTGTTTCCTGTAATTCCTTGCTCTGCTTGGTAACCTTGGTTCATTGCACTATTTGCATACGAAAGCCTATGCACCAACTTGGTACATATGAAACAAAACCATTTCATCCACTACCTCCGTCATCCCATATTGTTGGTCTTGTTTAGAAAATCCAATATTTTTAAGAAAACATCATTTAATGAGTTGTTTCTTAGTTAGAAAGTTAGAAGTTTCTAAAATTATCCTCGTTAATTTAAACTTGAATGACAAAATAGTATTTGACATTTTTAACAAAGTAAAAGATAAGTAAGAAAATTTAATTATTGACTTCTCAAAAGGATTATGCTTTGGGCCAAACAGAAACTTAGAAGCAAAAGATAGAGATTTTGAAGACCTTTTACGGATATCATGACAAAAAATGTAATAACAACTCCCTGTAGTCTATGCCACAAAAACCCACATTAGTCTCTTTGTTCGTTGTGTCACTCATACTCCAGTTTTGTTTTGTGTGTGCGTGTGTTCAGCCCTACTTTTTTTGGTGGGCGTGGACTGTGGGGACAATGAACTGACGAAGAAGAGAATAGGATTTGGGTTAGGACTTTTGATCTTGGGCTTTAGAATAGGGCTGTGTTTGTACTTTTCGGGCCTACACTTTTTTCCCCTTCCCATTTTTATGACAATAATTGCTATTTATTATGAAAGAAATTTGTGTGTTTTATTTTATATTTCAGATACTAGGATTTATAACATGGATTTTAGTCAGTGTAATTGGTGAATTTTTTTGTTGTCATGAAGTGACTTGGGATCCAATCATTTGTGTATTAGTTTGATAGTAGATAACAATTATCACGAAATAATTATCACGAACTGGACACCGTAAATTCAAACCTTATAATACGTATAAAAAGAAGACAAAAGACTAAAGTATACTTTTAGCCCTTAAAGTTTGGAGTTGTTTTCATATTGACTTTTTATATTTCAAAATGTTCTTTTTTGCTCTATGTCATGTTTGATTTAGTTTTCTATTTGCACACTTTACGTTTCAAAATTTTCATTTTCATGAAAGGCCAAACAAATTGAATCAAACATGAAGGGTCAAAATAAAGATTTTGAAATGTAAAGGGCTAATATAAAAATGGAATCAAATATGAAAATTTTAAAACTTAAATGGTCAATGTGAAAATATTCCCAAACTTTAAGGGCCAAAAGTGTAATTTAGTAAAAAAGAAAAGAAAAAAAAATGCTATATTTTGGGGGGGGGGGGGGGTTAATATGGTTAGTAACATTTCATTACCATGTTATAGTAAGTTGTAAATTATGTGAAGAGGAACTGTACGAGCGACAACGGCAGCTTTGATTAATATTGATAACCTCAACTCTTAAAAGTCTCACTAAGCACATTTTGTTATTTAATTAAAAATAAATAAACTGAAATCTAGCTTTTTTTGTTTTGCCTAAACAATTTTACTGAACAAAATTTCACAAGTATTACCGCACCACACCATAAACTTATTGGTCATCTTTTTAACACTAAGGTGAGAGAATGGACATTTCACCCATCGGCAAACACTCCAAATCCAGTGCAATATTGGTTATTAGTGGGTCGATGTTTTTTAGAGTTCATCTCGAGTTTGAACTTTAGAACATAAAATGGAATATAAAAAATGATACAAGGAATTTGTATTTTAAACTTTGATAGGTTATGTTAGTCCCACAAAAAAAAAAAAAAAATGTATTCATTAGTTGTAGGCCCATATATTGGAGACCTGTGCCCATTATGATTAATTGTACAATACCCATATTATTTGTAATTCACTCTTAATTACTTATAGACAACTTATAAAATGTGCTTATAAATAAGCTTCTCTTTATACAGTTTTGCATACAATTGAATAATATACAAATATTCTAATAATTTCAAATGAAGCTAAATTGGAAATCAGTCCTGGATGGTACTTTCAAGTTTCAATAAGGGTTGGTGTTGATGATTAAAAGCCTTTTGTCAACAAACTAATGCCGACCATATTTTTCTGGAGACATAGGTTGAAATAGTACACATATAGATATATAAATGTCCCCTCCAAAAGATTTTTGTCGACAAACTAAAATGTTCTTTTCATAGAGTTGACATAGGGTGGATGAAAATTTTTGGAGAAAAAATGAGAAGTAAAACTTTTTTGGAGTGTGTTTGGTTGGGTGGGGAGGAAGGAAAATAAATGGTGAGGCCCAGGTGTTTTCTTCCCGAGCCCACCAAAAAGTTCTCGTCAAAATGGAGAGAATACTGAAGGGAGAAAATGATACTGCTTAATGGACAAAAATGCCCTTATGCATTTGCACATGGGCTTGTATGTACATTACTCTTTTTCATCATATATATATATATATATTTATATATATATTTATATATTTTCCTTGTTGCCTCTTCTTTCCTTCTTTTTTTATTTTTTATTTTTTTTATTTAAGTGTACGTTGCTCATATTTTTTTTTTCTTTTGCTTTCTTTTGTGTTTTTTTTTTTTTTTTGGTTTTAATTGATCATTTTTAACAAGAGTACATGAGTAAATTTATATAAACTCACTTTTTCTATCCCTCAACTTTTTCACTCCCAACCAAACAAAAAGGAGGGAAATTAAAATCTTTTCTATTCTCCAATTTTTTCACCCTTCCAACCAAATGGACTCTTACTTTCTGGTACTAATGCCCAGTTTGGATGGAGGGGGGAGTAGAGTAGAGTTGGCCAGAAATTAGTATATTCTACTCTCCTCTACTTTCCCTCCCTCTCCCTCCATCCAAATTGGCCTTAAGTTTGTTGATGAAGGGTTTTCTTAAGAACTAAGGATGACCTATGCAATGAGCTATGATAATAATTTATATGTGAGATTTAAATCTTTCAAATGAGAGGTAGAATGGAGCTAAAGTTAGAATTTAGGACCATCTACTCTGATAATTATCAATTATCTCAAAAATTTAAACTAAGTTATTTTTTTTAATAGGTAGATAGTGGAGGAGAAAGAAGGTGGAGTTTGAACACATATATTGAGTTTGAGTACCATAAAAGATATGTTTATTGTTGCGTTATCACTTGAACCCCCCTTTTGATAGGTAGATGGTAGGAGGAGATGGTGTTGAACCCCAGACTTGAGGAATCACAAAGAATGTCGTTACTGCTAGATTATCACTTGAAACTAAGCTTTAGTACTTAAGAAAGTGAATTTTAATCATTCAACTACTAGTCTAACCACTTTTTATTAGGAAAAAAAATGGTTCAAATTTGTCAAAGTTCTTTTAAAGTATACTATATAATGCAATTTGTACTGAAAAAAACAAAAAAACAAAAACAAAAAAAGACTCCTATTGATTTAAATTCTTTTCACTATTTTTTTCTTTAAAGATTTTAAGGAATACTTCTTGTCTATTTAATTCCATGTACTCCCAGAGATCCATTGCACGCTTGTTAATAAATTCGGTGCTATTTCCTGTTTAGTTGGTTGCACAAGCCTTTAAAAATTGGTCAGAATGCAAATTCTGACTACATTGCTGGGTCATGTAACCTGTATAGCGGACCCGTAACCAATTATCGTATTTATAACTCAAACTTGAAGGACAAAAAATTAAAAGAAAAGTCCTACCTTGCCCTCAAATACTCCAATTTACACTTCTGCTCACAGTCAGATACTGTAAAGTATGTCTTCAAAAAAAAAAAAAAAAGATACTGTAAAGTATTAATTAAATATGTGTTCAATATTTTTCTGAGTACAAAGCAAGTAATGGTTCCCTCTGTCTTGCATTTACTTTTATGAAAGAGCTTGTTCTCTTTTTGTTCTATTAAAAGCTCCTTCTTTGAAAATTTAATGCAGTGTTTCTAAAGTTGATTTGGACATTTATCCATAAAAGTGGCTGAGTTTGGGTCCTGTTTTGTAGCAATTTTTAATTTTTTTTTTCTAAAAAACATTGATAATCATGGATGACAAAAGCCATACGTATTTCTTGATACACCATACCTTAATTTACTTTGAGTGGATTTTTCTTATCCTGAAGAGATGTCGAGGTAAGGATGAGTTTTGCTTGCTCTATCCTATCTCAAATGTGTAACTATGTTTTTATTTAATATATATTTAAATGATTTATATATATAATTTAATATTTTTTTAGGCATTTATTTATAATTTATTTTTTGTACATATTTATTACTATCCTCTTAAACACTAAATTTTTCTCTCTCTCTTAGCACTCTTACATCTGCCTTTCTCATTTCTCTTTCATCTCTACATTATTATTTACCAAAGTGATCATCTTATTAGTGACGACAAAATACCTTCAGCCTATTTCTGATCCTGGCCTACCACCTACCCCACATGTGTTTTTCCTGTTCCAAAAAAACGATACATCGAGAGACGGAACACCCCTAATTATACCTTGCCCCACTCCATTGTCATCTTTACTAAAAATTGTTTTCTAGTGTTTTTGTTTTGGATTTAAAAATTAGCTCATAAGTTTATGGAGCTTATGTAAGAATCTGTACCTTTATTATCACTCTTGCACGTACAATGCATATGTACACATGCAAGATGGAAATAAGAC
The DNA here is from genome assembly GCA_030021035.2 of Notholithocarpus densiflorus. NCBI lineage: Eukaryota > Viridiplantae > Streptophyta > Magnoliopsida > Fagales > Fagaceae > Notholithocarpus > Notholithocarpus densiflorus. The sequence continues at coordinate 1,621,451 of JARYZH020000095.1, read as the reverse complement.
CCTTTTTAATTTTTTTATCCTTTAGTTTTGATGAATATAATATTGATGTGGCAGCTCGAATTGATCTAGCTGACAGCTTGGCCACATGCAGTGATCGTGTATGCACGGCCTACCTGAGCATACCTTGGCCAAAAGGCAATGTGGCTCCTCCAGAGTAATTATCAAGATGAGGCTTTTGGGGGTACCACTCAAACCTACCTTAATCAAAGATCAATAATCACGTAAATAAATAGATCCAGTTAACGGATGCTTTTAGCATATTTGTTAATGACTCATTTTAGGAAAATTTTGAAACTATTTTTATAAGAAATAGAAAAAACTATAAAATAATTTTTTTTTCTTTTCTTTTCCATAAAATTTTTTCAATAATATTTCCTTAACGAATAATCTTAAGGCACCCGTTAGCAAAACCCTAACTTAAATGGCCAAAATTATGAAATCCCCATCCAAGGGGAAGGATTCCTTGTGAGAATTCAAATTTTAAACCCCATACAGGAATCAAGAAGAAACGTGACATAAATTAAATGAGAAAAAAAAAAAAAAAAGATCAGTGAGGAAAAGATATGATCAACATATATCATTGAAATTCACAGTAATTTCCATAAGATTAAACTTTTTACACTCCCTCTGATTTAGGCATTAGAGAGTTCTCCACGGGCAAGCTGACCAGATGATTATATTGCTGGGTCACAAAAATAAAAATAAAAATAAAAATCATTTAGTTGATGTCGTAATTGTTGGCCCGATTCGTGGTTTTACTCGTAAGAAAGTAATTATATGGTGGGTTCATTGTCCTTATGCCGAAATTCTAGAGAAAACCTATCAATGTGAAATTGACTGGCCATATTTAATTGCACTTGATTGCCAAGAGTCTTTTAAATTTTAACTCAAATGATCTAAAGTTTTTAATGGAAATATCTAAGATTTAAATCCTCCCATTCTCAATTATCGGTATATAAAAAAATTGTAGTTTGTACAAAGCATTTTTTTTTTTTACATTTCATGAAATATATATTAACACTATGAATACCATTAATTAGAAAAAGAAAATGTTATATTCCCTCAAACAAATTTTACTCAAATTGGAGAAACCTTTCTCCCAATTAAGTGATTTTAATGTTGGCAATTATGATGGGTTTCAGTTAGCTCAACTGGTAAAGTCTCTAATGATTGTATAAGAGATCTGAGGTTCAATCCCCTCCTACACCAAAAACTGATTGGTGTCTTGGTTTGATGATAAAGAGCTATCATCAGGAGCGGACGCCATAAGTTGAAACTTTCACTCAAAAAAAAAAAAATGTTGGCAATTATGAAAAAAATTTCATTATTACATTTAATATATGAAAAGTTCGAAATCGACCAGAGCCAGTGCAACAACTGAAGGTACAGAGTGATGTGGTTGCAGTGAGCTCATAGCTAGGCAAACTATTTTTTCAGTTCATCGTTGGTACAAAGCACATGCATAAATTGCATAAGAAGAGCTCATTTAATAAGCACAGTTGGGCTCAGTCAAGGCAATTTAAGACCCATGTGAGGTGCATGATACACTGAGTAAATGCTCTTGTAGAATAAAAAGATATGTATATATATAAATATATATATATATATAGGGGAAAATTAAAAAAAAAAAAAGAAAAAGGAAAAACATGTATGGTGTCTTTCACGTCTAAATTGTGGCCAAAAATTCACCATTGTTCCACAGCTTTCAACACAGCCTGGATTCATGATCCCCATTAATGGCAATATAGGTTCTAGTAATATATTCTTTCTAATTTTTTATGTAATGGCTTATCTTGAAGTGCACCCTGTGGATTTTTTTGGCCATTTCTTTGTTATTTTTGTTTTTTATACAATTTGACATGTTTTCATATTCTTTTTTGTTGTATTCAGCAAAAAATGGATATTATAGGCATCCACACTTTGTTTTATTTTTTCTTTCATAAGAATATTTTGACATCCAGTTTATCTTTGTTTCTTATACTAGTGATCATGAGTAGCATTAATTTTAAGATCATATGACATACAGGGTGCATGAGTGCTATAGAGTACTATATGCCGACATATTTATATGTAGCTCAATTAATTGTTAACTGTGAGATTAAAAAAAAAAATTGTTATGTGAGAGAATTAGGTTTACTATTTGTTTTTTTTTTTTTTGGTGTAACTTCGTGCATATGCATAGTTACAATTAAAAATAATCACAATTATATGATTAAAATTATATATGGTATTAGCTTACACCTTTATTAAACCATAGAATTCTAATATATATATGATTTAGAATTTAATTGGATTTAGATTCTTCGGTTTTTGCGTTTAATAATTCATTTGGCATAAAAAGTAAAAAATTAAATGGACACGTGGCACAAAATTGGACTCCAGTTAAAATCCAATTTAGAATCTAATTGGATTTGGACTCTTCGATTTTTACACTCATAATTAATTTGACATAAATATTAAAAATTAGATGGGACACATGGCACACAATTGGACTCCAATTGAAATTCAATTTGGATTCTAATTTAATTTTCTCTAAACTTTGGCTTTTAATATATTATATATATTATTTATATATATATATATATATATAGAGAGAGAGAGAGAGAGAGAGAGATTTGATAATGATGTATTAGAATATTGATTAAATGATTAAGATCATCTTTTTTTCATGAACTCATATTTTTGAGTAATTAATTCTATAGGCATAACAATTTTCACAATAAAGAAGTGTGTCTCAATATTGATTAAGAAATTAAATTCATCATTTATTTTATTTTACTTCTTAAGAAAAAAAATACTAGTTTTTTTTTTTTTTTTTTTGAGAGAGAAAAAAAAAATACTAGTTTGTATACTAGAAGAAAATTTTCACTATTTATAGGAGGCCGCCCTGATATATATAGGAGTACTTAAAGTTTTATTTGTACGTTTACAAAATTAATTTACTAAAAAAAAAAAGCACCGACAAATTAGAGCAGGTACGTAGGGTATAAAGAAAAAAGCTGTACAGAGAAAAGCATGCATTGCTCATACTAGAGTCATGGTTTGTCTTATAATAGGTCAAAAAGAAAAGTAACAATCAAAGACTGTGACGTCTTATCCACACATTAACTACTCCTTACTCGCCTCCTTGGTGACTATGTTCCACGGCAACGTGCATGGTGAATATGCATTAGATCCACATTGTGACATTGTCTAGGTGATTAGCTCATTCTAATCTTATTGGTTTTTAGATTAATATTCCAATTATTATTATTATTATTATTATTATTATTATTATATAACCCAGCTTTTTTGTTATTACCCTCAAATTAAAAGTTTGAAATTGAAAGATTATTATGTTAACCCAGCTTTTTTGTTATTACCCTCAAATTAAAAGTTTGAAATTGAAAGATTATTATGTTAAGCTGAGAATTTGTGCACGCTATATCAAATTTTGGAAGCAATGGAATTGGATTTTGAACTGTACATTTCCTATTAAAGGAGTGTTAAGCCATTTGATTTCTACTTAAATATGATTTTCCTTGAGTGCATATACCAATATTGTATCATGTATCTTAGTTAGAGCCCATGTTTGTGCTAAAAAATTTGCTTGAGCAATTTCATAGATACAATTATTTTCGCAATATATTTTACAACTTGTTAAGTACTGAATGGTTGATTTCTCATGCAGGCAGCCAACTTTGATGGAGGATATATTGTTTTCAAAGAAAAAATTTCAGTCCTTAGATAATGTCTATCGATCCGGCATGCACCTTGCATGGTATATTAGCTGCTTGAGGTATAATAGTTCCACACTAAAAAAACATTCTAGTGCAGGTGAAAGACATTGATTGAATGGTAGCTACAACATCAGATGCATGAGTTTTAATTTTAATTTATGGGATTGAAATTTATGGGATAGCTAGGATTCTTGTGTCATTTGGAAAGAGGAGGATCAAACCGATCTTGTGGAGATTCAGTGTTTCTGCACCAAGCAAGGTGGTATCCTAAAAGACAAGACACCAAATGTAAAAAAAAAAAATCCTCAACAATTATTTTGTTCGGCTACATATATTTTTTGTACACTCCTCTTTGATACCAAAAAGATATGACATCTGCTTCCCCAACAGACCATGTCTCAGTCTTTGAAGGCACCATTAGTAGGGCATCGATTTGACATTTTTAATTGAAAATTGCTTGTAACATAGTTGAGTGACCTCTCTCTCTCTCTCTGGTGATTTATTCTTAGGATCAATATATATATATATATATATATATTTTAGAATTATAGTTAAGTGAATAAATTTATCATTTTATAAAATTTTAAGCTTTTTGGATAATTGATAATTTATCATGGTAAGAGAGTAGGAACTCTTGAGTTTGATTTTTATCTTCACTTTATCTCTCATTTAAAATATTAAAATTTTTATGTGTTGAGCCTCACTTATTAAAGGAAAGTTTAGACTCACACGACCACATGCGAGTGGAGGGAAGTCTTAAAAGTATAATTAAACGATTAAATTAAATTCAGCTTTTGTTACGATTGATAATTTATCATATTTCTCTCAAAAAATTATTATCCTAAATATTGTTTTTATTTTTATTTTTTTGTTTTCTTCTAAATAATAAATCAAAACAAGTTTAAATCTTCAGAATTAACCACTGCAATGTTCAGACTCCCTCTATTATTTTTCCCCCACTTTTCAGAATATTATGGCAAGTATCCATAGCTTGTTAGCAACATCCATGATCTTGTCCATGGCTTGTCCTCCAACTAGCTAGCTACATTATGGGATTTTTGACCCCAAAGCAGGACACTTTGAAGCTATCTGAGTCATCCATTTAATTAGCCACTTCCATTATTTTGCCGAAAGATCAAAAGGTCAGCAGACCAAAAGATCGAACCAATATGGGGGACCATATATATATATATTGTCAGACAGATTATTAGTGCTTCTTGCAGAGGAAAAATAAAAGCACCCTTTTCTTCTTGGACCATTGTCCAATTTCATATCATTATCATGTATTACCCGGACGTGCCTTCATATCTTCCATAAATTCCATATGATATCAATTTCTATTAAGCTTACATCAATTGATCAAGACTAGACCCTACATTTGAGTCTTTGAAAAACACTTTTGGTTTAATTATAAATTTTAGTTAAAATTTTTGAAGTAAAATGTCACTCTTTTTTATTTTAACTATCAATTTTTCAAATACTCCTTAATTACATCTCACTCTTCTTCTTTTTTATTATCCATCTAATTAAAATTTTTATCATAGAAATTCTTTTTTTTTTTTAGACAATAGAGAGAGAGGAGAGAGAGTTTTTTTTTTGGTTGCAAAATACAACAATGCTCTTAAAAGTTGTTGAGTACCATATATAGTGTTTTGCAAAAGATTTAATAGAATTAGAGTCAGATGTGAGACGTTTTTTTAGTGATTTGACTATAGTGCTCTTCATTTAGGCTAAAAAATATGTTAATGTCTTGAGAGGTCTAAACTAAATTAGAAGATTGATGCCAATTCTTCACCTATATAATGGATAAAAAATTTACTATGCCAATTGATGGAAAAGTCACAGGCTCACAGCATTAGGGTTACTTAGGAGAGGACAAGTTAATTTCCAATATAGTTCACCATATATAGCTAGTTGCATTACACTATTAAATGTAGCCATTGATTAGTGAAAACCCTACACCATACTTGGTTTTACAAGAAAAAGAAAGTTGTAGTTTTCGGAAAAGGAAATGAAAAAGAATGATGTGGACAACCTATCTATAAAGAAAATTTGTCTTATCGTAGCACTCATTAGATGACTAAAAGTCATTAGATCAGGTATTTATGTTGCCTATTATCAACCATCAAATAAGATTTTGTTCCACCAAAAATGATGCCACGTCAATATAATTGTCTCACAACCATAAAAAGAGGACAAGAGAGAAAGTGTGCTCACCACCTAGCTATCAACATTGCAAATACTTTCTAAGCTAATAAAACATAGTTGTGATGGTCACTTGGATTCACTTTTTATGTAATTTAAAACATCATCATACTGATCATTGCATATATCTTTCGGTTTAGATCTGGGAGAAGTAATTAATAGAAAGTCTTGCTTTCAATTTATATATATATATATAATTTTTATTTTTACTATTGTAGCTTGGATTAATGTACTATGTGGGTTTATGCAGGAATTTTTTTTTTACTATGTGGGTACGTATTAGCTAGTCTTCCATTTCAAATTAAAGTACTGACTTTCTTCGGATTAGGTTCAATTTTAATAAGAATCTCAATTAATTCTAGAAGAAAACAACAGTGAATTTAATTGATTTCTCGAAGAAATTGGTATGTACGAGATGATCTTGACAAATGGACTATATTAGGTGAGTAATAGTACTATAGTAGAGAAATTCTTTGCACAGCTTTCTTGATATAGTGGTTAGCCTTTTTTTTTATTTAGCCAAAATTTAGATTCAGTTCCTTTTGAGCATTTTATATAAGGTTATTCAATTAGATTTAACCAAATAGCTTATAGGTCAAGGCAACACAAGCGTATGACTTATTGACTATGCATTTTCTTGTGTATATAGTTATAGCTTTTAAGACCATATGGTTGAATTTAGTTGAAGATTCTAACATAGTAGAAAATTGTATTTAAATTTTATCTTTCTCTTATATAATCATCATCATAGCATGAATCCAATTAGTTTTTACATGAAAAAGGAGCATCAATTTGGTGAAATTGAAAACAGCTTTTTATTTTCTTTATTTATTTTTAAACTTCATTCCCTTTTTCTCCCGTTGAGAATTAATCACCAGACAAATTTTGGTTTTGATTTCATTTTTTGCTTTCCAATGTAAAAGTTCTGACTTCATGAAGAGAGAGAGAGAGAGAGAGAGAGAGAGGGAGAGAGATACCTTGCTTACAAGCAAGAAGGCGACATGAAACCAACAGCAATAAATCTATCATAAATACATCTCTTATTGGACATGTCTATATATATATATATATATAATATAAAACTTTATACAAAGACATGGGTAAAAATGTCATAGAATCAGTTACTTCCACAGGACCATATATTACCCTTGACAACTCAGGCCCGAATGAAAATTCAAAGATTCAAAAGGAAGAAAAGGAGACACAGATTTTCATCACGGATGAACTATGAACATTTGACATGAGAGAAAGAAAGAGATTGCCAAAACTGTAGTGTTACTTTCACAGCATTTTCAAGCATATGAAGCATTTCATTGTTTTAAATAATTTGTGGAAGCAACCAAAACTGCTTTGGCAACAATATTTCTCTGTGATTGCTACTTTTTTTGTTGTTGATAAACATGATTGCTACTTAATAACAATAAAAAACAAATCAATAGCTCTTCATGACTTGGCTTGAGGAGTGTGGTACTGTGGCTTACTTCTACTTCAATTCATGGAAATCTCTTATTTAGAACATTGGTGAATCAGAAGGGGAAGAATTCACCAAATTAAGAATGCTATTCCAATAATTCTTGTTATCTTCATAGTCGTCACTGCCACCAGCATTGTCTGAATCACCTCCTCCATCTGATAAACTCCTATCATCAGAATTGTTAAGCAAAAGATTAGTGAACCCATCTTCTCCCATAACATGTCCACCACTAGTACTCCATGTGCTAGCTTCCATGGAAATTGACATGTCATGTAGGCTAGTAGCTCTAAAAGTACACAATGAATTACTTTCATGATTATTATTCTCCATGCCCTCTTTGTATTCAAAGCCTTTCCAATCTTGTTCACCTTCTTCTTTAACAATTCCAACCTCTGAATTAGAACCTGAAGTAGCGCCACCAACAAACTCAATCACAGGCATTGAATTCCCACCAACCGATCCACCAGTCATAGTCGGTGGCACATTCTCTGAAAATGTTAGTGTTGAAGTGGGAGACTCAAGGTCACTATTGCCAATTCCTGTTGCTACAAGACCACCATTGCCTTCACTTGATTTAGACCACGCACTAGTACCATTCCAACCTTTTAGTACATTCAAAGACCTTGAAGTCATAGGCTGAGCTGAAGTGGAAGCAGAAGATGAAGAAGCATGATTGGCAAGCTGATGATGCTGTTGGTTGAATGAATGTGAACGCAGCTTTGATTCTCTAACAAGTCTTGCTTCAGCTTCAAGCCTAGCACTTTCCCACTGAGCCATGTGACTAAGATTTGCTGCATTCTTGGTTTGACCATCATTAGAGAGTAAGGTATCATTTTTGGGCTTGTGGGTCAAAGGGTCAATCCCCATTTTGGCTAACCTTTTCTTAAGATGTGTATTCCAATAGTTCTTGATCTCATTATCTGTTCTCTTAGGCAAATGAGTAGCTATAGCCGACCACCTAAGGCCAAGACAACAAAGATCTCAAAAAACACTAATAGAAAAACCCTAGAAATTATCAACTAGTACAAGCAAGTATCAATATTGTTTTGAAGCATCTAATTAAAGACAAAAGGCACACTCTGATCATTGGCATGTGTACAAGAAAGAAACCTCAGTTTCTATGACATGTTGAGGAAAAAAACAAATGAAATTAAAGATCCTTTGCAGTTATATCATGTTCATTTCTTTTCGGCCATGAAGATTCTCTGGGTTCAAAGATAACCCATTTAATAAAATTGGGTGTCAGAAAATAAAAAAATTATGGAAATTACAGAAAGCATATTTTGAAATCTGGGTCAAAATAGGAATTTGGGTTGGTGATAGGACGGAGTGAGTGGTTGAGGAAATTGAGAGAGGTCATTACATTTAAAGCATGTAGTATTGGGGTGAATAAATTCAAATAGAAGAAAAAATTTAGTTTGCATTAGAAAAACCGAACTAAGAAAAGCACATAGTACATTTGGTTGTAACAAAGGAAGATAAGACTAAGATGAAGCATTGAAATTTTTTATTTATCTTTTTCAGAAGGAAAATTTTAAAACTATTACCAATTTTACCGAAAAAGTTAATGTACTAAAATTTGAAACACTAGAAGCAATTGCATCCATGAATTTTACAGCATGGAAGCTTCAAGACTAAGGAAGAGGGTAAAAGAATAAAGCTTCAAATTGTACCATACTAACCACAAAAAGTAGAATCCACTAGCTAGGTTTTTTATAAAAGAAAAAGGTAGCTAGCATGGCTAAGTTAATTAACACAAAATAATTGCTCAAACAACAAATGTTGATATATTTACAAGAATTTTTTTTTACCTGTTCCCTAAGAGGGCATGAAGTTGAATGATGGTTTGCTCTTCTTGCAAACTGAACTTTCCTCTCTTAATATCAGGTCTAAGATAATTAGTCCATCTCAGTCTACAGCTTTTCCCACACCTTTGAAGTCCTACAAACATAAACAAAGATGTCAAAGTCTACAACAGTGAACTAAATAAGCTTAAAACCTTTTACTATTATTTATATCAACTACAAATTAAGAACTAATGAAAGCAAATTAATCACCAGCTTTTGCAGGCAAGGCACGCCAGCTTCCATGGCCATGTTCTTCAATATAAGCTAGGAGCTTTTGATCTTCTTCTGGTGTCCATGGTCCTTTCTTCAAGCCCACCTTTTCACAACATGGTGACCTACCCATTTGGAAGTGGAACTCAGAAAAGTGGGTAACTAGTTTTTGCTTTCCTTTATATAATACTAAGAGTTAGAGAAACTAAGTTTTGTTGAGATAAAAAGAAAGAAAGAGGAGGGTTTGTGTTTATAAATGAAGAGATGAGCAGAGAAGAAAGGTCAGCGACATAAATGTAATGAAGGAATTAATATCACCATAGTATATATAAAACTTGCATGCCAAAAGTGCCCTTAACTTCCAACTGAATTTTGTGGCATATTCCATGTTGTAACCTTGTATCCAATAGTGCAAAAAAGTACTTAAATTTTTAATTTTAATTTTTTTTTAATAATAGTTTTGTGTTGTAGACTGTTAGCTTTTGTTTTTTCTTACAAGAAATGGACAATGGAGATTCAAACTCATCAATTTGTTCTTATCGAATCAGACAATACCATTGAAATACAATGTTCTTGACTTGTTTTATTAGATTTTCTATTAGGATTTAACGATTTTGAATTTTCTACTAATAGAATTTACTTATTTATCAAGAAAAGTTAAATGATTTCATTCTCTTTTTACATAATAATAGATTACGTTACTTTTTAAACGAACCAAAGAAAATAAGTTGGAAATTTATAGTCATGAGTCTCCTGATGACTTTTTTCAAGGGAGAAGCCTCCAAGAATTAATGGTTTTTGGCTATGTGCGGTTTTACTATCACTTATGATGATGACTTTTATTTCCTAATATGACCCATTTCAATTCGGTTGATCTATAAATAGTATTACGTACCTATTAGACAAGAATATAGTTTACTATAAAGTGTTATGTAGAGGAAAAGAAAATTCTTAAATACTCCCGAAGTATAGTAAATTGATACTTCATTTTCTCGCATTCATGATGGATTCATCATGAATTTAATGAACGAATCCCATCATGAATATGAGAGGAGGGAGCACTATTTTCCGTACTGCAAGAGTACTTAATAATTACTCGAAAAGAAAAATGCAATATTTTTTCTCTCTTTAAATTTCCATAATTGTTAGCAGCTGTTAAGTGAATCGTGCAATGAAACAGTAATTAACGAAGGGTAGATGGGGCATGAACTTTGAGTACCAAACACCCAACATAGGCTTCAAAATAATTTCACTTCAGCTTTGTTATTTTTGTTAATAAATTACACTCTCTCAAACCCACTATTTCATAGTTAACTTATTATCATGGAAGAAGAAAGTACTATTTGAATTAATATAACTCCATGGTCCCCTTTAAGCTTGTTATTTGAGTTAAATACAAGTTAAATTATGAAAGTATGAAGTGGGTCTTAAATTGGCTAGGTTGAAGTGATATTTTGATGTCTCTCATTTTTATAATTTTTTAAAAATGAGTTGTTTAAAAAAGCTAAACTAGGTTTTGAAAAACAACACTTAAAAAAAAGAAGAAGTGATTTTAGCCAAACGGGCACAAGTCTTCTTTAGATCCCAGGTTGTTGACCCAAAATCAATCCCACCTAATGAAACTTATAATAGACAAAACCTAATCTAGGTTTTGATTATTAGGTCTTGGAATGGACCGGCCATAACTTTGCCAAAACAAAAAGAGAAAGTATTCTCTATGATAATATAACATAGCCGACTGCACCATCTATAGGTCCGTATCATCATATGCAGCAATCACAGCCATTCAATATTCCTTATCATATAAACAAATAAATAAACATAACACTCTAAGCCATTAATCTTGACTGACTACATTCTTCAATTAGATCAGAAGCAGGCAGGGTCTGATAAGAGTGATGCTGCTTATGAATACATCATTGCTCAATCAGACTACTCCCAAAAACACGTGTGATTTCCAAAAATAGTGTTTCAAAGATGTAATGTCACTTTGTTCAGGTACTCTAACTAAGCAAATGAATTATTCATTAAAAAACACACACACACACGCTAGTGAGCAAAATTTGATCTTATTCTTTCTCCCCTTTGTTTCTGTCAAAAAAATACTTCTTCATTATACAATAAGTAGTAACACTTCACTTTGTTAGTTTGTTTAGAACAGAGGCGGAGCCAGGATTTGACTTGAGGGGGGGCAAAAATACATTTGACATCACATTTATGCGCGTGCAAGCGAACACACACACACACACACATATAGTATTTGAGATCAATTTGCAAAATAACAATTCATTCATGTGTATATTAAGCAATATTTGAATGCAAGAAAATTCAAAATAAAATAACATATTCATTATATTATTTATCTATTAGGGGTTTATTTACATAAAAAAATCATTTTGAAATTGTAATTATAAAAATGTTATATAAGGAGGGTTTTGGTTTTGGTTTAAAAAACCATCCTATTTATTAACCACTTATTTATATAATTTTTAAATGCATTTATTGTATTATATAATATAATAGAAGAAATATTAATAGATTTTTTGGGTATAGCTCCGCCCCTGGTTTAGACTCTTGTAAACTCAGATTGTTTAACCTAATTAATTAACCAAATTGTTACTTAGATTTATTATTCAAATCTAGACCAAACACAAATAATCATATCACTAAGTGTGGAAAAGTAAAGAAGACAAGCGATATGATGAACTAGGAAAACCAATGAAACCGTCTAGTTTCAAGGTAAAAAACCTGGGGGGATTTAACCTAAACAATCCTTAAGGCAACAAATTCACTATATAGAATGAAAGTTTTATAATAGATTTTTCTTTAAATTTAAAGCTATCTCATGTAGTACTTACTCACGTGACCACACGCAGTTCCGAATCCACGGATTCTTCTATCTAAATTTGTTGTGCAGAAACACCCCTGTTTGTAACTTTGAGATCCCACTCAAAGTTTTAAACCATCAGCAATAGTTAATCTTGTATGCAGCAATTTATCTCCACTGGTTCTTGTATATGGATCTTCTTTCCGGTAGATTCTTGTTGAGTTAGAAGGTTATAAAACCTCTCAAATCTCACATTAATAACTCACAAGTCTTTTTAGGGCTTCTGAAATGTGATTTGGGGTTTACTTTTTATACCTAGCAGTGTTGGACTGAAACCCTAAATGTTTCGCAGGCTTTTGAGTTTGATTTAAAATTAGCAGAAAACACATCTCGATCAGTCGAAATCGTTCTCTTGATCAATCGAGCAAGACAGTTTCTGAAATCTTCTTTCTGCAGCTTGATTGTTCTTGGATCTTGACTTGAACTAACTTGAGCAATGTCTAACACTTGTTCTAAGACATGAATATCTTAAACTAGACATATTTTTATACTCGGTTTGCCAACTTACATAAAATTAGAATCTAAACATTTATTCCTAAATATTTAGAACCTAACACACTCACTAATAAATCATCAAATAAATTGACAATACTTGAAGTTTTATTAGGAATAGTAACACACTAATGACGTTATAGCTCAACTAGTTAACACTTTTTAATATTTTCAAACGGAACAGTCAAGGTTTAAACAAAAAAACAACAATAACGTGTTCAGTGAAATCAATTTTGTTACACCCTCAGCCTTTCAAGTCCAAAGGCTAGTTTTCTACCATTTTCAGTCAAAGAAAAAAGTCCAAAAGGCTAGCTCAATAAAAAGGTAGCTGAGCCAACTTGATTTGGCTATAGATAGAAATCATCACCATAACATGATTAGGCTAGCCTCTTTTTTTTTTTTTTTGAGAGAAATGAAATGATTAGGCTAGCTAGGAATGCCATGTCTTTACCATTACGTAATTGACCAAGACCTAAACCTAAGTTAGAGGTTCCTAATTTATTATGTAGCCCAGTCTATAATTGGAATCCATAGTCAAAGCAGTCAATTCATTTATTGTATGAATGCGATCGAAATTAAATTAACATATAAAAGAGATTGTAAAGTTTTAGTTACTTATAAAAAACGATTCCTTATTAAATCATGAAATGAGCTATAAATATATAATCGATATTTATATATAATTGGACTCTTGGTATCCATTTTTTTTCAATTTCCAAAAATAACATCATTATTTAATTAACATATAAAATAATAATAATATAAAAAAATTGAATAACTTAAAATCGCCCTAGAACCATGATTACAAATTAATACTACTTTTCCTCCAATTTCAAAGCTGTCTAACTTTAGTCTTTGATTAAGAGATAAAACGGTTGGTAAGAACTTTGTAGTTTAGCTAACACCTCTTGGTATTTGTAACGGAGATGTTGAGAATTTAAATCATTATCTCAATTGTAACTATTAAATTACTACAAAAATTGATAAAAAAAACAATTAAGAATATTTATATAATTACTTATTTTAGAAAATAGATTACTATATTATAAAAATAAAATTTAAAATGAATTTACGTTAGTATTTCTTTTTAATGCATTTGAAATTAGTGCATTAATCACAATACTTGGCATGTAAAATAAGGATTTCATGCAACAAAGATTTTCATCTATATCCTTCTCAAAAAAATAAATTTTCATCTATATATCAACTATCATTTATGCCTTCAATTGCAAATGGAAACAAAATAAACAAAACGAAATGGTTTTCAAATTTGTTGCATCACTGATGAATTGGAAACACAAAAGGATTAGTGTGAATTCTGACCACACTGCATTGACATCAAATTTCCAATCATGCAAGCAATGAAGACTAGGTACACCATGTCAAAGTGCTGTTATGCCCTTGCAACTGTTAGTCCAAATCCCATCACACAGCAAAAACAGTGAGGTTATTGTAGTGTCATTGTGAGACTTTCATATTGTCATTTTCAATATGTTTCGTGCCTATATATATTATCATAGGTCCCAAAATCTAAAAGAATCAAAGTTAAATGAGCTTTTACCTTCTTTTTTTTGTTGTTGTTGAAAAGCTTGTACTTGATCTAAAGTTTAGGACGAAGACTATAGAACCAGAATGGTGTTACAAAACCCAAAATTATGGACTATATCTATATGGCTTTAGCTGCCTTGGACTCATGGCTTCTTGTAGGTCAAGATAAAGAGGCACAGCTTTAGCCTCAAATAATCATAGACTAACATAGCCAGCGGTGGAGTTACGTTGTAATCAGTTAGTTCAGTTGTACCTATTAAAATTTGTACAAATTTTTGGATTAAAATATCAAAAATAGGAGCGATTTAAACATTTTAGATTTTACAATTGGACCCAATGGAAAAAAAAAAAAAAAAAAATAGAAGATCAATTATAAGAGTTTTGTTAAAAATTGAAGCTCTTGGGAATTTTTAAAACCTACAGCTGGGGGCATAAGAACAAAAAAAAAAACATTTCTAAAGGCGATCTCCAAACAAAATTGTACCTTTATAGAGGGAGAGAAGACGAAAAAAAAAAACGAAGGAAATGGGGAGATAAACAAGTGATCTAGGAATAAATTGAATTTATTTTAAATTAGTGTACGTAACCATGTAAGTAGTAATAAATAAATGACTTTTTAAATCTTATATTTTAGGGGTGGTTTCAATAACCTTTTTTTTAAAGGGAAAAGGTAGAGTTTTAAATTGTTACAAATTAAAAGTTATAGTTTTGTTGGTTTCAACTTGAATCATGGATTTTTAAAATTGTATCAATTTCAACCTTAGAATTTTCAGATTTTATTCGGATTTAAATTGATATAATTTTAAAGTTCAATATTCGATTTGAAACTAATGAACCGATAGGGTTACTTTGTAATAGACTCAAAATTTGTAATAGTTTTATTTTGCAAGCACAAAAAGTATAAGAACAAAATATAATCTAATAGTGAATTTGTCAAAATTCTTATCCAATAAAAAAAATTTAAATGGTGTAATATTCATTAAAGTTTCACTAAATATATATAGTTGAGAATTGAAATTGATTATTTTATTGTTTATTTGTTGAATAATGAATACTTAATTAAATTTTATTTCTCTAAAGTGTTAATAAATTTAGTTAAACTCCTTTTTTTTCGGGGCAAAATTCACTTCCATATATTTCATTCAAAACAAAAGTGCAGGAGATTAATTACACAAGAAAACCATGCGACTTATCTTGGCTAAATTGGTTACAAATTTACAATAAAGGGATTTCTTCAAGCCAAATATTTTCTTCATGAGTACTGAATTGAGAGTACTTGACCGGACCCATGAGATGGACTGCTCGGTTTGCTTCACGTCTTGTTAGCTGAAAGGATCAAAGCACAGTTCCGTAAGTTAATTGGTACAAAATTCATGTAAGGTTATCATTTCAAAAAGTATATATATGTATGTTTTATAGGAGTAGTGATAATCACATATTATTTATTACACACTTAACGTACACGGACTACTATATGAATTGAAATCATATTTTTAAAGCACGATTTCAAAATGGAGTGCGTATGAAATGTATAATAGCAAATTATAATAAATTTTTTAAAGTTATCAACTATATGTGATAAAATCATGGTTACCATTTGAACGGGGCATAACAACATCCACTATTTTTAGGATTCAAATTGAATTATTAAAGTCACTACTTTTTTATATATGCTAAAGTTCATCTCAAATTTTGTCATAGAATTTTCATAGATTACATTAATTTCATCACATACACAAAAGTGTGGCAGCACAAGAGATTGTGGACTTTGACTCATCACATACCCAGATCCAGAACTTACCTCGCCAGAAAAGGTGGACAATTTATGGGTGATTGTGACCTAGGTTTCTTCTCCACTCAAAGAATTTCTTACAATATAATTAATTGGAAAGGGTATATCTATAATTTACTTGAAGCTTGAGCAATTTATTGAGGTGGAACTTCAACTTTGTGAAGACTCATCTTAAATGATTTAGTGCATGAAAAACAAAAAAAGTGAGGTCCCATATATGAAAAAAGAAAAAAGAAGAAGCTAAAATAGAATCCTTTAGTAGTATTTTTGTGCCACTGGCTTGCAAAGGGCAAAGCATAGGGTCTCATCTATAGTTTCATATTGGTTAGGGCAGACACTGGGGACACCACCTTAAATTCTCTTTTATCAGTGCCAGCTCTTGCATTGTGTATGGTCCAACATAGTCTTTATGACCCTATTAAATGTATACCGCTACACTTGTCAAAATCCTACAAGTGCACGAGGATAGTTTCTCCTCAAAACAAATAGGAAAAAAAAAATCAAATATATGAATCATTAATTTCATTACATATATCATCATAATCTTGGTACCTGTCATTGTAGAGAACCCCAATTGACAAGTCCAAAATAGATTTGCAAGTCTCAAAGTCTATGCACTGATCTACTCAAAATCAAATCACTTTATCTTGGAGATAAACTGCATTTCCGAAGTCACAGTAATTAATTTGGTTTCCATGATGCTCTATTATCTGGATGTCCTAGCACCACAAGAATAAGATAGAGATAAGGATCACAAGTGAGTTAACAAAGATTGCACAATCCTTCTGAATAATCAATTCTCTCTCTCTCTTTTTTTTTTTTTTTGGTGTCTTTGACCTAGGGTATCTCCCAAGCTTTTAACCAATGGACTAATCACTGTCGTGACGGATGGACAGAGGTAAACCATGGCTTATGGGGTTTTTCTAAAGTGCTGAGGCTTGAACTTGGAATCTTTCACCTCCACTCGAGACAGCCACTTTGGGGACCGAGTGCCCAACCACTTGGCCAACCCCACTAGGTTTCTGAATAATCAATTCTCGATACTGTCATTTCAACTTTTCAACATTTAGTTAATTTGGCTTAGAAGGTGGTGAATACACTAACTGTGAGGGCATCCATGCTTATAGGCATAGTTGTCAGTATCGTACGATACGCGATACGTATCGTGTGTAAAAAGTTTTGTATCGTATCGGCGTATCGTAAGTGCTCATGAATCATACGATACAATGTGCGTATCGTATAAATCGTATCGTATCGTAAAATCATACATATCGTACGATACATGGACAAATGCTTTAAAATAAGATTTTTTGTTAAAATTTGTACTTTTATTTAAATCTAACAAGTTGTTAGACTTATTTTTAACAAAAAATTATTAGTTTACTTAGTTTATCCTACTAAAATAACATATTCATAAGTTTTATTTGCTCTTTCTCCTACAATTAGACTACATAGTACACACTTACCCTTCATTTTAATATTTACAAATTTATTTTATATACTACGAATAAAATATTAATTGACAATATAAATTTTTTATTTTTATCATTATTGTTATAAGTCCAAGAAACTAGAATGCCAAAATTTTTTTTATAAAAATATTATTAAAATAAAAAGAACAAGAAGAGATAGTAAATGTTAATGACAAATGATAATGAAGAAAATTTTAATGAAGTAATAAGTTTGCAAAATTATAAGCATGATGATAGCATTGACTTAGATGTATTTGATTAGGCAATTTGATGAATATGATGAAAATAAATTATTATTTTTGGGTCATTTGTAATATATTATCACTTTTGAATTTAAGAAATTTGAATGTGTATGTTATAAACACATGCTAGTTTAATTTATTTAGTTAGCTTGTTAAATATTATTACATAAGTGATGAATAAATTAGTCATTTGTTGAATATATTCAAAATTTATAATGAATATACCCTTTATATATGTATATTTATAATTTTTTATAAATTTTATTAAATGTTTGTGTATCTTAAAATACATGATACAATATGATACACGATACAGAAAAATTAATAATCAATTCACGATACGATTCACGATACGATTCACGTTTTGACAACTATGCCTATAGGCACATAAGAGTAGTCAGATGGGTCATTAGGCCCAAAAGCCTTGTTTGGAGCCGACTTGTGATTGTGGTTATCTTTCATGTAGATCCATAAGCATCACCTCTTGAAAAGTTCATTGCAATTATTGACCTTATAATGCTGGGTCTGGGTGATTAGATTAAACAAAGGGAGCCTCGCCAGCCATGAGGATCCCAAATTCCCAACCAACCTAGGTGGTCTTCCCGAGCATTTGTTGATAGGATTAGAACTCAACTTGAAACCACATACCAAAAGGTACATAGAGCGGTATGAGTCGAACAAAGTTTCTCTCCAAACTACAAACTCATCATATATATTTATATTGAGTGTGAATTTTGAAAATCTAACTGTTAGATTGCATGTTCTTATTACATCTTTAATGCTTACAAAATTTCAAGAAAATCAAAGATCAATTGCTATGTCATCAAATAAATGTTATAATTTCAAGTTTTTGTAATCTAAAGTTGTATAAAAAAAATAAGTTAATTGATCAAATAGTAAATAATATCCGATTTGAGTGAAATTTGATATGCATGTTAAGAACATAAGGAACATGAAATTCAACGGTTAAATTTTCAAAATTCACACCAAAAAAATAAATATATGAGAAGTTTGAAAAGTCTCTCTCCAAACTAGTTTGGAGAGAACTTTGTTCGTATGAGCCTCACAACCAAAATGATAGGGATTAGTATTGTTGTTTTAATATGTAACTCCCCTCAACGTAGCACATAATGCAATCCCATCAAGTCGCTAAATGCTATTAGACAACCATCCGCATCTTCAGTGGCGGCTTTGTTGATAGGATTAGACAACCATCCACATCTTCAGTCGCTAAATGCTATTAGACAACCATCCAACCAACCTAGGTGGTCTTCCCGAGCATTTGTTGATAGGATTAGAACTCAACTTGAAACCACATACCGTACGTAGGGCGGTATGTGCCTCACAACTAAAATGATAGGGATTAATATTGTTGTTTTAATATATAACTCCCCTCAACGTAACACATAATGCAATCCCATCAAGTCGCTAAATGCTATTAGACAACCATCCACATCGATCTTGCTTTTCTCTGGATTATGAGGGATGTGAAGATTGTCGCACGTCCCATGCTTCCTCAATCGTATCAAAGTATGGTCTACAAGCATGCATGGCCTATAAATCTAGACTGTTGGAGAATGACCATATTACCTTTCGAAAAGTCCTTATAAATAGTAGATTTTTACACAAAGTTATGCAATCTTACACGTTAAGACTGTCATTTTTGTTTCTTTTATTCTCCCAATGGGATCTATTGACTTGGCCATTAGAGCCTCCCTTGGTCAGGGCTAAATTGGGGCTTCATTTCCTTAATTGGGTGTTTCTCAAGTTGCAAGGATTTATCATTGTTTGATCCTGTTAAAGTGATTGAACTTCCGTCTCTTCTTTCAAATTTTCCCGACCACACTAAAATATATTAATGTTTGTATGTAACTTCATTTCTAAAATATCTTATAGTTCCTACATAAGGTTAAAATTTGGAGTACTTTAATCTAGAGCCAACCTCTTCAGCATGAAAAGTTATGAAAATTAATATAAATCAAGTGTGCAATTGTGGAATATAATGGAATTAAGAAGGTAATTTTACATGTGATATCTGAGAAGTTTGTTTATGTTGAACCATAGAAAACTTTGACAAACCCCAAGGGGTGTGGCGTATTGGTCAAGCGAACTTTGGGGAAATTTAATTGCCCATTGAATTACCTAAGGTGCACTTGTGGGAAACTCCTTGCCAAGGGTCTGTACACCCCCATGATTAGTCAGGACAAAGTCCTGGACACCTGAAGCCAAAAAAAAAAAAAAAAAGCTTTGACAGGGAGAGCTTTAATTAAGAGGGAAACAATTATTAATTAGTAGAGTCAATTAGGTAGAACAGCGGGAAAAAATTAAATGTTTAATCCCTTATTGTCACTAGAAAAACTTATAATGATTTTTAACAATGTTAAAATGGCAATCTCCCGAACCCTTAAAAAGCTTATTAACTGTCACGCTTTAACCTAGTATAGCAAAAGCCTTTGTTGCGTTCATGAACAAAGCTTAACCTATTAGTATTGCACGTTTCTAATGTTTCTATATTTAGAATAAATGATAATCGATCTGCTCATAATAAACTCTTTAAGCATCTATTCAATTATATTATATCCATGTAAGTCATCATGTGATCATGAAGCCATCTTCGTTGAATATTGATATGGCTAGAATTAATTAACTTATAGGGAACTATTAACAGATGTAATTAATATGCTCTCATCTAAATTCAAATTCTATCCTATAAGAAAGATAATTAATCAATTAATTGGGGGGTCAAATGAAAGGAAAACTCCTCGGACCCTTATTAAAAAGAGGCTCTAGCTCTACATCTCACAAAAGAGGATAATTATACAATATTTTGAGAGTACAATAATGTTGTTCACTCATACTTTTTCTTTTTATATAATCCAACTAATTAAATTAATGATAGAACCTACTTTTTATGTCCACAAAAGATATGCACAAAATACAAACTTATAGGTCTGATATCAAAATGAGCCCCATTCTTTGCTAATTTAAGTATCAGAGGCTTTCTACCGAGTGATTTTTTTGATTCTCTTCTTTTCTTTCTGAGATGTTCATGGTTCGAATTGGCCGTGCAAAACCATATGCATCAACAGAAAATTATCAGAAAAAATATCATCAGTTCTAAGTTTATCTTTCCACCATTATATGTGTAAAGCCGTGTAAAAAAGAAGTTATTTTCAATATTGCATGTCAAGTGTGATCCTATATAGACATGGATCTTAACTATACAAGAGACCCAATATAAGAACTCCAAGTATGTCAACTAGTGAGGTATACTTTAATGCTAAGGTTATGGCCGATCTAAGAAGGTTTAGGGATTAATCATTAATGTTAAGGTTTATTAGAAAAAAGGTATTGGAATAGAATAGCTTGATAGACGAAGAGAAGAAAATAAGAGAGAACGAAGGTATCAATAATTGGGCTCAAATTTTATTTCTTGGGCTATCTACTACAGATGGGCTTCCACTAAACATTTTTTTTTGAGATGGCTTGTCTATATAGTTTTATACTTTATTGTCAGACATAGGCCCAGTTCAATAGAGTCACTCATAAAAGTCATAGGCCCATAGCTTAACTAAAAAATTGTAGATACTATCCTGATTCAGGACCCCAAAAAAAAGAGAGATGCTTCTGGCCAAGCCCAACTTGTTTATTCTATAAAAGAATATTCAAGCCCAGTAAGTCCAGCTATTTTATGGATGTATTATCAAGCTTTAAAGGAAGATAGAAACTTTCCTCTCGTTGTACAATATATGGGCGCTCAATAATCTTTTAGTACTTAGTGAGGCCCAACCAAGAAAAAATTTGTAGTGAGAATGGAAAAATATATAATTGAAAATCACCAAAATAAACGCACCAATTTCCATATGCAATTTTATACATAATAATTCTCACTCCTTTATGTTTCTTTTCTCCACTTCTCACGCAGTGGCGGCTTCAGGAATTTTGTTTAGGATGTTCCTTAGGAAACATAAATTACACAATCTTATTTCTTTTTAGCCTTTAAGTAATTAGGTTTGATTCAATGTTATTAATTCTATTCCGTTCCGGTTGTAACGGCTGGAAAATACCGTGCTGGTAAACAAACCGGAACAGTAACTCACCCTATTCCACTTCGAAAAAAATTTCGGGTCATTCCGGTCTATTTCAGGTGTTTCGATAAATACCGGCCGAAATTCAAGATTCGGCCGACATGAAGTTTGTGCTTTAAAAAAAAAAAATTGTTCTTAAAACCAAAACAAATTTGCATTCTGTAAACCAAAAAACCTCAAAAGAAAAAAAAATGAAATGAAAAGAAAAGAAATGAACAAAGGTACCTGTACAGCTAAAAAAAAATCGTATTGAGAAATTTGAGATTCAAAACTTAAGAAGAGGCATTGCCGCACTAGTACTGGTAGAAGACACAGAAGTTACGAACAAGGAGGAAGGCAAAACGTAGATGTAAAAGTGTAGATGAAGATGTGATAAAATTAAAAAGTATGAAGTGTAAAAATTGAGGAGACAGAAGACGTGTGTGGTTTAGAATAAACAAGAAAAAATAATTAAAAATGAGAAGTAAGTAATATATGTCTGGTGAGGAAAAATAATACTGTAATAAAAAATAATAAAAAGTTGAAAATTGTGTTGTATTGGGCATTGTGCTTAGGCATTGTGCTTAGTCGAAGGAATCAATCCACTGCCCAGCTTGTAGTAGTTTTATTATAATTTTTTGTGCACACCAAGAATATAGCTAACGGGCTCAACTTTTACTTGGGCTCACAACCTATTTATATTATGGGTTTTGGGTTTCCTACTATGGGTAGTTCCTTACTCAGAGACCCAAATGCACGCTCTAGTTTACGTAAACTCCTCTCTTTTTCCTTTCTGAGTCGCTCTCTTTACTGCTGATGTTATTATTCTTTACTCCCTTTTCTCCAGAATTGCCAACCTCTTGCTTTTCACTCTATTCTCCTATTTATAGCCTGAGATGAGTGGAGGTGTTATGATTACTCTCTGACCTCACTCGTGTGGATGGAGGTCCAATTCCATCATTTCTAAGTGGGTGTTCTGTTGGGAACGGTGGTAATGGCATTGGAATTAGTTCCCACCTCAAATGGACGGTTCGGCAATGATACTTCCCAAGGCAATACCGAGATGCCGAGAATATTGAATGTTCTCGACAACTACATTCCCGATTAGGTTATACTTGACCGACATGGGCTTGTTCCCGATATGTTCGGGACAAGATGGACCTGTTACGTCATTTGGGCCCAATTTGGGCTTTAAGGTGTGCCTGAACTGAGGTCAAAGGTCCGATGGGCATGGACTCAGGTGCTATACAATAAGGCTAGGGCCTGAGGCCCAATGGGTCTGAGATTATACCCGTACAATAGCCCCCCCTTGATTCATGCCCGACAAAGGGAGCAAATCAAGGACAATCCGAACAGCACTAGTGATTCCCCGAGAATCCTAACTGTCGGCTATTAAACGAACAAGATGGCCATCAATGCTTTCTCAAAAGAGCGCCGCGCCAGGCTGTCACATTCAATAGCAATTATAACCTGACTGTTTGTGAATCGAGCCCATGCGTGTGGGGGTTACCAAAAGAAATCAGAAAGATTTTCCCGCCTCCCCCTTCATTAAATGCTTTTAGCCCTATAAATAGTTTCTCCTGATTTCTTACACCACTCTTTACATCCTTTCTTCTTCAATTTCCTCTCTGCCAAGCATACTTTTCCCATGCATAAATTCTCCAGTCCAGATCATCATTTCCTAGAGCCCATAGTAAGTCTTCTTTA
This sequence comes from Notholithocarpus densiflorus, assembly GCA_030021035.2. Taxonomy (NCBI): domain Eukaryota; kingdom Viridiplantae; phylum Streptophyta; class Magnoliopsida; order Fagales; family Fagaceae; genus Notholithocarpus; species Notholithocarpus densiflorus. The sequence goes on along the minus strand of JARYZH020000095.1, from coordinate 1,597,789 downwards.
CTCTTTCCTCTTCTTTCAATTTTTCTTCACTCTTAGAGTTTAAGAATGGGTTATTCTCATCTCCTCGCTTCCGAAGCGTCTTTGGCTAGTTTTAGAGCAGCCTATGGCGTTCCTGGAGATGTTGATATCGCCTACTATCACGAGGGCGATATTACTCTCCAGAGGCGCTCTAATCCAAACGTAACATTTTTTCCTTTGATGGCTATCCTAGAGGGTGGGGTTAGGTTTCCCGTAGACCCTCTCATTATAGATACCCTTAGGTTTTATGGCCTATGCCCCGACTAACTCCCCCCCAATTTTTACCGAGTTGTGAGTTGTGTTAGTAGACTAAACCAAATATATGGGCTGCAACTAAACCATCATGACATCAACTTTATATATAGTTTATGCGGCAATATTAGGTCCGATTACTATTTAAAAGCTAGGGATGTGCGGGTACGGCTTATATCATGCATTCTTGACTCCAACAGAAACTCGGCGGGAGAATTCGTCCGAGTGAGCAGCAATTGGCTTGTCGATGAGCTCCCCTGCCTACTTTCGCTGTGTGATGTTGGTCAGTACCGAGTACCTTTACTTGTTTTAAATTCGATACTTTTGCTCATTTCACTCATGCATATACTAACTGGTCTTCTTGTTAATTTGGTGCAGAAGGGAAAAGATTTAAACCGGACCTTAAGGTTGTGCACGTGAGGGACCTCAATTTTGTACTTAGGTCAGAGATCTTTGTGCACACAAATGGACAGCTTCGGGCATCCTACCTTATACTCGGCTACAACCCAGTGTACTCTACCTGGCAATCATTCAGCTAGGCTCTGCTGGTGGATAACCCTTTATTATCGTATATCGACGTTTGACACCCCAATTTGCTCCCTCCCTCTTTAACAGTTGGTGAAGCTCGGGACCTTGGTCCCCGTTTTGTCAGAGCGGGATCTTTAGAACCCCTCAGAGACGCTTCAGCAGAGTCAGTTTCCAGAAATCGATTCGTTCATCAACCCGTTGAAAGACCCGAAGACCTATCCCCCGTTCAAGTAGCCGAGCCAGCCGTGGCCGAATCGGTAAACTCTTTAGGAGTAGACTCTACTCTCGGTGAGGACAAAATGGTGACTAGACGACAATGACCATTAACCGCTTTGTGCCCGGCGCTTGTCCGGCAGCGCAACAGCAAGAACCCTAGGGAAGAAACTCGACTCCTCCTCCTCCTCCTCTCAACCACTTTCGGAAGAGACAGCGTACTACCTAGCAACCTCCTGCGGGCCCGGGGGACGCGCCTTCAAGAACTCCCCCCCGAGTGTCCGAGGGGATCACTATCCGAGAGCCCCACGGCGATGTTCGGCCCACTGTGCAGGCTGGGTCTCACGTCGCGTCCTCTTCGCGGCAGGAGGTGGGTTGGCAGACCACCTTCAGGCTCAGCAATGAGCACCTTCTTGTGTCAGCCAGCGTTAGAACTTGGGCATAGGGCGAGGGAGGAAAGGTTGCTCGGAGCTTGGTGCAGGACCTTCTTTTGCCCGAAGATATGCACTTCTTCTCAAGCGGTTTTGACGAGTCGCTGGCTACTCAGCTGCAGTGGCACACTATTGCGGTAACACGTTTTATCCCTACTTTCATGCGTTAATGTACTTGTACACATTTTTTTTTTCGTTATTTAAATTTTTTTTTTTTTGGCATGTTCCACTATTATATTGTAGGCCGTTCAACTGGCTTACGTAATGGATGATCAGCTGAAAGAAGTCGTCGAGGATGCCGACCGGGAGAAGGCCCTCAACGATGTCGTTGTGGCCACTGTGAAAGAGAAGGGAAAAGCTGCTGAGGCTGCAGAGAAGAAAGCTCACGCGTCCGAGAAAGCCAAGGCATTAGCCGAGAAGAGGTTGACCGAGCTCAAGCTAGTGGAGGCGGAGAGCCTGAACCTTGCACAGGCTGATGAAATTGCCGACCTGAAGGCAGCTTTGGAAGCCTGTGAAGAGAAATGGTATAACGAGGGTTTCGCGGATGCCGAAAACTCCATGGAGCCCATCGTTTACCAAGCTCAGAAACGTGGATTCGGGGAGGGGTGAATGGCTGCCTTGCAAGCTATGGGGGTTCCTGATGATTCTTCTTTGAGGGATCCCGATCAAGTTCCCTTCCCGGACCCCTCTCCCCCTGTCCAGAATCCCTCTGGTGCCGTCGATGAAGAGGAGACTCCTAGCATGAGGGAGTTGGTGCTGGCAATTGACTCCCACGTGGAGTTGGTTGATCTGGAAGTCACCAGCAACCTCCATGTTGGAGTCCAACTTGCTGAGGACGTACAAACACAACCACCTCCAACCGATCAACCAGCCGAGGACGCAGCCCAGCTCCCGCCCACTGATCCTTCAACCTGATATTCAGATTTTAACTTGCATTCCCCCTTTTACTTTTTCTCAATTCTTCCTTCTATTTGCTTGGTTTGCCTAGAGTCACCGGGTTGTGGTGACGGAACAATGACTAAATTTTTATTTCCGTTTGTTTTACTTTATTTGATTAGTCATCCAGATATGGTGACCAAACACTTATTTTAGCTATGTTTATAAATGGTTATTGCATTGTTACTAAGTTATTTTTCTGCCTTGCTTTGTCTTTTCATTCCTAATGACCGGGTAGCCTAATCAAGGCTTGTCTTTGATCGGTGATAAAGACTACTCTGTCACTTATCTTTAAAAAGATAGGCTATATCTTTATCTATTCAGTGACCGGGACTGGATTGATAAAGGTTTGCATTTAGAGAAAAAATATTAACACCAAGCTCGCGCCTACTCGGCAATTACGATTGAATTTAGCACGTGCTTGTGTATTTAATGAAAATGAATGCCAGGCTTCCCTTCTTAAGGAAACTAGTGTAAGGTTGGATGATTGGGGTTAGCCAGGAACATGATTTTTGTCGTTAGGTAAACTTACTATAAGGTTTTCTTATGCCCGGTGATTAGGGTCAAGCCAGGAAACAGGCTTCTGTCCTTAGAATAATTTGATATAAGGTTTTCACCTGCTCGGTGATTAGGATCGAACCGGGAAACAGGTTTCTGTCCTTAGAATAATTTGATGTAAAGTTTCCACCTGCTTGGTGATTAGGATCGAACCGGGAAACATGTTTCTGTCCTTAGGATAATTTGATGTAAGGTTTCCACCTGCTCGGTGATTAAGATCGAACCAGGAAACAAGTTTCTGTCCTTAGAATAATTTGATACAAGGTTTCCACCTGTTCGGTGATTAGGATCGAACCGGGAAACAAGTTTCTGTCCTTAGAATAATTTGATGTAAGGTATCCACTTGCTTGGTGATTAGGATCAAATCGGGAGCAGGATTCAGCCCTTAGAATAATAAAATATAAGGTTTCCACCTTCTCGGTGATTAGGATCGAACCAGGAAACAGGTTTCTGTCCTTAGAATAATTTGATACAAGGTTTTCACCTGCTCGGTGATTAGGATCGAACTGGGAAACAGGTTTCAGCCCTGAGAATAATTTGATGTTTAATTTTCTTCGCGCTCGTTGACCGGGGCTAAAAAGCTAATAATGATGAAACCAAAAGTATGAATACACCTACATGGACAAACATTTCTCTCATATTACTTAATATTGTACACATATGACATTATACTTAACTCATACTTATGCGTACTGATGGTCAGTGATAAAACTTCTTCAAGTTGTGATTGTTCCATGGCCGGGGAAGTGGCCTTTCGTCCAAGGCTTCCAGATAGTACGCTCCCGCGCTAGCAGTGACAGTAACTCTATAAAGCCTTTCCCAGGTCGGGGCTAACTTTCCTGCATTTACATCTCGCGTATTTCCTATCGCTTTTCGAAGTACCAAGTTTCCAGCGCTGAATTCCCTCCTCTTCACATCCCTGTTATACCTCCAGGCAAGCTTCTGTTGGTACTTTGCGAGCCATATGGTAGCCAATTCCCGGTACTCTTCTAATTGGTCTAGATGCTTCGCCATTAATTCATCATTCTCGGCAGGGACAAATCCTGCAACCTGAGCACTACACAAACTCACCTCGGCCAGTATGACTGCTTCTGCTCTGTATGTAAGGGAAAATGGAGTTTCTACTGTGGATCTTCTGGGAGTCGTTCGATATGCCCATAAAACGCTGGGCAGCTCCTCGGCTCACTTACCCTTAGCGCCCTCCAATCTTTTCTTTAACCCGCTTACGATTGCTTTGTTAGTAGCCTCAGCTTAACCGTTACTTTGCGGATACACCGGGGTGGAATACCTGTTCTTGATACCAAGATCGCTGCAGAACTTGCGAAAGGCTTTGCTATCGAACTGCAACCCGTTGTCAGATACCAGGCTCTTCGGCACCCCAAATCTTGTTACTATGTTTCTCCACACGAACTTCTTAACATCTACATCCCAGATATTAGCTAGTGCCTCAGCCTCAGCCCACTTAGTGAAGTAGTCCACGGTCACTAAAACAAACTTGCGATTACCCGTAGCCCGAGGGAATGGACCAACAATGTCTAGCCCCCATTGTGCAAATGGCCATGGGCTACTATTGGGGTTCAAATTTCCTGCTGGCTGATGGATCAACGAGGCATGCTTTTGACATTGTTTGCACTTCCGCAAATTTTCGGCAGCATCCTTTTGCATCTGTGGCCACCAAAATCCCTAGGTCATTGCTCGGTGTGCTAATGAGCGTCCCCCAACATGACTGTCGCACACCCCCTCATGAAGTTCGGTCAAGAGCTCATTGACTTTGTCGGGGCGTAAGCATAGAAGATATGGCCCCTCAAAAGACCTTCGGTACAGCTTATGTTCCACTGATAACCAGTACCGAGTAGCTACCCTCCGCATCCGGTCAGCTTCTTTTTCATCGTCTGGCACTATATCCTCGGCCAAAAAGTCAATGATCGGGTCCATCCAGCACGGCTTGGATGTTGCCACTATTGAGACATCTACCCACGCATTTATACTTGGTTTTGCCACCAGCTCCACTTTGATTAATCGAGGTACCTCCTCGGTCAGTGATGACGCTAAAGTGGCTAGAGAGTCCGCATGTCGATTCTGCCCCCTGGCCACTTGAATCACCTTTGCCTTCAAAAACTGGTTCATAACCTGCCTTACCACCCGCAAGTACTCCATCATTCGAGTATCCCTAGCTTCAAAACTACCCTGCACCTGATTAACCACCAACTGGGAATCTGAATAAACCTCAACTTCCCGAGCACCCATATCCCGAACAGCTCTCAATTCGGCAAGCAAGGCTTCGTACTCGGCTTCATTGTTGGAAGACCTGAATCCCATCCTCAAAGAATGTTCCAATCTTATCCCTTCTGGAGTAATGATGACAATTCCGACCCCAGCTCCCATGGCATTAGATGCACCGTCCACAAACACCTTCCACGGGTGAACCTCCACATGAAAAACCACTTCCATCTCCCTCCTCGGGGAAAACTCCATGACGAAATCGACTAGAACCTGACCCTTCACCGAACTTCTTGGTTTGTACCTAATGTCAAAGGAGCCTAGCTGTGTTCCCCACTTAACTATTCTGCCCGTAAAGTCAGATCTCTTCAACAACGACTGCAAAGGATATTCGGTTAGTACATAGACAGTGTGAGCTTGGAAATAATGGGGCAACTTCCTTGTGGCATGCACTAGTGCTAATACCAGCTTCTCCAGAGGCAAGTACCTCATCTCGGCATCAACCAGGGTCTTGCTGACATAATATACTGGTTGTTGCACTCTTTGATCCCTCAGAAGCACGGCACTTACGGCATGTTTAGACACCGAGAGATACATGAACAAATCCTCCCCGGGTTCTGGGGCTGTCAATATAGGCGCCTGCGCTAAATACTCCTTCAAATCCTGAAAAGCCTTTTCACACTCCTCATTCCATTGGAATCCCTTCCACTTCTTTAAAAGCTGGTAAAACGGACAGCAGCGGTCGACAAACTTAGAAATAAACCGGTTAAGTGCAGCCAACATATGGATCAGTACTTGGACTTCCTTTGGATTACTCGGCGGCTTAAGGCATTCTACAGCTTCAATCTGATCGGGGTTAACCTCTATTCCTCGGTTAGTGATCATATACCCTAGGAATTTGCCAGCCCCCACCCTGAAAGCATACTTGTCGGCATTGAGTCGCAGCTTGTGTTGCCGGAGCACTTTGAACACATCTTTAAGATTGTCAATATGCTGCGCCTCCTGTTTGCTTTTAACCACCATATCGTCAATGTACACCTCCACCGTACGCCCAATCTTAACTCTGAACATTCTCGTCATCATCCACTGATAAGTGGCTCCAGCATTCTTTAGCCCAAACGGCATTACGGTATAGTGGAAATTGACATCAGGGGATATGAACGCCGCCTTCTCTTGGTCCTCGGTGGCCAGGGCAATTTGATGATAACCCTGGAAGGTGTCCAGAAAGCTCATCCTCGGGTGCCCGTATGTGGCATCTACTAGTTGATCGATCTTCGGCATGGGGAATGGGTCTTTTGGGCATGCTCGGTTCAAATCAGTAAAATCAACACAAACCCTCCATTTTCTGTTCTTCTTCTTTACCACTACCGTATTCGCTAGCCACTATGGAAAGAAAACCTCTTTTATTGCCCCTGCCTCCTTCAACTTTTTGACCTCTTGACTAACGGCTTCGACATGCTCCTTAGCCGATCTCCTCGGCTTCTACTTTTTTAGAGGGAATAATGGGTCCACGTTAAGCTTGTGAACTATGATTTTGGGGTCTACCCCGGGCACCTCGTATGGGCTCTAAGAAAATGCGTCCATATTCTATACAAGAAACAGCAACATCCCCACCTTATCCTCGTCCTTCATACTTGCTCCTATCTGGAAACTCTTATCATCGTTCGGTAGAATCCTTACTTTTATTAGGTCCTCGGTACCACCAACCCCCATCTCTCCTGGGGTTCTTGTAATTGCTATAAGGGAACCACTTCGGCCGGTTCCTTATGTTTGATCTCCCAGTTAACAGCAGCCACCAAACACTGCCTGGCCACTTGCTAGTTTCCCCGTACTATAGCGATACCTTGCTTGGTGCAGAATTTGACCTTCACATGAAAAGTGGACGGGACCGCCCCTATCGCATGAATCCATGGCCTTCCAAGGATTGCTATATATGGAGAAAATGAAGCGACCACTATAAATGTCACCATTACCTTTTTACCTTCCATATTTACGGGAAGTGAAATCTGTCCCTCTAGGATCATCATTCGACCATCAAATCCCACCAGAAGTGTATCGTACTTAGAGAGGTCCTCATTCTTTAAGCCAAGCCCCCTGAATAGGTCAAGATACATCACTTCAGCACCACTCCCCTGATCTATCACTATAAAGCCATTTATCCTGGCCGTGACCACCAAAGCATCGTCGTGTGACTGGATCGTTCCTTCTAGATCATCGTCATTGAAGGCAATGGGCTTCCGAGTGAGCTTCAACTTTTTTTCGGAGGGTTGCTCGCCCGGGCAACCTTCTGCCAGCACCACAGTTAGTACCACTCTCCTCTTGGACACCAGGGTACCCCTTGAAGCTACGTGGATGACCTTTATCACTCCCAATTGGGGTGGGAGAGGATTCCCCCGAGGTCGAGTTCCCTGCCTGGCATCCTTATTCCTCAGGTCCATCACAAACTCTTTCAAATACCTCGCTTTTACTAGCTGCTCTAAATGATCTTTCAACACCCTACATTGTTCAGTGGTATGCCCCTTATCTCTATGGTAAGTACAATACAGGTTCTGATTTCTCCTCGACGGGTCACCCCCCATCTTGTTTGGCCACTGAAAGTATGGCTCATTCTTGATTCAATCCACAATCCTGTGCACCGGCTCTTTGAACGTTACATTCACTTCCCCCATTTGTGCGTCCGGCTCCTGAATTCTCAAATCCTTCCGGGGCCTTGACTGAAAACCCCCTTGTTGTGGATGGCTTATGATCGGAGCCTTACCTTTGTTTTGTTGCCGGTCATCCTCTAACCATTTATATTCTTCAATACGCCTCATCAACTGCCTCATATCCTTAGGAAGCCTCCTTGTCAGTGACTCTCGTAGTTCAGAATCCTCGGGCAATCCCAATCGAAAGGTACTCGCTGCCATTTTTTCGTTGCCCCCGCCGATCTCGTTGTAAAGCTCCCAATACCGGCTAGTGTAGTTGCGAAGGGTTTCCCCGGCCCCTATTTTCATAGATAGCAGCGCGTCCACTGGCAGCAGCACCTGGCTGCAGGTTATAAACTGGAAACCGAACTCTTGGATTAGCTCGACAAAGTTATGAATCGAGCCTTTCCTCAATCCATTGAACCACCTCAAAGCGGTGGGCCTAAGACTCGAAGGAAACACCTTACACATTAGCGCTTTGTTATGAGTGTGTAAAGACATCATCTGGATGTAGTGGCTTACATGCTCCACCGGATCCGTTTTCCCATCATAAGAGTTAAATGGAGGCCGCGTAAATCTGCTCGGTATAGGAGCCCATTCAATGTCCCCCGAGAACGGCAACCGAGCAGCTCTGTGTAATGCTCGGCTCATAGCGTCCATAGCGGCATTTCGGGGTCGTCGCTCTTCCGGGGAAATTGAGTCTTGGTCCACGTACTCCTGCGACCAATCCTGATGCCGGTGGGAACCAGATCGATAGGACCCCTCTCCATAGCGACCCCCCACACTAGCTGACCTCTCTTCACGCTCCTTGCGATCCCTTCTCCGACGCCTACCTCTTGCTTCCAATTCCAAATCCCTTACCAACCTACATAAACGTTCAAGTTCCTCGTCCCTCTCATCAAAGCGCTCACGCCCTGACGTGCCTGATATTGTCCGGTGTGTTTGATACGACCTTTCACTAAGGCCAGACTGCCCTTCCTCTTGCTCATGCTCTCTATCTTCACGCCTCTTCTTCCTTCTTTCTCGCCAAGTGGATCCCCGAGAAGATCTCCTGGAGCCACTTTCAGCATAACTCCTTGATTGACCTTTAGACATTCTTCTCGCGCGAGTCTCGGCAAAACCACAGCTACGTAGGAGATCCCTACAGACGGCGCCAATTGTGCGCACCAAGAATATAGCTAACGGGCTCAACTTGTACTTGGGCTCACAACCTATTTATATTGTGGGCTTTGGGTTTCCTACTATGGGTAGTTCCTTACTCGGAGACCCAAATGCACGCTCTAGTTTACGCAAACTCCTCTCTTTTTCCTTTTTGAGTCGCTCTCCTTACTGCTAATGTTATTATTCTTCACTCTCTTCTCTCCAGAATTTCCAACCTCTTTCTTCTCACTCTATTCTCCTATTTATAGCCTGAGATGAGTGGAGGTGTTATGATTACTCCCTGACCTCACTCGTGTGGATGGGGGTCCAATTCCATCATTTCTAAGTGGGTGTTCTGTTGGGAACGGTGGTAATGGCATTGAAACTGGTTCCCACCTCAAACGGACAGTTCAACAGCGATACTCCCCAAGGCAATACCGGGATGCCGAGAATATTGAATGTTCTCGGCAACTACATTCCCGATTAGGTTATACTTGACTGGCATGGGCTTGTTCCCGATATGTTCGGGACAAGATGGACCTATTACGTCATTTGGGCCCAATTTGGGCTTTAAGGCGTGCCTGTATCGAGGTCAAAGGTTCGATGGGCATGGACTCAAGTGCTATACAATAAGGCTAGGGCCCGAGATTATACCCGTACCTTTTTTTTTTTTTTTTTCTTCAGATTTTAGTTCAAAAATTTTTTTTTTGAGTTTTTTCTTTTTGCTTGAAAAACCCCAATATATTGTTAAGTTGCTCAAATTATGGACCAAAATTTAATTTTATTGGCATAAAAAAAATTTAGGGTAGTCCCAAAATTTTTTTTAAAGGTAAATAAATATATCATTTTAAATTTTTATATATAAATTTTTTTTTTTAGGCCAGGGTGGTCCCAGTTAAGATAAGGTGGCGCCGCCACTGTTCTCCCGTGGTGTTTATCTTAGTTAGGATATAACAATCTACTCAAAAAAAGAAAAAAAAGTTAGGATAACAAAATTAATGTGCATATAGATGTATATTTTGAAGAATTCCTTTGTCTGATTCTTTGTTCTTTATATGGAGAGACAAGATTTTTATTATGTCTAGACACTCGATCGACCAAACCATGTCCAGTTGTTTTATCTTTTGTATGCAACCTTACAAGGATAGAGACCAACAACAGAATAAGCCACGTGCAGTAAAGCAAGATAGGACCACATTCACTTTGCATTCTGAAGTTACTAAGGTATAAGTTATGTCATGGCCGGTGTTTTCATCAATAATAATTCAGTGACAAAGTCGTCACTGGACGTATTTGTTTGTTCTTCACTTCCTCCACAGCCACCCTTATTAGAGAGAGTCCTCATTATTGTACCACGATGCATGATTTGTGTCCACCAATTACCATGTATTGTCATCATCAGGCAGTACTTTGTAATTGAATTCTTCTAAGATCACAATTTTGGTATCACGACTTTTGCCACACTTCTGATGTGACAAAATGTGAATAATTGTTAATCACTTTCACATTGACCCATGACGTTTTTTCCATTACTCACAGTATCCTACATCAAAATTTTCACAAAAAATTGTGGCATAAAAGTTGTGTTGTAACCACAATTTTTTCATAGTAATTATACTCTCACCTTCTTTTGAGGTTAGGTTCAATTCGATGTCATTGTTCTTTTGTTTTATTACCTTGTTTTATCCCCCAGAGAGAGAGAGAGAGAGAGAGAGAGAGAGAGAGAGAGAGAGAGAGAGAGAGAGAGAGAGAGAGAGAGAGAGAGAGAGAGAGAGAGAGAGAGAGAGAGAGAGAGAGAGAGAGAGAGAGAGAGAGAAGAACTATTGATCAAATCCATAAACTTGTATGATCGTCATCGTTTCCAATAAAATTTGATTTCAACCTCTCCAAACAAAAATTGTTAGATAAGCCAAATTTGGCAGACTTTTCCTTCTGAATTAATGACGGTGTAAGCATTGTGATTTCTTTGGACCTTATCTTATATTGGTACAAATTTGATGAGGAAGTCACACATGTTATAAGCATGCCCATGAAGCTAAATTAAACCATCCTACCAAAATGACTATAGGTTCTGGTTGTATCATCTATAGGATAATGGAACAAAGTCCCATACTTTCTTGACATCACGTTTTGAGTTTTGATCCACTTGTACATGAAGCATCCTTTTTTGGTGTTAATGTATCGATAAAGTTGTTCAACAATTTTGAAGGTTCAGTGCATTACCATGCAAAAATAGCATAGACATTGCAAGCAAAGCCGAAAGTAGCTAGCGAAGGTTATAAAGGATACAATGAATACACTGATTGTTTCTATATGAGGAAACTCAAGTCCATGTAGAAAACTAAAGGATTTTTACATGGAACATACGGTAAGAAGTCTTGTCCCATGCATGTCATACCCAATTAACTCATCCAAATCTATTCAGCATTAATGACGGTCTTGAGTTTCAAACCAAGGAAATTTATTTGACAAAGTCTTGTCTATGGATACAATTTATTGCCTTTGTAACATATACTTTTAGATGCCTCATAAACTTGCGTGATAATTCACTTAGTATATCAACCTAGCAAGTAAGAAAAGAAGACTGCTTAATTTTTAGTTTTTAAGATGAATAATAACTCGTTAATTATTGGTCTTTTTCAGCCCCTTTTGTGGGGTTGGTAGAAAGCAGATATCTTGGTACACATAACCATAATGCTTGGGAATTAAAGATATGATCAACTTTGTAAATTACATATATAGTTAATTAATTATAAAATTCTTTCTCACATATCCATAAATAATTACAATTTGTATTCCACTTCATGGCAATATTATAATTTTATCTGATAAGAGACTCATGAAGACGTCTTCTCATTTAAACCCTCAAATTCTTTCTATTTTAATTAGTCGGATATAAAATTTAAAATAAAAAATTGTAGGATTTAAAAGCATAAAAAGGAATATACTGTTAGGAAGGTGCTAGCCCTAGTTTGTGAATTGCAAGATTGTACAATAGAGCTCATCAAGAGTCAAGAAGAAATGATCCACATCCATTAAATTAATAGATTTCTTTTAAAAGCTAGTTAGACTAACATGTAAAAGAAGAATCCCCAGAAAGTGGGCTGAAGGAGATGACGCCATGCATGCAAAAACTAGAGCATCTTGTCTTGTAGACTATGTAAAAGAATCCCCAGAAAGTGGGGCCAAACTCCAAAGGTTACGTGTCGACGACTGAGGGCTTTAGTCCACACCTACAAACCCCACAAATGAAAGACCTGCCTAACTTTGCTTGCTGTCTAAGTTGGTTTTGGGGTCCAAGCTAATTACAGCTTTGTGGGGAAGTTTAATCTATATATATAGGATTAATCTTGGGGATCATCGATTCATTGTTTGGTGTCCACACTGACCACAACAATGTTTGAATGCATCTTTATTTCATGGAATTCTTTTACGTAGGGACAGTCAGTCATGTTAAATGGCTTTCCCAGATTGGTTGCCAGGAATAATGTTTTACTAGGTGGGCCTAAATAATCTCCCAATCTTAGACTTGAATTCATAGGATAGGTTATATATAAGATTGTTCAGCAATTCACAAATACTATTCGTGGGGATTAGTATAGTCTTATAGATTCTATCCCATTTATGAAAACTTGAATAAGTAACACAGATCTTCCCTCTTTGTCCATTTTTAATAATAGAATCTAGTAATTATATGAGATATTCAAATAAGTAATATGAGATTACATAGATTTTGCAATTATATGTATATGCAAATAGTTATTTGAATGGTCACGTAATGAGTTGGATGAATTTTCCTTCAAATTACAACGGACAATTTTTTCAGATTTGTCATTATTATTATCTTTTAAGATAAATTGCTATCATACTCATTATGATCCACACTTTATAAAGTTTTCTTTAATGAAATTAGACCGTCTATACCTACCAATCATTATTAGTCTGATTGCTTTCACGTTGTTCCTTAGTTGTTGTGTTAATGAAGGGATTCAGTTTATAAAAATTAAAAATAATAACAAAAGAAAATACACTGCCTAGGTAGGCATAGACTCCCAATCTTTTTTACATATAATGAAAAAAGAAATCAGAGAAAAATAAATTGGAGAGAGATTGCCACCGTTAAAATGTTTTACTTTGTGGGCATAATCTCCCAATCTTTGCGCTAAGTCGATTGAATCGATCATATAATCTCCTGGGTTGTGTAAAATATTTTCCAAAAAAATTCTCATTCAACGTACTGTAGAAATTTCTTTGGGATTCAATGCAAAAAATTTGTGTAATAGCCTGAAATAAATAATCCAATTCATTCATTTATTGACAAAACTTCTTTATAACCTTTCTGATGAATTAATGCTTTGTGAATCATTTCAGATCCACACCAGTACTATGCAACAGTTTTATTTATGGAATTTGATTGGATGACTTGGACAGATTGGCACCCTAAAATGTTATCTTTTACTCGGTGGGGAAATATTAGGCACGAGTCCATTGAATTGCATAAATAAACTCCTAGCTTGTACACATTTTCTTTTGAAAAAATTTAACCACCATTGTGGGCATGCATTCATAAAAATTCTTTAATTAATACCTAAGTAAAAATTCTACAAGCAAAGTAGCATTCTCAGTTGTTGCTAGAGATCATCTTGGCACTGTCGTAAAGGTTTGGGCTAGAATCTTGCCAACCCGACCCCCTCTTCAAGCTAAGACTGAGGCCCTCCTCTGGGCGGTACGTAGCTTGACAAGCGTGAACGTTGGCATCATGTCATCTTCGAAGGGGATTCAAAGTCTTGTTTTGATGCGATCCTCTCCCCTCTGTGCACCCCGAATTGGTCCATCTGCACCTTAGTAGATAATATTCGTGTTTTAGTTGATGTTTTCATTTCCTGTTCTTTCCTTTGGGTTAATAGGCTTTGTAAATCTGCTACCCACACAACAACAAAGTTTGCTTTAAATTCTAATTCCTCTTGTTTTTTTAATTTCAGAAATCTTCCCTCTACTTTGTTTGTAGCTTGTAAGGAGGATTCCCCCCTTTGTTTCTCGTCTTTTATTTAATGAATTGCAGATTATCAAAAAAATAATAATAATAAGTAAGAAAGTTGGGCACAAACCTTGAATAAGTTACACCATCGATTTGATTCACCAAACGCATTATTATTATTATTATTATTATTATTTTAAGAATCTTGTTTAATTGCAGGTGTTTATCATGCAAAATGACTTCTGGCAATATTTTTTATTTAATAATTCAATATTTATAATGGGGGATGACAATTTAAATTGTGGATGTTTTCGTTGCAAATACTAAGAGGTGTTAGTTGAATTACAAAACTCTTGAATACTTTTGACAAGCTGATAAACCTAATGACATAGTTTTCCAATTCTTGACTTAAGTTTATTAATAGGGCGAAATAAACATGCAATGTAAAGTTGTATACAGTTGTTTCCATAAAATCTCACACAATGGTCACAATTGTAGGTTTAGTATAGGTTTTAGACTTTCACCTAAATGAAAAAAATGGGCACATATCTTTGACAAGTAATACAACTCCTTTTTTTGATAAGATAAAACAAAGATATAAGTAATACAACTCCTTAATTCATTTATACATTGACGAAAACATATTCAAGGCTTTCATAGATGGACCATACTATTAAGATCATTTGAATAAGTATAGTTGTTAAAACATGGGGGGGACATCAACACGTGGTGTTCTCCTACAATGAAATCATTTTTTTTTCTATGTTATCTTTGGTAAGCTCAAATATTTCAACTTTCAAGCGAATAAAACTAGCTCAGATATTGTTGTGTAATTCACTACCAAATAACATTTTAATATCAAAAGCTAGCTTCTTCTTTAATTTTTTTTTTCCTTTTTTTTTTTTTTTTTTTTTTTTTTTTTGGGTTCTAAATACAGATATTCACGGTACCATATATATATTCGCCTCTTAAGTAGAGAAGGGAGATTAATGTAGATATACTATCATCAAGTTGTCCCGTTAGGATTTGAATTAGAATTTTTGTAGTGCAAGTATGAAAAAATGCATAATTTTCAAAGAAATTTATAAATGGACTTAAAGGTTTATTAATATGAATATTTAAAACAATTATATTTAGGTTATTATTTCAAGTTTATAATATTGCAAAGTGTTTTTTTATATTTTATAATTCAATGATTACAAGAGAAAGGATTGGAACCCTAAATGTTATAAACATACCAAAAGGTACCAACTAGTTGAACTACAAGGATCTTGACATTATTTTTAGTGTTTTTATTAGAATAAAATCCTTAAAATTTAAATTTATCCTTGGTTCTAAATATTGGTATTAAATTATTAATTTTAAAATCTCATGAAATGTTAAAGGCACTACAAGGTGCCACCTTAAGGTAGATTTGTGAGAGTTCCAAAACAACATGAGGGCAAAGATGGCAATTCGCAAGACAAGTGTCATTAACGCAGCATGTAACACTACAACAAGTGTCATACATGCAAAACAAGGGAAGGATGCATGGAAGGAATAAATTGCAAACCATCGAGCTTCAAGTATAAATTGAGCGCTCATTCTCAAAATAAAGATACCGCACACATCCAAAAAACTTATTTTACACATAGATCATGGTAATTTTAGTTCCTTAGGAGATTTTCTTGTAGTTCATAGGGTTTTGTGAAATGTTCATGCTTGTAAGTGTTTCGTCATGATCTTGTAACTTAGTTTAATCCAGTTTATATAAGTTTATTTCAATTTGATCAATAATGCATTACCTTTGATCCAGTTTTATATTTAATCAGGCTCTGTTCGGTTAATTATGCACCTTCAATGTAATTTGATTCTTAGCTTGACTACTGAGGTTTCGATATGTTAAATTTAGGATGATCATGAATAACTTAGTTCTTGAAAGTTCATTAGCATTAGATTTCGCTTAGAAATTAGCTTGATAACTTAGGATTTGTTTTTTAAGGTGATAACTTAGGATTTAATTTACATACTTTTCATATTCTATTTTTACTTGCACCGTTTCCATTGAACCTCAAGAAGTCATCTTAATTGAGACAATATCGAACTACATTTATTTAACCACGAATTTGAATTTTACTTTGAAGCTTGAAAAATGCATCGAACCAACTATAGACACATCAAACATATAATAATTAAAATACTCGCAAACAGTAGATTCATATCAAGCAAATTATTAGCTTTGTAGCTGAATTGACATATCTTCATGCATAAAGTGCCTAGGGTATAGGAAGGAACGATTCGAGTTATGGAGTTAGCAGCATATTGTAATTATCTGAAGAAAAAAATCAAACAATTATGCTAGTAATTATTTTGAAACCCCCTAATTTTAAACATTCAAATCCAAATGCTACCTAGAAAGGTTCTAGACTTCTAGCACGATAAAGGATAACAAGAATTCCTATTTTCTAATATAATGGCCGAAGATAACAGTAACTTATCACCTTAAGGAAGCAATAATGGACAAAAACTCATTGTTTAATCAAAGGTCGTAAAACTACACCTAGTGATCAGGTCCAAACTTATATTGGCTTTTGCCTCTTTCGCACAAGATGACAAATAATAACCGTAAAAATTCATGTGCACAAAACAATAAAATTCCTCTATTTTCAAGTAATAGTAGGGGTCATATTAATTTCGTGCAAGGCTTTCACATATGGGATTGGATCATGTGTAAGAAAATGAGAATTCACTATGAAATTAACTATCCAAAAAAAGAAAATTTCTTGTACCTGCTAGCGTCAGCAAGCATTGCTGAGGAGTGGAATTTTGTTAGAGAAAAAAACACAGAAAGGGAAAGAACCTTTATCATAAAGATATAGCTGGAGCCTGTAGGAGGGAATAAAGAAAGAGATGTGTCTACAAAAGAAAATGGCTTTCTATTCCATAATAATCCACACCAATTAATCCCATGATTATACTATGAGTTTGTCTTTATCTCATATTTTTCTTCTTCTTTCTTGTGCTCCTCATTCTGATAAGAATGATCAGGATGAATTTATTTGATCCTCTATATATTTGGCATGTGTTTGCATGAACATTTTATTGAAAATTTTATTTATTTATTTAAAAACCTGTACAGGCAGTATGATACCAAAATATTTTTATCAATTTTTCAGTCAATATCTTTTTCTTTTTCTTTTTCTTTTTTTAAATAGTTATCATATTATTTCTTTAAAAAAAGAAAATGCTAGATGTATGCTAACTTGTGCAATCAAAGGGTCTACGGGTGAAGTGGGGCTATAAAATTGCATAGACTATTTTTTTATTATTAAAAAAAACATCTAATTGCATAGACTGATGACTATAGAGAAAACCATCTTTTAATATTATATAAACACTATAACATTATGCAAAGTTAATAGCTTTCCCTTAATTATTTATTTTCTAGCTTTGGGATCTCTTAGTGATTATGTACAATATAAATATACATATTAGAAACATTAGGACTATCTTGTAATAATTAGAGTCCGTTTGGATACAGTTTATTTTGTTGAAAACTGAAATCATTGTAGTAAAATAATTTTTAAATATGTGAATGGTGTCATGAGACCCATTTTTAATAAAAAAAAGTTGCTGAAAAGTGAGGCTTGTGAGTCCCGTGAACAATGCACGGGCCCATTGGTATGCACTGTTCACCGCTTATTTTGCTGGTGTGAACAGTGCATGAGTGGAAAAGTCAAAAATCATGGCTCAAAAAAAAAAAAAAAAAAAAAGAGAAATGCAGACGGAAAATATGAGGAGAAAATGCAAATCCAAACGCATTCTTAGTGAGAATACTCAGGTGAATATGCTAGTAAAAAATAAAAATAAATAAAAAATACGTGGGTTATATTCTTAAGGACATCAAGGGTATCATATAAAACTCCACTTTTTTGACTTTTTAGACCTCTTTATGTGCCGGATTATACTTGATTGGAAAAAAGAGAATCTCATATAGTGGTTAGCTTTTGAAATTTTCTCCATGCCAATGTTTTTCGATTTAACAGGTTGTGCAATATAATTAAAGGTTGAAGGACGTTTATAAATGATTCCAAAAACTTCATTTATAATTTTATTTATTTATAATAATTCAATAATTACAATAATAAAAGAGCGAGATTTTTTTTTTTTTTTTTGAAACTAAAGGAGGAAAATTCCATAATTTTCCTAATAAAGGAGAATGGACTAAACCACTCAATTTGTTAATTATTATGTTTATAATGAGAATAAATGTTGTAATAGTTTAAAAGTCTAAATTCTTTCTATTTCGTTTAGCAAAAAAAAATTCTTACTATTTCAATTCAATTCAAAATGAGAAATGAAAAGGCTATAAATATGACAAGTAGAAAAAAGAATCATCAAATTATCAGCCAAATATTACAATTGAAAAATAAGAAGCAAAGAAAATGTGCTAACTGGATTTGTACGGTGAAACACTCGTTTTACACGGCATGTATTTGTGCATTTTGTCATCTATTCTTAATCACCCATGAACTCTCAGTTGTTGGCCTAACGTATGAAGTATGAGAGAGAGAGAGAGAGAGAGAGAGAGATCATATGACACACAATGTAACATTATTACTAACTAATCTATAAGAAATCAAAAAAGGCATAGTAAAAAAAATTAAGCTCTAACAAATTGAACATCAACTTGAAATTAGAAAAATAAATTCAGGTGAAACATAAAATATTTTGATGCATAGAGTAAGAACACACCATTAACCATATTTATAAGCAAGGTTATCTTATATAGAACTTACATAAAGCAACCCTCTTATAGCATGTGGGACCCATACATCAACAGACCCTCACATACTATGAGAGGATGGTTTCTTGGAATCATTCCATGATATACCTTCTTCGTCCGTTATAAGATTGCAACAATTGGATTGTCACATTTAGAGCTTAAAGGATAGGTACTGTCACATTGAACCACTCAAATTGTACATAGTGAGATACTAAGAATCCCAGAACAAATGCATTATTGCCAGCTTCTGGAGACTTTTAACATCACCTATAATTGGGTAAAAAGGAAACAAAACCAAATAGCAAAATAAGCATATCAACACAGTACTAAATGCAATTAAGTATTCAAGTCATGAATTCTGTACACAAGCAAATTTCACCATTATAAGGTCATCAGTTTAATGCTGATAAGCTTCAAAAACCAAAAGGAAGCACGAGTCTAATTTTCTTACAATACATGCACTTCCTTTACTACCTAATAATAATTTGTATGCAGAGAATCTATACACAGACACACCACAAATTTTGTAACAACAAATAATAATTTCCTGAACCATTTCCTCTATTCTTTCTTCATAACTTTCTTCCAACCTTAAATTCAGTAATTCCATAGACAATCAATGTCTACTGGTCCACCAGAAGTTGATGGATCGTCTTGATCCTCAAATGATCTCCTAGCCATGTCATGATTGGATACCACCGAAGACATATCGGTACTGAAGCCTGTTTCGGGCGAAAACTCTGCTTTCATATTCTGCTTCATGTTTATAGCATGATTTTCAAACAACATCCTGAATAATTGGTCTTGCATCAAAGCAGTGTCTGAGTACTGCAAATTTCCCATGTTTGTGTAGTAGGCAGAGTTTGGAGCAGAGGAAATATAGGAAGGATTTGAGGAAGATGAGGCAGCTAAGAGACTAGTGTTGAAGTTATCAACCATGTGTTCCTTTGTCTTATGGTTCTCCATTGGACTGGAGAAGCAGGTCACGTGAGATGTCTCACCAGCACCTGTTCTTGTTTCACTGTTGTATGGAGAAGAATCCATCAATGGAGGCAATAGTGAAGGGCGCGATTCGTTAGCATAGGGGCTTAGCTTCATTAACCCTGAAATGTGGGTTTTCTTTCCACCTGATATTTTGTTAAAAACTCTGCATATAACCCACTCATTCTGAAAGAGAAACACACAAAAAAAAAAATTTACATCAACAACACACCAAAAACCTTGAAGAGAAAACAGAGGAAAACAGAGCAAGATTTTTACCCTGGCCGTTTTTGGGAGATTGTATCCAGAATATTTTCCCTCTAATCTATATTCATGCATGACCCAATTGGATTTTTCTCCTTTTGGAGCCCTCCCCTTGTAGAAAACAAGAGTTTTCTTCATTCCAACCAGTGTTTTCCCTTTGTATATCTCCTTGTCTTTGCCTGTGGCTTTCCAATACCCAGCATCAGTAGCCCTATTTGTCCTCAAACCAGTTGGGTACTTTCTGTCTCTAACACAGAAGAAATACCATTCCTTCTCTCCCATTTTAGCTTTCCCTTCATGACACAAACAAAACATAAATTAGAACAAAACAAGAAAAGTAGATAAGAGCAACAGAGAAAAAAAGAGTGAATATGGATTTAAGAAGAAGCTCACATGGCAAATCCCAAGGTTCACACTTGTTCAAATCAACCTCACCGATTGCTACAGTTGAGAAGTTGGTGTCAAGAACCTTTGGAGATAGGTAGTGAGTTATAAGCTCTTCATCAGTCGGGTGAAATCGAAAACCCGGTGGCAATTCTATTT
Organism: Notholithocarpus densiflorus; assembly: GCA_030021035.2. Taxonomy (NCBI): domain Eukaryota; kingdom Viridiplantae; phylum Streptophyta; class Magnoliopsida; order Fagales; family Fagaceae; genus Notholithocarpus; species Notholithocarpus densiflorus. Next base: position 1,577,278 of record JARYZH020000095.1, on the reverse strand, counting down.
GTTCATCTTCTTTTGCAGTAGTGGAAACGTTTTCCATTCCTCCAAATCCTCACTAAAACCCTCTGTTCTCAGCAATCAAACCAACAAATCTCTAAAAAACTCAAAAGAGAATTTAGAAAACAGGAGAAATTCAACCTATTTCACAAACCCAAGCCTAATATTAATCTATAATTCCTGAACAAAATCCTAATAGAAGTCTCTAACTTTCAATATTCAGGGGAAAACAGAGGAAACCAACCTAACAAGAATTAAAAGAGAGAGAGATATACTGTTAGAGAAGATAAGGCAAACTATAGAATATATAGATAGAACATGAAGTTCAGAGATGAAGAGGAAGGAGGAGAGGTTATATGACCTACAAAAGTCTCTAACTCAGAGATTGAAAGAAGTTTTTTATGAAAAATAAAGAAATGTGTTTTGTGCTGCCAAACCCTCTATAATCTATATACTGGTTTTTGGAGAGAAAGAAGCGTGGTTTGTAAGGAAACTTTGGTGGGTAGTTTCAAGCTTTCAGCTCCCTGTTTTAACTTTTCTGTAATAATTTCCGTCATATACTTGACCAGGAGCAATTCACCTCCATAACTTGCATGTAAATATGATAACAACTGCTCTCGTAATCAATTCAGTTCAACTAATTATCTCTAGCTGTAATTATGGCTATCAGTTTAGCATAATTAGAGGGACTTCACCCTGATGTAATTGGTTAATCAATGTTATCCACTGTACAATATAAGTAATTGTGCTGGGCAGGTGAAACCTGGTCAAGTTTATTTACTTTGGAGTAATGTTAGGAACGTAATTTTTTACTTTACAATCTTGTTTATAACTACTATGATAATAAAGTGTGACTAGACTAACGTCATTTTTATAAGAACTCATCACTGGCCTTACTTTTATTAGTAGATGAAGATTGTGAAAAATTTTGTATGGATAGATTTATTGTTTGATTTGATGCCAAAAGAGAAACCTTCCGATTTCTAAAACTGTGTGAACGTGAAGAAGATTATAAAAAAAACCCACATCCCATCTATCAAAAATCGTCAAAAAGAAAATCAAGAATCAAGATCGAGTCCTATTGACCAAATTGCCCCCACTCCCATCATGTCAACCACTCAATACATTAATTGTTTCTCTCACAATTGACTGAATATATAATTTTCAAGGGGAAAGGATTTTGTTTGGTAAAGAGACAAAGCATGAGCATGACATTCCTAATGTGCAATTGTCATTGTAAGTTTCATAGGATGCAAAAGCCTTTGCGGCAATGCCACCATAAGGGAACAGATATTAGGATAATGTGTCGGCTTATATTGACAGTGATGAGGCATCAAGGAATTAGGCCTTGGGTTTCTGTGGCAGTGGCAAACACTAGCTCTAAGCTAAGCCTCTAACTTAAATGAACCAAACAGATTGAAATTTTTATTCTGATTTGTGTTGCATATACTACTCCAGGGTTGCTATAGAGAGACATGTCCGGGTGAGTGATGAGTTCTAGCCACAATTTTCTGGGAAAAAAAAAAAAGAGGAAGATCTTGAGTTAGACAAATTGATCTCCTGCTTTCATAAATGAGTCAATCTGTTTTATATAAAACAGGAAAATAGTGGTTTTCTTTCAATTTTTGTGTCTCAACAAACAAAGGTATTGCTTTTCTTTTTACCAAAGTTATAGCTACAATTAAACTAGTTAAAATATTATAGGAATACCATAAATGATTCCGTATAAACACAATATCATGGACTATTATAACTTTATAAGATCATACACTAAAGTGTTTTCAGGGAGCATATTTGTGGAATAAAAATCTTCTATCCCACTTCGTATTATGCTTGATACTCTACAAATTATAACTTTTCATGTGTATATTTTTTTCATTTTAAACTTTAATTATTTTATAAGAAAATAAAAAGAAGATGTGACAAGTTGTGATTGGTAGAATATAAAGTGGACAATAAAAGTGAAATAAATAATTTTATTCATATTTGTCCTATTGTATATATTCTTTAATTGGTACGAATGATAAAGTATTGTAATTTTTTGAAAGAGTTTCAACCTATGGCGTCTGCTTTTAATGATAGCTCTCTATCATCAGACCAAGATACTAGTCGATTTTTGGTGTATGTAGAGATTGAACCCTAGATTTCTTATTCAACCATTAGAGATTTTACCAGTTGAGCTAACTAGAACCTACAAAGTATAGTAATTTAAGGCTTCATAATGTTGACAACGACCACCTAAACCAAACCACGCTATTCCTCTGTAATCTTTATGTACTATCTCATCTTATCTTCATTTCTTATAAACATTTTTATATTTTAAAGGAATTAATGATAATTTTTTTTTCTAAACTCTAGAAAGTTTTTCCAACCTACTACTTGATGGTTTAAATAATTGCCCACGATTATTTAATAGTCATGTGACTTTTTTTTTTTTTTTAAAGAAAGAATAGTCATGTGACTTGTTTAGATGACTTTATGAGTTTTTTAATTAAAATACATTTAATAGTCTTATAGACCATCACATAATTTGGACAAAATTTCTTCAAATTGGGTTTGGAGAAAGCTAATATAGTCATCAACAAATGCAGCCAAATTAATAAAAAACAATTTTAAAATTCAAAGACAGTTCTTTAATCAAGACAGAAATAATAAGTCTTGGGGTACATTATCTAGCTAAGAATGATACAGAGACTTGTCTAAAACTAAAAGAAGCACTGGCAATATTCTTGACAATACAAACAAAGGTATCACTTCACTTTTTGCCAAGGTTATAGCTACCATTGAACTTGTTAGAAATTACAGGAATACCGTATATACTGTTATAATGATTTTGTATAAACATAATACATGGGCAATTAGGACTTTGTATTATCAGAGTGTTTACAGGGATAATATTTGTCCTATTGTATATATTCTTTAATTGGTACGAATGATAAAATAAAGCAATTTAGGACTTTATAATGTTGATGTAAGACCAATTAAACCGAACCGCGTTATTCTTCTGTAATCTTTATGTCTATTTCATTTTCTCTTTGTTTCTTTTTAACATTTTTATTCTAACTCTTTCATCTTACTACGTGATGACTCAAATGGTCATTCACACGTATTTTATAGTTATATGACTTGTTTAGATGATTTTATAAGATTTATGATTAGAATACATGTAAATGATCTTCTAAGCCGTTATGTAAGATGGACAATTTTTTTTCAACTTGGTTTAGAGAAAGTTAATACAGTAATTAAAAAATGTATGCCACATTATTAATAATAATAATAATCTAACACAATTCTTTAAAGATAACAAAAATAATAAGTCTTGGGAATTGGGATACGTCATCTAGCTAAGAAATAATATATAGGCTTGTCTAAAAGAAGCACCGGCCATATTTGCTATTTACGGAGACCAAGCCTATAAATCTGTATCAAATATCAATTCCAGATATCATTTGCAATAGAGTGGCAACATAAAGCCATGCCTTTAATTGCGTTATTCTATGTAGCTGTCGAGATCAACTATAGTATTTCAATGTTATTATCGTATTAAAGTAAGTTATGCATCTTGTGGGAGGGGTAAAATTCGAACACAGAATAGTGCCCCATGGGCCCAACTCGAGGAGATGGAAATACCCACTCTCTCATCAGTTCTGATCCAATACATAGATGAGAGCCCGAAAGGTGAAGCCGAAGAAGCCGATCATCCGAGGAGCCTGAAGAGTGAGCGTTCCTTGGAAGGCTTTAAGCAAGCCACTTGGATCAAAAGACAAAATACTGAGGAATGAGGTAGATACGTGCAAACAAAGAAGGGAAATATCCATGTAAAGTATCCATTACCTCCGCATTCAATCTATTGCACCAACTCAACTGGCCGCATTAATGGCAGAATGACCCCTGAACAGTATCCTCATAGCTTGCAGCATATTCTACCATCTCTAGCGAAACCTTGATGGGACAAACATCCAAAGAAATATCAATGATTGTATAAGTGGAGGGCTGAGATGTAATTCATATAGCTATATAAAGAAAGGGAAGTCCTCCAAAACGGGAACACACAAAAAATTGAAAGAGAAATATACCCTGTGTATCTATACTCTATAACCGAGACTTGAACTTTGTATGAAATAGAGATCCCCGGACCAAGCCGAGGAAGAGTTAATATTGAATCTTCTTCTTTCTTATAAATAACTTGTTGTTTTTCCATTAATTAGAAATTAAACCATTAAAGCATACAAAAGTTGACATCAGAAACTCATTCTCTACAAATTAGTTGTATTAACCAATCTCCATTTGGAGTTGGTAATTGATTTTCGTTCACGTACACATCTCCTTCTCAAAAAAGAAAAAAGAAAAAAGAAAAGAAGAGGAAGTTATGCATCAAAAAATAAAAGTTATGCATCAAAATTCTAGTGGACTTCTCAATCAATTATAAGGAAGCACACTAACAATTAAATTAGGCAAAAGTATTACATTACAAAAAAAAAAGAAAGAAAAAACACACACACACAGTAATCTCTCTCTCTCTACTAAAAATTGCATTGTAGTATTATAGGTGTTATTCCTAAAATTAGTCAATTACAAAGCTAGATCAATCTGAGACTTAAAAGAAAATAAAGAATTTAATCCCCAAATAATCTGTTACATTCAAGCCACTCCAAAAAAAGAAAATCACTTCATTTATAAGCAAGAGCCTCGATTGGGAGAAGATTCTTAATTAGTAGAGATCTAAATTGAGGTCTTCTTTATATTTTTTTATTGGATGTGAATTTTGCCAAATCTATCATTGGATTACATTTTCTTCTTAAATCCTCCATATTTGCAAAATTTCAAAAAGGTGAAATATCAATAGCTATGTCATCACTCAATTCTTTAAATTTCAAATTTTTGTTGTCTAAAATTATATATAAAAAATAAGTTTATATATTAAATAGTAAACAACTTCTGATTGACATGAAATTTGACGTGTTTTAAGAACCTAAAGAACATACAATTTAACATTAAAATTTTCAAAATATGTAACCATATTAATTTGTTTAGTGAGAGTTGTAGCCTTAGGTTACAGCTTAGTTTGTAGTCAAACTTTTCTTTAAACTTTGATCCCTTAACAATATATTAAGTCCTAACAATATATTAGGTCCTTACAAACAAAAAGGAAAAGCCCAAGAAAATTTTTATGAAACTAAAATTTTGAAAAAAAATGTAATTTGTAGCATTGATCATGAGACTATCATGCAAAGATTTCAAAATAAGAAAATTCAAAATGGAAATTGTAAGACTTTATGTCTTTGTGTGCGTATGTGTTTTTTTATTTTTTTTTATGGCCAATATATGAAGTTCTATTTTTATTAAATTTTGTATAATTTAAGTTTCTTAATGCCTACTCTGGAATATATTCTTAGAGCCGCCACTGACCATATCAATGCCTTCTGATCGACTCTACCTTATTTTGTAGGTGTTCGTGATTTAGATTAACAGTGCAAAAAATGCACATCATCGTAAATATATAATTGCATCAAAATCTTTTTTTTTTTTTTTTTTTTTTTTGAGAAACATAATTGCATCAAAATCTAAAGTGAACATTTCAATCTATAATAAGTAATTATACTTAAACTTAAATTAGTCAAAAACTATACACTATATTAATCAAAGCGTTACGTAATGTCATTTTCCTCTCAAAAGGCAATTGTCAAATGATTTAACTCCGCCAACAATAAAATTTTGTCAACAAGCCTTTATAAGAAATAAACAATTTGAAAGCTCACCCTATGGTCATTGGTCGTGCAAATGAGTACCCTTGAAACTCTAGCAATTTTAGGATAAAACTAATTGATTCGTATATCACAAAGACGTGCATATACACGTAATTTAGACATGTATATATATACACACGTAATTTGCTCTTTTGTGGTGTGTAATTTACTTCTTTATCTAAAACACACTATAATCCATATTGCTAAGAAAATTTTGTTGAAAAGACTTTATGTACTAATAATGCAAATATATTAACGTTGTTTTATGTGTGTGTGTTTTTTTTTTTTTTTTTGATTCCATGAGGTAATTATCCTTTGAAAATATCTTTCCTATCATTAGTGGCTAACGCCATGACTACCTAACCGTTAGGACCTAGGATTTACGGGTCCACCACCTCCAAGTAATTTTCAATGCATCCATAAACAAAACACACCCTTTATGTAATTTTTTTATTTTTATTTTTTTTTATAATAAATATTTAAAACTTATGTGTTTGTTTCATGATTATCACTTTTTCATCATTTGGTCAAGAGATTGATAAATATATATATATATATATTTATATTCTCTGTTTAAGACGAGATTCAAATCCAAATTTTTATTGAGGGAAATTTTTTTTTGAGAAGTGTTATATTTACGACATTTTTACAATAAATTTTAGATTTTATTTATTTATTGATAAGACACAACAAATCTTAGATGATAAGTTATTATTGGTTCTAATTTAAATTCACTACTTAAATTACCTTTTTGCTCACTCATGACAGTCAATAACAATTTACTACCTACAATTTGTTGGAAAAGTATTGTGGACTATTTCTCAAAAACTTTTATCAATTAACTTTATTAAAACTCACTCTTTATATATATAAATATATATATATATATATATCATCACACGGATGAGGGCCATAGCAATACAACAAATTGTTGTAGAATGATTAAGTAATTGAGTGGTGATTAGTCCTAGGGAAAGGTCCGCATATAATTAGGGAGATCTTGGTACTTTTAAGGATTTTTTTTTTTAATTTTATATTAAAAATGAGATAAGAGTACAGTAGTTCTAGGAGAGAAGGTTTATCTTATGGGAAGAAAACAAAGAGATTTGGCTAATCTTTTATTAAAAAAATAGTTACAAGGACATCTTATGCCTAGTGACCATTTCCCTTTCAGGAAACAATATAAATTATGAATCAACTACGCGTGGCACATTTATCTATTTTGAGGAATTTCAATCTTCTAGGCAACCCAAATGATCGGACGGCTGAGATTCAATCACAGTGTCAAGGTCAATATCTGCCACGTAATACCCTCCAAAATAGAGGAAATAGACAGTGCCGCCACTGCCGACGGCGAAGCCAAAGAAACACTGGTCCACTTGGTGTGTTCTGATTGGTTGGGTGAGAAAAGTTAGGTGCTAAACATGTATGTGGGGTTGACCTTTTTTTTTATTATTATCTAGAAACTTATAGCTGACCTGGCATTTGTGGGCCCTGCTTCCTTTGTTCCAACATGAGGCCACGACTGGAGACACCACGTGGCAAAAAATGGTTTGTGGGAAAGTCTTATATGGCAAATGGTTTGTGGGAAAGTCTTATATTGCAAAAAGTAAAGGTGTTCATATTGGAGTTAGGCTAGTCAAATTGGATTAGTGTTATAATCCTATTGGACATTTGAAAAAATAATAATTTTGGTCTTTTTCACATTTTAATCACGTAACATTTTATACGGCGATATACAGCTTGATTGGATTAATTATACAAATACAAAAACACATGAATAGTGTGAAAAAGTCGATGTCAAGAGAGTTTAAATCCTTGATGTTAACAAAAAGTTTAAAAACACATAATTTTTCATTAAAAAATTCAGTCTTTGTCTTTTTTTGTTGCAATAGACCAAAGTGCGGTGTTATGTAAGCGAGGGAGTGAACTTTTCAACTAGAAATTTGATGCTGTAGTGAGGTTGTAGTGTTAATTAAATTTAATTATAAAAAGTGATGCTACAACTAATACAAATTTTATTATGTAAATTCTTACAAATTGATGTGTTTAACTTTTAAGCACAAAATAATAAAATGATACAACAAAAGATAACTAATATCTAATTACATAAATCTTATCACTTGTGCGTTGAATTTTAAGTATAAAGGAAAAATCTATTTCCAAAAATGTAATTATTATATTATTGATGAGGTACCAATTACATTAATAATTACCATGAAATTTGTAAGCCATAATAAAATTGGTAAGAAGCAACATTTTTTTCAGTTTATAATGGAGTCAGTTATGCGACTTTCTCTTTTTTATTTTTTTGAAACTAGCTATGCGACTTGAAATTTGAAAATAGTGAGAAGTTCATATATGCTAAAGCTAGAAAGTTCATCATATACCTTTTTCTTCTTTTAGGTTTTGTAAATTTATTGAAAAGCACTCTGGATTGGGTAACGATGGGGGGTACTTGGCTCTTTTGTTATCATTTGGTTGTAAACTATCTCAATCTTGATTAATGATGCTTTGGAAATTAGGTAAGGATGAATACAAGTCAGAAGTACAAGCTGCAACAGGATTAGTGCACTTAAAGTCAATAATTTGGACTAAGATATATCATAGTGTGGAAGTTGAACACTGCAGGGAACAAAATTAAAAAGCAATCTCATCAATTAGATGGTTAAATACTTAAATTCAAACTCTTCGGAACCAAAAATTGGATAACTTATCATATACTTTTTTGCTAATTGACTAAAAGTGGAAAGAAATTATTGATGATCATTGAGTTTGGTTTCCCTTTAATGAAGCAAGACCAAGGAAGAAGAATAGAAAATACAATTGAGTTTGAACTTTGAAGAGAGGTGGCAAAAAGTCTTACGGAGCAAAGAAAAGAGGCAAATACTAAGTGATTACCATATGATAGTCTGAAAAATAATAATACATAAAACCATGTTCTTCTTCCTAAGTATTTGGAAGAATGCACCAAATAAATGTCACAATAAAAATAAAAAATGTTGAAAATAAAATATAATTTTTTTCCATACACATTTCGAAAAGGTTGAATCTCTTTTTATTTTTAAAGTTATATATTAGGCTGTGTCATGTTGTAGAAGTCAAATGGAAATAGTTATACAGGGAGATATATATATGTGTCTATAAAGGATAATATTTATAATATTTGTGATTTCTAACTAATTGAAAATTAATTAATAAATTTATTCTCTAAGATGTCATGGCACACCTTAGTCTAAGAATTATGGGTCACATAATAAGGTGGGAGTTGTAACCAACTACAATATATGAGAGGATCGATTAGGGAGAGGTGGTAGATTCGGGTTGGTTTATATTGTAACAACCAAGGTCTTCACCATTTTAATTTGTTTTATTTTAAAGTAATGCTTCTAATTGAAATTTTATAGTATTAATGTGAATCGCATGGATAAGTTAAAATTGACTTGCCAAGGTCCTAAGACTGTCCGATGAAAATTCTATTGAATTTAGATCATTGAAACAAAATATTAAACATATTTTTCTTGATGATGGCAGCTGGAATGTTACTATTCTATTGATATGCACACCCCTTAGAACAGTGATAGTTTTCCCACACTTGTTGGTTTGGAGCCATTATTAAATTTTTTATTTTGAGAAAGAGACATTATTCAACTCATTCTTCAGGTTGATGAAGAAGTGTATAATATTATTGCCTATGGTGGGTCAAATTGCGAGATGTAAACAAATTTTCTGTTATGTGAGTCAATGATGATGCAATGATTTTTTTTTTTTTTTTTTTTGGGTGGGGGTCCTAAAAGATAGAAGAGCACGAGGATAGAGAAGAAGATCACAAGAAAGAAAATTTTCATGTGGAGAATGATTCTTTGAGAATTGAGATCAAGAGGAAGAGAGAAAATATAGTTCAGTTTTAAAGTTGAAACCATTTAATTTAACTAATTGAAAATTTTTATATATAATAATTTAAGTAATTTAATTTCACGTTATTTATTTGATCACAATAGATTTTACCAGTTTTTATCTTGGATAAATTGATAGTTAGAATGAGGGAGGAGAGATTTGAATCATAGATATTTTTTTGTGCCAATTATTGAGTTATGAGGCTATTGACTAGATTCTACTAATTGAATTAACTAAAACAGTAAAACCCACAAATAGATTGAATTATTAGTAGATAGATTGATTTTTGAAAAGGTAAAAAGGCATGAAATCCTTTAGTATGACAATTTTTGAAAAGGTAAGAGGCATGAAATTCTTTGGTACAATAATAATTTGTCATCCCCTAAAGAATATAAAGTACCAAATGATTGAATCGAGATTTCATCAACAAATTCAATAATTATCATGAGCTATCTAAAGGGATAGCATAATTGGCTAGGATCACCCTCATAAATAGGAGGTCACTGATTCTAATATTCTCTTACTCCCATTAGAGCTAAAAAGTCACTTATAGTTATATATACTAGCTTATAACCCCATGCATATGCATAGATACACTTAAAGATATACAATAAGATATATAATATAATTCATATATATATAATTTAAATACTATTGATAGTCATTTTTATATTTTGTTAACTTTTTAAAAAAATTTGTAAGGATATTATTAGGTATAAAATGTAAATTTTCCCTTTAAAAAAAAGAAATTATTGTGAAACATTTTTTTTTTATATAATTCTAGACTCTTTGGTTTTGTACTTAATAACTCACTTGGATGCCAAATGCCTTATAGCTGAATTGGCATATCCGTATGCACAAAGTGCTTGGGGGTCTAGGGGGGGAAAGGGTTCGAACTGCGAGATTAGCAGCATGTTGTAATTATCTCTACAAAAAAACAAATAACTCATTTGGATGAATATTTATGATATGGTCCCACATTTGATTCTAAAATTAAGAAATAAAACTCTTTAAGATTATATAATTTAGGACATATGGCGCAAAATTGGAACTCTAATTTGGAATTCTAATTTGAGTTTCTCTCAGCTTCACCTATTATTTTTATATATAGATTATGAGGCTGTGAAATTAAAAATTTAAGATGGTGAGAATAGAAATACAGTACTAATGGGCCAATGCAGAAACTAGGCTTTGAATGGCAGCTGGATTGGGCATGGAAATGGATTATTTTCTGAAGTGGATTTCAAAAACTCTTTTAGGTCATAGCCTACTAATTACTAAGAGGGCAGCAAAAGATGTCCTTCATGGGCCAACTGGATTGGGTCCAAAGGGGTTATTGCCTTTGTAAACATGGCCCAAAAAGTACACAAATTCTACCAAGTAGTATAATAATAATAATTCAATTAATAGAATTTATAGGTATTAAGCGAAGTGTGCAATTGAATTTGTGTTTTGAGTAGCATATACACTTTAATACTGCTTAGTATGGCCACAAGCCTTCGTCGATGCAAAATGCGAGACTCCAGACAAACCGTTATGGAGACTGACGGCTCTTTCATGGATTAGTGTCGTCGACTTATAGAGGGAACAACGTATGCTTTCCTGATGGGTCCTAGGGAAACGAATTTTCATCTCTACTCCAAAATATTCTTATCAGCTGCCCCCTACTCCGTTGTTCGTTAGACATCCCCGATGGGTCATGGAGTACGAAGAGGTATTCATGGTCATTAATTACCTCATTGGGAAGTGTGTCATTTATGGGGTAGGTAGCTTTTTAATCAATGCTGGGTGACACGTGGCGCCTCATTTCTAATCAGAAGCGTCGCTTTGTATTTCGCGCTTCTTCACTTTATAATTAGTTTCTTTCCTTCCCTTAGTTCCCCTTATTTCAATCACTCCTCTCTCTAGCTATGATTCTAGCCCATCTGTTGCTGCTCTTGCATTTGTCTGCATCTGTTGTCGTGACTGGCCTCCTATTGTTGATTTTGACACATTTGGAAATCTCTAAACAATATAGATGTCTTAATTTTTTTAGATTTTGACACATTTGGAAATCTCTAAACAACATAGATCTCTAAAAAAACTTATTACTCAAAAAAATATCTAAACTTAGATACAAAATACCATAATAAGGTGAAAAAATAGATGGAATATATTATATAATTTTGGTAGGTGTTTTTTTTCCCAATTATCTATATATGTAATAATAGGTGAAGTTGAGAGAAACTCAAATTAGAGTTCTAATTTTGCGTCATGTGTCCTAAATTATTTATTCTTAAAGAGTTTTATTTCTTAATTTTAGAATCAAATGTGGGACCATATCATAAATATTCATCTAAATGAGTTATTAAGTACAAAAACCAAAGAATCTAGAATAAATGAATCGTAAAAAAAAAAGTGCTTCACAATTATTAAAAAAAAAAAAAACCATGGACAATTTACATTTTATACCTAATAATATCCTTACAAAATTTTGTAAAGAGTTAATAAAATATAAAATGACTATCAATAGTATTTAAATTATATATATAGGAATTATATTATGCATCTTATTGTATATCTTTAAGTGTATCCATGCATATGCATAGGGTTACAAGCTAGTTTGTTTTACGAGCCTCTAAGATCTTACTTATATTTCTTAATTTAGACACAAAATAACATAAATTAGGTATATAAAATTAGTGGAATTGATGGTGCGCATTTAATGACATATCCTCAATTTGATCACATGTCGTAGAACACAATATTAAAACTAGGTTAGGCTTAACTATAAATAATATTAGATTAGATTGTAGATTATAAATTATATGTTTATATACGCATACTTATATAGACTTGGGACAAAAAATAGATTAATTTCATCTGCACATAGCATCCTAATACCATTGAGGCATTGAGAAACCTTTTTAAATCACAATCTATTAGTAAAAAGAATGCATAAATAGTTGATTACCACTCCGCCAACCAAAATTAGATATTAAATGAGCACTCATCACACTTTTTTTTTTTTCTTTTTTTGAGAAAAAGCACACATCACACTTAAAAAGCAACTATAAACTACACAAAGAAACCAAACAAGAAAGTCATTTTTTAGAAACGATATTGATAAATTAGTAGTAGTATTTGACAGCATACTCAACAAATCTTAGGTGATAAGTATTATTGGTTCTAATTTGAACACACCACTTAAAATACTTGTTTGCTCACCAATAACAACCTGCCATTTTAGATTTATTGGGAAAATATTGTGGACATAGTATTTCTCTTAAAATTAAGTGGACATAATTATATACCACGTGATAGAAGTCATAGGATAACAAAATAAACACCCTCCCTTAAAAGTTTTCATGGCTTTTAAATTAAATTTTTATGTGCCTTAGTGTTGAAACCTCATTCCCTCTTTCTTTTGTGCGTGTGTTTGTTTCATTAAAAAAAAAAACATTTTGAATCAAAATGGACATTTAGGTAATAAAGAGCAAAAGCGAGGGCTTTGATTGAATTTGAAGAATGGTTTGTTTTTGTGTTTGTTTGTCTATCTTGCTAGAATTACAAGACTATGGTAGTGCCTCCCCCTCCAGTTTTGTCCCTTTGTCATGGCTAACCAAATATACACAAAAATAAGGAAAAAAGGTTTCTCTCTAAACTAATTTAGAGAAAAACCATTCAAACTCCTCTTATATCTTTTTATTGAATGTAAATTTTGAAAATTTAACGTTGGATTGCATGCTCTTAATATATTCTCCATGCTTGCAAAATTTCAAGAAGATTAAAGATCGATAGTTATGTCATCAATGACATGTTTAAATTTCAAGTTTTTGTGGTAAAAAAATTATGCACAAATAATAAGCTATTGATCAAATATTAAAAAACATCTGATTTAAATGAAATTTGACATGCATATTAAGAATATAAAAAACATGTAATTCAACGGTTATATTTTCAAAATTCACATTTAATAAAAAGATATAAGACAAGTTTAGAAGATTTCTTTGGATATAAGACAAGTTTAGAAGATTTCTTTTAAAACTAGTTTGGAGAGAAGCCTTGTCCCAAAAATAAGGATGGCCACAAGACGAGTTTGGGTTGAATTGCCCTAAACCTAATACCCAAGTCTCAAAACCTGATCCATGCCCCATCTCGCTCCCTACCCTGACTTTCAACCCCATAGGGACTAGACTCGACCTTTAGAATTGTTTTTTAAAAATATTTTTTTGGTGGTTATGGAGCCCAAAAGCTAGCAGCAAGCCTCCAATCTAACCAAAAAACAAAAACGAAAAAACCCAAAATATGCGGTAAAAACACAAGTGCATATCAAATTAATTCCATGAAATCACCTCCAAATTATGTTGCCACACATTAATAGCCCAACATATATAATTTGGAGTCTTTAGTTTTGTTGGGAAGTAAGTAACAAGTAACAACATGAACAAAACACACAAATTTATGGTAACTTTATTTTTATTTTTACCTTCAAAGAATATATCAACTGAAAGGAGGGGGCCCAAGAGCACCCGGGCCCCTCCCAGCCCCAAAAAAAAAAGAAAAGAAAAAAATTGTCTTAGACATATTTAGACTTTCATTGAACTGGCCCTTTTCCAAAGCCTTAGCTCACTTCCCCAACCGCCCAACCGCCCAAACCCAAAATATTAAAAGCCAATTCAAAATTTACTTGTAACCCACGTTTCAAGTTTCTACATAACCTGAGTCGAGAGAGAGACTAGAGAAGAGAGTGACTCCGTTGCCGCCATTGGCCACCGACGCCGGACGCTTCAGCCTCCATCCCGAATCTCATCTGCTTCAAGTATTGTTTCTTCTCTCCTTCAACTTCAAAGCCTAACATTGATTTTCATATGATTTTTCTCTGTTCTCCACTCCATAATGTTTTTGAATCTGTGATTGTGAATTAATTTTGAATATGTGAATCTGTGTTCTGTGATTGTATTTGGAGTCTCTGTGTTATTTGTTTTTGCTTGCAGTTGCTGAGTGTGTTAAGATAAATTCATAGTAGTGTAGTGGGTTAATAGTGTGTTAGATAATCAATATTGTTATTTTGCTGAAACTGAAATTTTTATTTCTTAAAAGTACTGAAATTAAAAACAAACTAAATAGTAAAATAAGATTTTTGCCAAACAGACACTTAATAGGTGTTATTGTAAGTATGATGATGAATGTGTGTATTTTGGTGATTTGGGGTTCGGCTTGTTGGGTGCATAAAGCACATGGTCCAGCCCACATATGGGCTTGTATTTTTATTCCGTGCCCAACTAGCATTCCTAGTTCAAGTGGATTTTGCATTTGTGTGCTACCAGGATGGGTTTGCGGCTGAGGTTATTTAAATAAGGTATATATGTGGTTTTCTTTGAGGGTGCCGCACAGTGAAAGAAGAAAAAGGTGCCACATATTGAAGAATAGAGAAAAAAGATTGCTGCATTTTATAAAGATAATTTGTGTGTGTGAGAGCAAAAAAAATAAGAGAAATTTTTTTTAATCGTGAGACATATACAAAAATTATTGTAATTGATTTGATAATAGTAAAATTATTCGGAATTTGTTTCGTAGTTTTTCGTTCAAGATAAAAGGTTTTCCACGTAAATTTTATGTTGTTGTATGTGTTTGTTATTTTGGATTGCTAATATTTGTGATAATATTATCCAGAACCAACACGGCTAGGATTAGGAATGAAAATACCAATACAAGTAGTACAGCTCTCTTTGTAAAAAATAAATAAGCTGACTCTGTGAAGATTGAATTAAAAAAAAGCAGACAATGGCCGCGAAGAAGATTCCGATTAAGGGTAAACGGAACATCCTCATCACCAGCGCATTGCCTTACGTCAACAACGTTCCCTATCTTGGAAACATCATCGGTTGTACGTATCTCTTAATAATATTCCTTTACATTATTGTTATTAGCAAGCATGTGGTGAACAAAACAAACCCAATTTTCCTTTTTATCTGTATTTGGTGTGTTGGCAGGTGTGCTGAGTGCTGATGTGTTTGCTCGCTATTGCCGACTCCGAGGCTACAATGTCTTGTACATATGTGGAACTGATGAGTACGGGACAACCACTGAAACTAAAGTTCTGGAAGAGAACTCCACCCCTAGGCAGATTTGCGACAAGTAACTTTACTTAATCTTCCCTTCTTTTTCTACTTTAACAGTCTTCTCATTCAATATTGTTTCTATGACTTACTACTATTCTTTTAATATACTAAATCCAAATGTACCCAAGCATTCAATTTTCTTGGGACGTATTAAGTATTTGAATATGGGGATGTTTACCTTTCTGTGCGAGATTGTGAGATAGATAGAGAAAATGAAAAGACACCATGGTCTGTTTGGTTCTTGTTCTTAAAACCAGTATTTTGTTTTTAAATAAATAATAATTAAAAAAGAAAAGAAAAAGAGAACAGTTAAAAACACGTTACTGAACTTCTACTTGTTGTCTAGAAACTGTTTAAAAAACTACTTTCTGAAAAAACACAACCAAACAGCCCAAAAATGTACTTGTCTTGGTTGCTAAGCGAACTTTGCAATGAATGTGGTGATCAAATTATTATGGGATCATTTGTGACATTTATTGATAATTATTATGGTAATCAAATTCTACTTGTTCTCTTAGCTATTCCTTGTCTTTAATGTTTTTCATTTTTTTTTTCTTCTTCTTTCAATGCTTTTATGGATGTTTTAAAATAATATACTCCTCAAGTTATTCATCAGTCCATCTTTTATGTTCTGCATTTACAGATACCACGCGATTCATAAGGAAGTCTATGAGTGGTTCAATATAAGTTTTGATAAATTTGGGCGTACCTCAACCCCGCAACAGACGGAAATTTGCCAAGCGATTTTTAAGAAAAATTTGGAGAACAATTGGATTTCTGAGAATTCAAGCAGCAAGTATGAGTTATTTTCTTGTTAATACTTGGTGTGATTCTGTACATGATAACATTCATGACCACTCTATTCTTTTATGCAAGAAAAAGAAAAAGAAGACTTCTCTATTCTTGTTTAGTTATCCAGTTATTGGATATTTTTTCTGGTGTCTCCTTTTTGTTCTTCAGCTTTTTTATTGTGGTCAATTATAGGCTTTAATGGTGATACATGTATTTAACCTCTTGTTACTAACACTTTATTCATACCATATTCAGCTTTACTGCGATACATGCAAAAGGTTCTTAGCTGACCGGCTTGTGGAGGGTACCTGCCCAAAAGAAGGGTGCAATTACCAGGCTGCCCGAGGAGATCAATGTGAAAATTGTGTCAGTGTTTTGAATACGACAGAATTAAAAGATCCTAGGTGCAAGGTACAAAAATTACTTCTGATATTTTGTATTATCAAATTCTAAATGAGGAACCTGATTGTATGAAATATTATCCATGTTGCGCATTCAGCTTTTAAAATATGTAGTTTGTCCAAAAAAGGCATTTTTATCTCAGACATTTGATTGTTTCTCTTTCAAATGAATAAATTTTGCATCCTCTGATCCTTTTGGTTATCACGTTTTGATGCTATAAACCAAATTTAAATCATTGTGAAACAAGGACCTTTTTCTGCTAGCCAATTATATTACGAGAAAACTAGTGCTTGGTAATCATTTTCCTGACTAAATTATGAATTTCTAGTCAGAAAACTTACTTTAGGGTTTAATTGAGTCCTGATTTGGTTTCTTGGGCCTAGCTCTTGTTGGGGCCTGTTTCAGAGCCCTCAGCATCATATTTCTTCCATGATTTTCTGAGAAGAAGATAAACTATAAAAAAAGAAAGCTACTGTCAGTAGATGTATGATATTACACCATTTTGTTTTATTATACGTTTCTTATAGTTGATCCATGAGCTTTCTCTGCTAACAGGTCTGTCAGATGACACCACACATTCGTGACACAAACCACTTGTTTCTTGAACTCCCCTTGCTGAAGGACAAATTGGAAGAATACATCAACAAAATGTCGGTGACTGGATCTTGGAGCCAGAATGCTATTCAAATAACAAATGACAGGCTTAAAAAAGGGCTGAAATCACGATGTATTACCAGGGATCTGAAGTGGGGGGTTCCAGTTCCACTTGAGAGATTTAGTGATAAGGTTATTAGTTGTTGATAGACATGCTGAATTCATGCTGGCCTCTTCAAATTTTTTCTCAAAATTTGGCAAATTGACCCTTTTTTTTTACTTGCGGTGGATAGGTTTTCTATGTCTGGTTTGATGCGCCTATTGGATATGTTTCTATTACTTCTTGCTACACACCTGAGTGGGAGAAGTGGTGGAAGAATCCTGAAGATGTAGAGTTGTATCAGTTTATGGGCAAGGACAACGTGCCGTTCCACACTGTAAGTGATTTTTTTTTAAAAAAAATTTCTGATAACTCTAAGAAGAGGGCAAGATACTAACTCAAAAGTACTAAGATTAGTTAGAATGTTAGATTTTGTTTTTTGTAGAATGTTAGATTTTTTTTTTGTCAGATATATGCTTATCAATGTTTTTCCCCCCAGCTAAGAAACTGAAGTTTAATTATTTTTTAAAGAAATCTTCTCATGGCCACTCATCTATGTTATTCTTTTCCATGTTTTCAGTTTTTTCCGGCTACTTCTAATTTTTCTTTTTGTCTTTTTGGTTAGATATTTCCAGAAATGTACGTAGTCTTTGCATCTTGTAAATAACATACAATTTGTTATTGCATCTTAATATTTTTAAAAGTTTACAATAACCATTGTATCTTTTAGATAACAATAACATACAACAGTTATTGCATATAATTTTAGAACCTTGCGGCAGTCACTAAGTTGGTATGTTTTCTTGTCGGTCATAGGTAGGTCTAAATCTTGTCTCACCCTTATGAGGATTTATATCTTGTATCATTGTGCTAGTAGCTTGTTGACTTGTAATTTTAGTGTAACCACACGGCCAATTTTCTTTGTTAAAATCCTCTACACTTTCCAAATATTGATTGCTATCGACTTAAGTTAGATGACATGATACTTGAATCTAAATTGCTATTAAATCAAATCTAATGAGATGAGACTTTGTGAAGTTATTGTACTAACGGTTAAAATAAAAATTGTTGTTTTGTCATTGGCAATGTTAATGCAAGTTCAATAGCATGGAGCAGCGGAGTTTTATTAGTTCACCTAATTGGTATCATAGATACTGCATGCAAGACTCATGAAATTTTTGGCTTCAGAATTTAGGTTATTTATTTATTATTTCTTATGAACTGTACATAAGGTGGCAACTTGTGTCTCCCCTCATGAAGTAGGGGTCACTAGTTCGAATCTCTCTTTTGGGGTCTAAAAAAAACCTTTGGTTGTAGTGGTGGATGTTTTGAGCTTAGTAAACGTTTGGTTGTCCTTTTTTTCCATCATTGTCATGGAGACTTTTGGTCTGGCTTGGACCTCTTGGTTGTGGGGACTGCTTTTTTTCTTCCCCACTATCCTTTTTGACTGTTACTATATTCTTGTTTTAGGTGATGTTTCCATCTACACTTCTTGGAACTGGTGAAAATTGGACTTTAATGAAGACTATCAGTGTCACTGAATACTTGAATTATGAAACAGGTTAGCCAACTATTTTGTAGCAGTTTAGCTGATGCGCGATGGTGGTCAATTTATCGGTCATCTAGATGGATGATTGATCAATTACCTTCTCTTTTACATAACAATGATGTTTCTCATTCGAAAATATTGAACTAGATGAATTTTCATTTGGATGGTTTCTGTAGGAAAGTTTTCTAAGAGTAAAGGTATTGGAGTCTTTGGCAATGATGCAAAAGATACAAACATTCCAGTAGAAGTATGGCGATATTACTTACTGACTAATAGGCCTGAGGTAAGCAGCATATATTTATTACTTTTTTTTAATAAGAATTAATGCTGGGTTCTACTAATTGCTTTCTGGATTGATGAATGGGTTTGTGTAAACTAGGTATCAGACACATTATTTTCATGGGCTGACTTGCAAGCAAAATTAAACAGCGAGTTGCTAAATAACTTGGGCAACTTTATAAATCGAGTTTTGAGTTTCATTGTTAAACCTCCAGGTTGGTTGGCTGTGTACCTTAAGTTTCTTAAAGTTTTGTTGTTCAGCTAGTTTTTTATTTGATTCTCCTGATTGTGGTACATACTTATAATATTTCTGGATTGTTGTTATAGTACAGAGCACTAGTTATAGAAGTGACACATTTTATTTAGTGCCTCACTGAATTAGAACCATTCTCAATGCCTATTGCATATATGTGAACTAAAGGCCGTCCGGCCTAGTGGCATGTCCACCTTTTTGGTGGTTCAATGTTTGGGGTTCAATCTCTAGTAACTTTACCTATAAAAAAAGCCTATTTTTGCAAGGCATTTATATTTTAGAGAGTTAAAAATGGTGCCAATAGTCCATCTTACATTATGCCAATACCTTTAATATTTATGAAATTCCAAATGGTTATAATGGGCTTGTCTGGTATGAAGAGAAACTGCAAGTGCATAACTGAGTTTCTTTTTACAGGTCGAGGATATGGTTCCATTATTCCTCAGCCTTCAGATGCTTACCCAGATCCATTGCAACATGAACCAACTAGGAAATTGGTTGGTAGCATTGTTGACTATGTGGAGCAATATGTAGAAGCCATGGAAAAGGTGATTGAAATACTGGCTAGTATACTGTCATGCAACCAGAAGCTGCCCCATGCCCTCTTTCGCTAATTGCTTTTGCATTATAATGACATTCTTATTTGCATTTTGTATAGGTTAAACTAAAGCAAGGGCTGAAAATTGCAATGAGCATTTCTAGTGAAGGGAATGGATATCTGCAAGTAAGTCTAGAACATTTTTGTTTGTACTGATTTGGATGTTTGTTTAATATGTTCTTTTATGAGGATGTTGGTTGGAAATTGCCCTTGGCTACCCATGAAACAAAATTTCTCTCTCCTAATGTGTACTTTGCTCATGATTGCTATGTAGGAAAGCAAATTCTGGAAGCTTTACAATGATGATCAACTTTCTTGCTCTCTTGTCATAAGAACTTCAGCTGGGCTAGTATATCTTCTCACATGTTTGTTAGAACCTTTTATGCCATCTTTTTCACTTGAGGTAATTTAACTTGCCAGTAGATCTCTCTGTGGCACTTAGGGCAATGCTAGTATTCTTTATCATGAGTTAGCTAATATGGTTGCGCATGCTGACAATATCTGTATTGTTGGTTGTGTTGAAGGTACTTAAGCAGCTTAATTTGCCTACTGATACTCCAATTTTGCTTGAAAAAGGAGATATTGATAGGGTAAGCCGACCTTGGGAGATCCTACCTGCTGGTCACAAAATTGGGACACCAGCGCCATTGTTTAAGGAATTGGTATAACTCTCCTACTTCTATGTTTTGTTTTGTGAATTGTGATGGAGATTTTGTGGGCTTTGTCTCATAGTTACTAATTTAGTGAAAACAAATGTTCAGAAAGATGAAGAAGTAGAATTCTTCAGAGAGAAGTTTGTAGGAAGCCAAGCTGATAGGATTGTGAGGGCAGAAGCTGAAGCAGAGAAGATAGCTGAGAAACTGAAGAAAACAAAAGTTTCAGGTTGCATTTTATTGATATTATATTTATTTACTCACTTCTAGTGTTTGCCATATCAATTGCTACACATTGCATGGTTGGGTGTCATTGATGTGCTATATTTCCAACCAATAAGTTCATAAAAGCACTAATCAATTTATCTTTTATTCTTCTATAATTATGTTCTTCACAGGTCTTCTCTGTTCAAATGCTAACTATTTTGTTTTTGATGATAAGTGTGGCTTCCACATTTTTCTTGACAAGTTGATATAACAGTAGTACTATGATTAGTGTGTCTTTTCATACCTCTCTCATTATTCTTCTTGATTAATCATAGGCACTACTAATTTGTTAGTAGTAATTGCTTAATATGGTGAGGCATTGTATGGAACAGATAGCAGTGGAAAAAAGCAACGACCTGTAAAACACTAACCTGCAACTGAATCCAAAGCTAACTCCAATGCTGAGACAGAAATTTCAATTACAAGACTTGACATCTGTGTTGGCCTTATTACGAGTGTTCAGAAGCATCCTGATGCTGATTCCCTCTATATTGAAGATAGCAACCACATATATTAATCATCTAATAGCTTTAAAAAATGGCTTAGTGGTCACGAGTATATAATTTTGGTTGAGATTGTTGTGATGGTGTTGGATTGTGGGTAATGACACATTTTAACATGTTAGCATTTTTGTCGCAAAAATGGCTACATCATTTGTTGCGTGGTGTTAAGATGTTTTAGAAAATGGTTTTATGATACCCATTAAAGCCCATGGTTGATTTTGAATAAGTTTCACTTTGAAAAAAATTTCTGGCTTTGTCATTGCTTGTTTAAGTCTGGATCATCAAACATGACCGCTAACGAGATTTTTAATAAAAAAAATTTTCAGGTTGAATTGGTTGATCCACCTAAATCTGCTACTGTTGGAGAAAGAGTTACATTTCCTGGATTCAATGGTGAGCCAGGCTCTGATGATGTCTTGAACCCAAAGAAGAAAGTCTGGGAAACATTGCAAGTGGATCTGAACACCAACACGGAACTAGTGGCCTCCTACAAAGATATTCCAATTTCCAATCACCACATCTGCTGGTGTTTGCACTGTTTCATCTATTGCCAGTGGGTCCATCAGATAGTTAGGTCTCTTTGTTCAATTTTTTTTTTTTTTTGAGAAGTTGTTCAATTATTGAAAACAAAAAAACATCCCCCTATATTTTGATACGTAATTTTATGTTATTCTTCATGTTGGTATAAAAAACTAATTGCAGGAGTACTAGTTATTTTGAAAAGTACGTACAACTACGGTCATGAATAATTAGGAATGTATATCTAAAGTCCTAAACGGTTAGATCAATCTTGAAATGATTCTAACATTGTAAATTGTAATACTCAATAAATTTTTTTTTTCCTATCTAATATATGAAACATTTCAAAAGCAGAGTTTTCTTATATTATCAAAAACTTCTTATATTAACTTTAAATAGTTTCTCAATAAATAAAAAATAAAAAATCTTTATTTAAATAAAAACAAATAATATTTTTCTAAAAAATCAAGCCACCTTTAATACCAAATATTTCGTTTATTAAGGGACATATGGATTAATTGTTTTACATGGGTGGGATAAGAACCATTATGTGGTATTTTGGACATGAGAGCTCCTCTCATACGTGTCTAAGCCCAACCATCAAGTAATATTTGTAGTTCAATTTCTTGTTATTCACTAATCCCAAAAAGAAAGATAATAATTATTAAAGATTAGTATTAATCAAGATTGATTGGTTTGAGTTGTCCCAATCACTTGCCAACCACTTTCTTTCTTTGATACTGAATGGTTATAAAAAGTAAAAACCTACACAAAGGTTGGAGGACAACATCCAGTAATCTTTCTTTTTTTCATTTTTTGATAAAAATATCCAATTAGTATTAAGCAATCATTGTTTTTATAAAATTTTCTATGTAGTTCCCACATAATTATGAGTGTTTGAAGTTTGAACTTATGTAATAACTTCGAATTTTTAATATAAAAAAATGTAACCAGGAAAAAAAAAGAGTCAAATTTAAATTTAAATCTCTTAAAAATAATTTAAAATCAAATGTAATATCAGTTACCCAAGAAGAAGGAATAATCAAATACTCTCTTCTTCTCATATTATTGGCCAATCTATTTTAATTGTCTTAAAATATTGTCTAGCTTTGACTTTTAAGACAGAAAAAAGAAAATCATTAATTTACTAATTTTTCTAATACTCCATTACTTTATTAGAATTGAAAAAACAAATCATTTTAAGGGAGTAAATTATAATTTTTTTTGTTTTTTATTTTTATTTTTATGAAAGACAGAACATGGAATATTATACACATATGGATTTCCTTTTTGAATCTTACACTTTGTGAATTTGTCTTAATGGAATCCTCAGGCTCAATTAGGATTGCTACATCTATTTTTTTTTTTTTTACGGTTTTACCCTTTTCATTTTCACTTGGAAGAGGGAGAAATGAATAAAATGGAAGGAATTGAAAGGGATCTTGTAAGAATATTACATCCATTTGCTACTTCGGATTTTAATAAGAAGGAATGAAATTACTAAGAGTAAGAGTAAGGGTGTGCATGAGTTAGATTGAATTAAATTAAGTCATCAAGTTAGGTTGAATATATAAAGAAATTATAATTTTATTTTGGAAATACACAATTCCCTGATATTATCTATTAAAAACACCATAATATTAATAGAAACTTAACAATGGTTTTCCTTTGAATGCCTCTGTTTTTTCAACACCAAACAAAAGGCAAAACAAATATAAATTTCTATTTGGGTTGATATATTTGAAATCACACTTGAAATGAAGTCAATACCAAAAGGAAAAAAAGAAAAAAAAAATAAAAAAAAGGATAATTACACTTTACCTACCTGTGGTTGGATCCGGATCCTCTCCATTTCCCTTTGAAATGGAGAGGGTCCAGTACACGGATAAGATTTCTTTGAAAATTATCAACGCTCAAAAACGTGCCACGTCATTTAAAATGTTAAAACATACTTTAACTGAGGTTCAGCTTCTTTAACTCAACCGGACAAAGACAAACCACATTCTCTCTCACCAAACCCATCTGAATATTTCAAACTCTCTTTCTCAGATCAACACTCACTCTCACTCTCACAGACGCTCCTTCCTTCTCTTCTCTCACGCTTCCTCTTCCTCTTCCGTTGCAAACCCTAACAACCCCTACACTCTCTGCCACGTGTCCCACGACGACGACGATCAAGACGACAAAGAAGCTGAAGATGAATCCATGGCTTACTCCGCCTCCGCCGTCGCCTCCGCCATTCGCAGAGCTTCCACGTCCCCCGTAGACTTCGTCCAGAGAATCGAAAAGGACAACGCGAGTAGAACCCGCCGCATCGTCCTCCCTAGCCCCGATTTTCAACGCAGTGCTATGGTGGTGGGTTTGGTATAGGTATTTTGCGTGGTGGGTCTATGGTGGTCTGTGGTGGTGCTGGTTTACTGGGTCTATGATTTTTTTTTGGCAGTGGGTTTACTAGTGGTGGTGGTGTGTAGTGCAGCGATGGTGGAGTGGGGTTGCTGGGGTTTCCTTTTTTGCTTTGATTTTTTGTTGTGGGTATTGTGGCTGATTTGTGGGTAGCCGATGGTGGTTGCTTTTGATTTGTGGCTGATTTTTTGTTGTGGGATGTGTGGGTTTGATGGTGGTGGTGGTGGTGGTGGTGGTGGGGATGGGTTCGCTGTGGTGGAGGTGGCTATGGTTTTTGGTCAAATTTCTGGTGCTATGGTGGTGGGTTTGGTATGGGTATTTTGCGTGGTGGGTCTATGGTGGTGTGGTTTATTGGGTCTATGATTTTTTTTTTGGCGGTGGGTTTACTAGTGGTGGTGTGGTGTGTAGTGCAGCGGTGGTGGAGTGGGGTTGCTGGGGTTTCCTTTTTTGCTTTGATTTTGTGTGGTGGGTATTGTGGCTGATGGTGGTTGCTTTTGATTTGTGGCTGATTTTTTGTTGTGGGATGTGTGGGATGTGTGGGTTTGATGGTGGTGGGGATGGGTTCGCTGTGTAAGGATGACATTAGAAACGAGGGATGAAATCGGATTGTGATATTTGGACTTCGAAAAATTCCAAATTCTACCATGGATGCAGCAATGCCAGCAACAAATTTCCAAGTGCGTACTAAGTGCAACTTATCCTTTTTTCTCTTGGTTTTCGAAATTCTTTTATTGGTTTCACTAGTTAGGATTTTGTCTCATCTCTGATTAGTATAATCAGTATCATGATATCATCCCATGCTTTTAACTAGTATGTCTTGTTATTTGTTAGTAAGCTTCTGATTAAAATATTTAAAAAAAAAAAAAATTGACTGGGTTTTGTAGAATGCTGGGTTTGTTTGTTTGTTTGTTTAACTGTGATTATTTTATATTTAATTAATTTCAGAAGTTGAAGCTGTAACACATCCCAATCGGTACTTGGCGATAGCAACCAGTGGAGAATTGAATCAACAAAGAACTGGGGTAATTTTCTTGTATAGTATATTAGTCTTTTAGATGTAAGAAAAAGGGTTTGATGGAATTTTTTTATTAAAGGTTTGTACTCGTGCGTGCATATATATATATGCACTTTTTTTCTTATTAACTCACTAATTATAGTACTAATATGTTGCATCTTTCTTTACCAGATGGCAAAAGGGAGAGTTGTATGCTTGTATGGAGGTGAGGACATTAATTGGATCCGGAAATTCGCAACTACAGAAAAAGCTGTAGCTGAGGCTGCTGGGATCAACTTAGAATTGGTTTATGTAGGAAAGAACAAGGATGGGCAATATTATTTAGAGGATCAGATGAAATGGCTAGGGCCAATTAATAAAGTGTGCTGTGAGAATTTGGTATAAATGTAGGAGACCCAGAATGTTTGTGTATGTTGGTAGGTTTTGGCAGAATGTTTGTGTAGGTATGTGTTGGCCTGAATTTGTGTTGGTATGTGTTGGTAGGTATTAGTGGGAAAAGGCCTGAATTTTGGTGTAATTCTCTCTGTAATCCGAGACTATAGCAATGGAACATGATCTTTTTAATTAATCTATGACTTGTATCCAATTTATTGCATTGTTGTGAAGTGTTTGTGCCTTGGTTTGAATGTCCTGTTTTAGACAACAATTTGAGACTGCAGAAACATCATGTGTGTCTGCCAAGCAACAAAATGGAACCTAAACCATTAATACACTCAAACTGAATATGCAGGTTGACTATATAATAACCAATGCACCAAGATGCAATCATAACTACCATTCACCATTATTATTTGTCACATTCACAGCAGCAATTTTGAATATGAAGCACTTGTTATTTCTGGTCCATCAACAAACAATTTCTCCCTAATTAGCAATTAAGCTTTAAAAGGGCACAAAGAGCAGCAAAATCCACATGGATTCCACTCATTTCAGCAGAGACCAATACACACACACTAATGGCATCGAACTAACTAATTTGGTATTGGTGTTTTCTGTTCTACAACTATTGGCATATCTGCAAATGAGGCTTTGTTCTACATTAATGACATGAAACTAACAACTATGCAGAAAATCACAACTATGCAGAAACATAAACAGTAATTATGCAGAAACATAAACAGTAATTATGCAGAAAATTACTATTTATGCAGAAAATTTATGCAGAAAATTACTGTTTATGCAGAAATTATGCAGAAATTACAAAGAGTAACTAGAAAATTTATGCAGAAATTACTGTTTATGCAGAAAATTACTGTTTATGCAGAAATTATGCAGAAATTACAAACAGCTGAAGAAGAGAGAACTTTTTGCTTCTTAACCTTTAAGTCCTGCAAGATCTTGTGGGCACGAGCCAAAGCCTCCTCAGCAGCAACAATTTCAGCATCAAGATTCCTAGAGGCCTACCTCTGAAACAGCATATGGGCTAGTGAACGTAAATGCTCCAGCAAGAAGGATAGGTTGAACTTTGCTTCTATAAGATCCTGCACTACACCCCTCCATTCCAAAAGTCTTTCCTCAGATAAGGAGTCGAGAGAAGAGTTCCTCAAGGAAATTAGCACTGCACATAGCAACTCCATCAGGATGTTGCCCAAAAATACACCTCCCTTGAACCCACTGGTGAAATCTGCATGGATCTTGAACAACCCTTCTAGTAATGGCAGACCTTCCACAGGCATAGAGAAGCGCAAAAAGTTACCATAAGGAGGCCCAAAGCGATAAAAATGGCTTACAGGGAGGCTATTGAACTCCAAAAGATCAAAACGGGCCAGGAAAGTAGAGAGCCCTGAGTCAGGATCTGAAACAGTCACCTCTAGAGCCTCCCCCATTGTTGTATCTCCACTCATAGGGATTAAGGAGCTTTCAACCCTCTGGATAGTTTGGGGGGTCCTTGCTTGAAATTCCACAACTTGAGCAGACTCCACAGCTACCTCAGGAACTACAGGTTCAGGACCTTTGACACCTATGACAACACCTGCAAAGCAGACATAGTTCAAAGGAGGAAAGAGCCAGGAAAGAAAGGTAAAGTAAAAAAAAATAATAATAATAATAAAAAATAAAAAAAAATAAAAAAATAAAAAAACCAATATCAGCTTCCTATGGTGGAGCTTCCTCCTCTTGCTCCTCTGATTTCTTGAAGGACTTTGTGAAAGAACACACAGCACTATGAAGAAAGGGTGAGGAAACCTTGGCAAAATGGCTAAAGGAAGGTAAGGATACTGGGGGCTTCGCCATAGAAGGAAAAGGCAAGGGAAGAGCATAGAAAGGAGGAAAGAAGAGGAAGCACAATAAAGGTGAACAGCATGCACCTTCAAAACCCTCAGATTCCAAAGAAGAGGCAGCCTTAGAGGCAGATCTCACACTGGTTTGACCTAAAAGGGGAAGAGGAAATGGGAACTTTCAAAAAGAAAGAGATACAATAAGGTAAGATCAAGCATTCTTATAAAGGGTGAATGGGGCTCACCTGCTTGTATGGATGGAGACGCGCCCCCCAAGGGTTCTTTGCTTAACACAGGTTCAGGTGACATAGTTTTGATGGGATTGAATGTCTGCTCGAGCTGGGGATCTTGGGAAACAGGGGGCTGGGGAGTTTCAAGATCTTGAGCAACCAAGGGAACAAATTGCAGAATAGGCTGGACACTCTGCATTGGCTAGCTAACCTCCTCAGTTATACCACCACTAGGGGGCTCCTCTTCCACACCTGGTAAAACAACAGAGGGAGCAGCAATCACTCTTCCCCCGGAGTCCCACCAGTCGTGGGAGGAGGTACCTCCACCTGCAAAAGGAAAAGAATGCATAAGTACACAGTACCAAAAAAAGGGTGGAAACAAACAGAAAGAGGCACAAATAAAAGAGAGCCATACCACATCATTACCAGACGATTGACTCCTCCCTTTCTTGGGGTCTGACTTGCGCTTGGACTGCAAGGAATGAATAATCACTCATCAGTTAAAAAGAGGAAAGGAAGGACACTGCAACAACAATAATAAGCTACTGCAAAACATAAGAGAGAAGAAGAAAAGAGGCCTTGCCCTTCTCTCTCTCTCTACAGAGTCTCCAATGGTCTTTTGCTTACTATGGGTATGCCTAGAGGGTCTTAAGGGAGACTAGGGTGCAAAATCAAAGGACCCTAAAGAACCCTGGGCTGAAGAACTCACAAAACCTGAGAGAGAGAAGACTCTACCTTAGTCTTCACTCGAGTCTTGGGAAGTAAAGGATGCCCAACTTCCTTTCCCACTGTAGGGGAGCTTACTCTCCCGGGTTCCTCAGCAATTACTAACTGCTTCTGAGATTTTGTAGTCTTTCTCTTCTTGGTCTCAGATCCAGCCTCAGTACCCTCAACACCCTCTTCAAGCTCGACTTGCTTAACCTTTTCCTGCTTAATCTTCTTCTCTGTACCTTTGCCAATGGGAGTGGCAGCACCAATTGCCTCTACTGCCCTTCTTTTAATTGGCACGCCAGAGGAGGCACCAACAATAAGATCACATCCCGACCAAGTCTTTGGAAAATCTTATGCATAACACACCCAACTGCCCCTAGAAGCATGCCACTCCGTGAACCCTGTCTTGTTGCTTATAGCAGCAAATACAATACCAGCAATGGGGAGGGATAGGCGCCTGTTGGATGTAGGAGCAGAAAGAATATCAGGATTGGGAACTCTCTCAATCTTGCCGGAACCAACATAATCAATAAAAGATTTTTGAACTCTTCTCTAGTAGCCTGCAAAACCACTGGAAGTAAAGACTCCCCTCTGAGAGTTGGGCACGACAAATTAAGGACTTCTCCGTGACCAATAAGAGAAAGCTTGGAGCCTCAAGAACGGGTCCAAAGAAGGGAGAGAAGGCACTACATCCTTAAACACTGGCGGGATATCCTAATCAAAATCGAATTGCTGGAGTACCCGGTGTGCTAAGTAATGGGTGTACCTGAGGCCACTGGAGGAGGGAATTGGAAGCCATAAGGGACTAACACAAGCCAAGTAGGCCAAATTTCCTTCATCACCAGGACAAAGGTCAAAAGTATTTCCTAGAGAATTAAGAAAAGAAGCCAATACAGAGTCACAGGCAAACCCGGGGCTGAACTCCAGGGGAGAACGCCAACGTAAATGCCCTGCTTGTTCAAATAACTCAATCAAATTAAGGCCGCCACCTTTCAAACTAGCCCAACGAAAGATAATGGGGTGGCTATCAGTGGAGCTACCGCACAGACCTTTAATTACATTAGGGGATCCCTGGAACTTGTCTTTCACAAACTTCAAATTTCTGCACTTTGCTAAAGTAACTGAAGAACGGTCCCACGTGAATACCTGGAGAATGGCACAATGGAGGGACGAGGTGATCGCGTAGCAAGAGTCGCCTTCAACTTTTTCTCCATGAAGCAGATCCAATTGAGAATAAACATGGCCCAAGAACATGGGGGCTAGAGGATACTGAGCACCTCGGGCCAATTCGATTGCCAATAGGAAGAAAGTGGACTTAATCCCGTACCGGGGTACTCGCTGAACAAAAACTTGCTGAGCCAGAGTGCTAGGAGCCCGGCTCACCTGACTTCCTTGTCTTTCTCTCGCAAAAGATTCATAACCCACCTGCCCATCTTGGCTGGTTTCCCACCAGGGGAAGCAGTACGTCCACCAAAATGGCTGAATAATTTGTCTTCCATCATGAGATCCTCGTCGGAAAGACTGATGTCGAAAGGGTTCTCATCTCCAAACACGGGGAGGAGGAGGTTATTAACCACATCCTCCAAGGTAATCGTGAGCTCACCAACAGAGAAGAAGAATGCATGAAGGGAGGGACACCAACGATGTACCAAGTGCCTGAGACCTTTAGCGTCTTTGAAACCCTCAAGATTCCTAGAAATCGCCACTGCATTCAGAACCCCGACGCACTCCAGACAGCCCATAAATTCCTCGTCAAAAAGTTCCCTGTCCACCCAAATGGGCCAACCAGTGATCTTCCCAGGAACGAAATTGAAGAAAATGGGAACCGCCTCCCAAGATCCTCGTCTAATCTAAAGATCTGAAATCTCTCTTGGGTCTGGGACCTGAGCAGAAATGGCGAAACCTGCCTAACCGGAAAATACCCAAGTGTGAGGGGACGAAGGGGCCTCACCATGGGACACCAAAGGAAAGGGAGAGCCGGGCACTCCATGACCCCCTGTGACTCACCTTGTGCAGAACCAGAAGAACTCTCGCCCTCAAAGGGGCTAGGAGTATGCTCCCTCCTTTTTCGAGAGGAAGAGGAAGCCATAGAGCAGCAAGTACACTAGAAATAGGAAAGTTGAGAGAATAAAGAACCTGGGAATGGAAAACAAAGAAGCAAATTAACCGAGAGGAAGGAGATAAGCTTGAGAATGGAAGACTCTGGGAAGTAAAAGAAAAAATATGAAATGATTGCAATAATGGCACCAAAACCGGTTGGAGAAGACGATGTATGGAAAGACGCGCCAGTTGCCAAAATTTAATTTCAAAGAAGAGAGTTATTAGCAGTTATTACTGGGAGTTACGGGAAACGTAAAAAGTGGGTAGAGGAAGTTTTCACTCCAAAATTCAACTGTCACGTCCCGTGCAAAAAGGAGTTACAAAAGAAGGGAGCGCAACATGCAAAGAAGACCAGGATACCCAAAAGCAATGGGAAAGTTAGGATCTTGAAGGAAGGTAAAGGGGAACCCCGAGGATAATTAAAATAGTGAAGAGGGAAGTCCTACAAAAACTAAAATTCTAAATTACTCACGCGTGGGCTGCAGGCAACCCACGAGCTCGGGGGGCTAAATGTTGAGGTCTAAAAAATCATAACACCAAGGCCTAGAGAAATAGCACAATGGGCCAATCCCATGGCAAGCCCAAAAGACTTGAAGCCTAAAATCCATGAAGGGACAAGCCTTAGAGCCCATGAAACAAAGGGAAGAAAGAAAAAGGCCCATCCCGCCAAGATCAGGATCCTCAGGACGCGCAACACAGTTGAAGTGGGATTAAGACAACTCAAAATGGGTGCCACGAAACACAAGAAACGAAGGGCAGATATGTACTTCTCAAGCACCCAGTGATGTAGCAAAGAACCAGAAGGCTTGGAAAGCAACAACTTGTGAACAAAAGGCTAGTACCTCGGGGAACCCAGGAAGAAGAACCATAAAGGGAAGTAGCTGGGAAAACCTTCAACTTGGCAGGGATGGATTCAGCTCACTTAGGAAAAATAACAAAAAGGGAAGGACAGCCAAAAGCTGAGTCTAAAAGGTAAGAAGCCTTGAAAGAAGAGAGATTGAAGGTCAGCTCCCCAAGGACACCCCGAAATGGAAAGTCAGCAAGTGGCTTTTAGGGAAACAACACCAAAAGAGGAAAACTATGAGAAATAGGGAAAGAACCAACCATCAAAATGGCTGGCATAACAGGGGCTCTGGTACCCAGGGAGCCAAGGGGGAGAATCAATGGTACCCCGAACCCTAGAATGACACTATAAAAGAAGGGAAGCAGCCAACATTGGAGGGACATTCAGCAATAAGAAATCATAACAGAATCATTGAGAAAACATTGTCTAAAACTCAAAGAAAGTAGAAAAACAGCGCCCGGTATCCCAGAACATCCACTATAGAATATACTTGGATTCAGACGGATTCAAACTTTGCAAGTCTTAAAGGCTTAGATAGGCATCTAAGTCTGTAATTTTTGAGCTTATTTGGACCTTGTAACACATCTTAGTGAGCACATTGTAATTCACAATTAAGAAAAATAATGAAATATTTTATACTAATTTGAGGATCTTTAACAATTATTTTGTGTGTTTCTTTATTACATTGTCTTCCTTTACTGTTTCTTGCTATTCATATACCTATATTCTTGCTTGCTAGTATGTACGTATTGTAGGATCCT
The DNA here is from genome assembly GCA_030021035.2 of Notholithocarpus densiflorus. Classification (NCBI taxonomy): domain Eukaryota; kingdom Viridiplantae; phylum Streptophyta; class Magnoliopsida; order Fagales; family Fagaceae; genus Notholithocarpus; species Notholithocarpus densiflorus. The sequence goes on along the minus strand of JARYZH020000095.1, from coordinate 1,544,747 downwards.
TGCTCTGTGCGCCACTTGGTTTGAAAAACAGCCCATTTTGCTGCAATAAACCAAGCCCAGTCCCTTCAAACTACAACAACAAGGCCTAAGGTCCTTGCTTCAGCTTGGGCCTAGGCACTGTCCAAAAAGGGACCCTCACACCCTTATACCTGGGTGTTTTTTAGCCAGTCTGGGTTTGCTAGTTCTACCTAGGCTCCAGATCCGAGGGAAATTTTAGACCTTCAGATTAGGCGAGGATCCCACGAGGCGGTTCCCATCTTTTTCGACTTCGTCCCGGGGAAGATTACTAGTTAGTCCAGTTGGGTGGAGACAGAGCTTTCTGATGGTAAATTTGTCAGTTGCTTGGGGCGCGCAGGGATCCTGAAATCAGTAGCAATTTCCAAGAATCTTGAAGCTTTTAAGGACGCCAAGGGCCTTAGACACTTAATGCGCCGCTGGTGTCCTTCTCTCCACACTTTCTTCTTTTTTGTTGGTAAGCTCACCATCACTTTGGAGAATGTGGTTAATAATTTTCTCCTCCCAGTGTTTGGTGATGAGAATCCCTTTGATATCAGCCTTTTCAGTGAGGATCTCGAGGTTGAAGACAAGCTTTTTAGTCACTTCGGCGGGCGTACGGCCTCTCCCGGGGGGAAACCGGCCAAAATGGGTAAGTGGGTCTTGAACCTTTCTGGAGAGAAAAACAAGGCAGTTAGGCAAGGTAGGTTCCTGACACTCTGGCTCAATAAGTTTTTATTCAGTGAGTTCCCTAGATACGGGATTAAGTCTATTTTCTTTCCTCTGGCAATCAAGTTGGCCCGGGGTGCTCAGTATCCTTTAGCCCCCATGTTCTTAGGCCATGTTTAGTCTCAATTGGATCTGCTTCATGGGGATGAGGTTGAGGGCAACTCCTGCTATACTATCACTTCTTCCTTCCACTGTGCTATCCTTCAGGGGTTCATGTGGGATTGGTCTTCCGTCACTTTGGCTAAGTGTAGGAATTTAAAGTATATGAAGGATAAGTTCCAGGGATACCCAGACGTGATCAAAGGGCTGTGTGGCAATTCTACTGACAGTCATCCTATCATTTTTCGCTGGTCTAATTTGAAGGGGGGCAACCTCAATTTGGTGGAATTGTTTGATCAAGCAAGGCATTTAAGTTGGCATTCTCCCCGAGAGTTCAGTCCTGGGTTCGCCTGTGATTCTATGTTGGCTTCTTTCCTTAACTCCCCAAGGAATACCTTTGATTTGCGTCGGGGAGATGAGGGCAGTTTGGCATACTTAGCTTACATCAGCCCCTCGTGGCTTCCAGTACCTTCATCAAGTGGTCCAACGTTCACTCACTATTCAGCACACTTGGTACTTAGACAATTTGGTTTTGATCAGGACATCCCGCCGGTATTCAAGGAGGTAGTGCCTTCTCTCCCTTCCCTGGATCCGTTTCTAAGGTCCTAGGCTTTTTCTTACTGGTCACGGAGGAGCCCTCAATTTGTGGTGCCAAACTCCCAGCGAGGAGTCTTTGCTTCCAGTAGCTTTGCTGGTTATTGGAGAAGAGTTCAGAAGTCCTTCTTAAATTTTGTTGGTTTCGGTAAGATTGGGAGGACTCTTGATCCTACTCTTTTCTCTACTCATACCTTTAACAAGCGTTTGGCACTCCCCACTGCTGGCATTGTGTCTGCTGCCATAAGTAGCAAAACAGGATTTGTGGAGTGGCATGCCTCTAGGGGTGGTTGGGTATGTCATACGAATGATTTTCCTGATGCTTAGTCAGGGTGTGACCTTATTGTGGGTGCTTCTTCTGGTGTGCCAATCAAGAGAGGGGTGGTAGAGGTAATTGGTGCTGCCACTCCTGTGGGCAAAGGTAGGGAGAAGAAAATCAAATAGGAAGTTGTCAAAAGAGCTAAGATTGAGGAAAGCGTTGAGGGTACTGAGGCTGGCCCTGAGACTAAGAAGAGGAAAACTACTAAGTCTCGCAAGCAGCTAGTTATTTTTGAGGAGCTTAAGAGAGTGGACCCCTCTACAGTTGGAAAGGAAGTTGGCCATCCTTTAATCCCAAAGAACAGAGTGAAAACTAAGGTAGAGTCTTCTATCTTTCAGGTTCCTGTGAGTTCCTCAGCCCATGGTTCTTCGGGGTTTGACATCACACTCGTCTCCCTTAAGACCCTTTGGGCGTACCCGTAGTAGACAAAAGACTATTAAAGAATCTGTAGAGAGAGAGAGAAGGGCAAGGCCTCTTTCCTTCTTCTCTCTTTCTTTTTTTTGCATCTGGCCATCTTGGCTTGCTGTTCTTGTTGTGTCTCACTTTTCTCTTTTCTTTAACTGATGAATGGTCACTCCTTTTTTTTTGTAGTCTAAGCGCAAATCAAACCCCAATGGAGGTAAAAGCCAATCCTCTGGTGATGATGTGGTATGACCCTCTTTCACTTGTGCCCTTTTATTGTTTGCTTTCTTTCCCTTTTCTAGTGCTGCGTACATATATTTATTTATTTATTTATTTTATGTCTGCCACATACTCCTTCTTGCTCCTCTTTTCTTTTGCAGGTCAAGGTGCCTCCTCCTGCAGCTGGTGGTGCCTTAGTGAAAGAAGTTATGGTAGCTCAGCCTGCTGCTGCCTTAAGTGTGGATAAGGAGCCCCCTAGTGGTGGCATAGTTGAGGAAGCTAGGCAGGTAGTGAAGGATGCCTAGCCCATTTCACCTTCTGCTTTCTTGGCCGTCTAAGACCCTGAAACTTTTCAGCCTCCTGTCCCCTAAGAGCCTAAGCCCGTGCAAACCCCTAGTCCAACTAAAACTGTGACACTTGAGCCCACTACTAAGTTTGCGTTGGGCAAGGAGTCTTTAGGAGGTGCGTCCTTATCTACTCGAGCAGGTAAGCCTCATCCATTCTTTATTAGCACCTATTCTTATTTCCCTTATCCTTTCTTCCTAAAGGTTCTTGTTCCTTTTCCCCTTTGTTTCTTTTAGGTCAAACCAGCGCCCAATCTGCCCTTGAAGCTGCTCCTTCCTTGGAGTCAGAGGCTTCTGAAGGTGTGTACTACCCGCCATCATTATTCTTCTCCCCTTTTCAGTTCTTTTTTTTTTCTTTCTTTCTATACTTCTTTTATGGCGAGTCCCCCGGTGTCCCTCCCTTCCTTTAGCACTTTTGCCAAGGTTTCTTCACCTTTCTTTCAACGTACTTTATGCCCTTTCACAGAGTCTTCTGAAAGGTCAGAAAGGCGGGAGGAGGAGCTTTCGTTGATGGTTGAAGTGGCTGCCTAAGCTCAAAAGGAAGCTCTACCACAGGGGAATGGTACTGGTTTTTTTTTTTCCTTCTATCTTTACTCCTTCCTTTCTCTCTCCCCCTTTTTTTGACTCTGTTTGCTTTCACAGGTGCTGACACAGGTGCTAAGGATCCTAAGCCTGCAGTTACTAAAGAAGCTAAGGAACCTGTTCCCACTGTCTAGGTTGTTGAAGCTCAGACAGGGATTCCCCAGACTATTCAAAGGGTTGGAAGTCCTCCAGCTCCTAAAGGTGGAGACACAACAATAAAGGAGGCCCCCGAGATGGCTATCTCAAATCCTAGCTCAAGGCTCCTTGCTTTTCTGGCCCACTTTGATTCTCTAGAGTTCAACAGTCTTCCTACAAGCCACTTCCATCGCTTTGGGCCTCCCTTTGGTAGCTTCATGCACTTCTCTGTGCCTGTTGAGGGCTTGCCACTCTTGGAGGGGCTACTCAAAGCCCATGGGGACTTCACCAGTGGGTTCAGGGGAATCGTATTCTTGGGCAACATCCTGATGGAGCTCTTGTGCGCCGTGCTGATTTCTCTGAGGGACTCCTCTCCTGATTCCCTCTCCGAGGAGAGACTTTTGGAGTGGAGATGAGTGGTGCAGGATCTTATGGAAGTCAAGTTCAATTTGTCTTTTTTGCTGGATTACCTGTGGTCCTTAGCTTACATGCTGTTCTAGAGGAAGGTTTCTAAGGACCTTGACATTGAGATTGCTGCTGCTGAGGAGGCCCTGGCTCGTGCTCACAAGGCATTGCAAGATCTGAAAGTTAAGAAGTAGCTAGTTCTTTCTTCATCAACTGTTCCTGCAATTTCCTCAGGAGGCTCTTTGCTGACCGACCTTATTCCTTAGTTCCTCTTTCTTTTTCTTTCTTTGAATAACTCAGGGTGTATAAGTTTATTTCCTCCATTGTTTTGTTTTTTTCAGACAATTCGAGGTGTTTAAATTTTTTTTTTTAAAGTAGCTACTTCTGACTGCTTTCTTTATGATATATATGGATCTGTGCTTTATGCATTTTTTTTTCTTTCTGTTTTCTCTCTCTCTCTCTCTCTCTCTCTCTTGTTTTTTTTTTGTATTGAGTCTTGGACCATGGCTCCTACAAATTCTTGTGGTAGGTCTTGGAATAGGTACCCTTGTGGTTGTGTTCCTGCGCAGGTACTAAGCTAGGTACATTGGATGCTGTATTATTCTTTTTTTTTTCCAAGTCCTAGGTCATGAACCAGGAGGACCTATTTTAGGGGAAGTACTAGGCTGGGTACCCCGGGGCACTCATTCTTGCTCGAAGTCCCAGACCATGTACTTGGACTGATTGTGGTGTGAGTCCTAGGTCATGCGTTAAGATTTCATCCTTCTTCCTTTTTTTTTTTTTTTTTTTTTTGCGCTAACCCAGGTACCTCTCCTAGAGTTGGCCACATTTGGGCTGAGCCATGTAATATTATGCAATCATACATCTTACTTGAAGCTCCATTTTTTTTTGAAAAGATTCCATCACAGTTACTAAGATAAGGAACATAGGATAATTGTCAAAAAGATAGTAAGGATCTTAGAGTGTCCTTCTATCATGGATTCTAAAAAAAGATGACTACATAAAGTTCTTTGCAAAAAACAACATGGCAAAACACAGAGAGTGAGGATTTTCAGTATCACCCAGAGTACATCTGTCAGGTGGGCACTCCATTTTCCCCCATACTCATGTTTCATTTTCTTGAGGATTTTCAATATCACCCTTTTGGTAGCCTCGGCCTAGCCATTTCCTTGTGGATAATATGGTGTGGACCTCCCATGCTTGATGTGATACGCCTCGGTCAGGTCCCTCATATGCTTATTTATGAATGGTGTACCATTGTCACTGATCAGTCTCCTTGGGATCCTAAAGCGTGTAATGATATGTTCTCGGATGAAGTTTGCCACGGCTGTTCCGGTGGCCTTCTTCAAAGGGATGGCTTCTACCCATTTTGTAAAATATTTGGTGGTTGCTAAGATCCATATATGGCCATTAGAATGGGGATTTATGGGTCCTATAAGATCGAGCCCCCAAGTATGGAAAGGCCATGGTGTGGTCATATCTTGCAGCACATCTGGGTGAGTATGTATTGCATCTCTAAGTACTTGGCATGCATGACACATTTTAACCAGCTTCTTGGAGTTCTTTTTCATTGTAGGCCAATAGTGCCCCAACTACAACAACTGCCTGTAAAGCCTTCTTTTCCCTGGGTAACTTCTACAATCACCGGAGTGGACTTCTCTGACTGCTTCTCTGGCCTCCCAAGGCCCCAGGCATCTTAGGGGATCCCCGCCGTACCCCTTTTTAAACAAGATTCCATTTTGCAAGAAGTATCTAAAGGCAAGTTTCTTGAGCTAGTGAGCCAGTGTCCTGTCAGTTGGTAGGATCCCTTGAGCCAAGTATTCCATAAATGGGGTCCTCCAATCTTCTGTCACGAATACGGCATAACTTTCTTCTTTGTCCATTGAAAGTCGACACTTTTGACATTCCTCCTGTACAATTGTAGCCTCTTTGTTCATATTTGGCCAGTAATACCCCATGCGCTGCATCCTTTTGTATAGGCTGATTTTTTCTGCAATCCCACAAACCTGGCTGTACAGTTCTTCTAATCTCAGCTTCCCTTCTTTTTCATTGATACATTTGGACAGGATCCCTCCGGGCAGCCTCCTGTACAACTCTCCTTCTATCAAAGGGTAATCTTTTAGTTCCTTGATACTTCCTTCATGCCCCAACTTTCCTATCTTTCCTTTTACCTCATCTCTCCAATCTTTCTGTTTTGATTCTTCAAGGAACATCCTTTTGAGGATCCCTATGATGGAATGTTCCTGCTTGCTTACCTTTATCAAAGTACTTTTTCCTTTAAATGGTATCTGGGATCCTAGGGTGGCTAGTGCATCAGCAAACTTGTTTTCGCTTCTTTGGGTGTATTCCACACTGAAGGTTTGGAATTTTTTGCTCCAACTTCTGTGCCCAAGTTCTGTAGGCTGCCAAACTTTGTTCTCTTAGTGCAAAGTCACCCTTTACTTGGGAGACTACGAGGTTGGAGTCTCCCAAAACCTTCATATGTTTTACCCCTATGCTGAGTGCTATGTCCAGTCCAGTCAAGGTATGCCTCGTACTTAGCAGCATTATTTGAACAGAGAAACTCAAGCTTGAAGGATAATGGCATGGTATCCCCATCTTCGCAACTTAACACAATTCCCAAGCCATTTGAAGTTGTCGTTGCTGACCCGTCAAATCTCATGGTCCATTTTTTTCCTGAGAGTTCTACTACTTCCACCTCTCCGGGGATCTCCTTGCTTAGTGATCACTCTTCTTCCCCTAGGAACTGGGCTAGCAGATTTGCTATGGCTTGGCTTTTGACAGCCTTGGGGGTCCTCAGACCGATGTCATATTGAGAGAGCAAAACCAGCCACTGTGCTATTCTTCCCTTTAGGAGAGGCTGGTGAAGGAGTGCTTTTATGGGATGAGACTTGGTCACTAGGAGGATCTGGTGGGCTGAGAAGTACCGTTTTAGCCTTTGGGATCCATACATAACCACCAGACATGCCCTTTCTATCCTGGGGTACCTGGTCTTTGTATCTTTTAGTGTCCTGCTCACATAATAAATGGGTTGCTCATTCCCATCATCATCTTCCTATGCTAGCAGGGCTCCTATAGCTTGGGAATTTGATGCTAAATATAGTAACAAGGGTCGCCCACGTACTGGTGCTTGTAAGGTAGGCAGATGGTTCATAATCTGCTAGATCCTCTAAAAGGCTTTCTGCTGTTCAGTTCCCCAAGTGAACTCAACCCTCTTTTTCAGCTATTTGGATAATTCACTTGTGACCGAAGCCAGTCCTGGCACAAACCTCCTGATGTAAGAGACCCTCCCCAGGAAACTTTTGAGCTTTAACCGTTTTTGGCCTCCTCATTGTTGCAATTGTTGTGGCCTTGGCTGGATCCACACTTATGCCTTTGCGATGTATTAGGAACCCAAGAAATTTTCCAGCAGACACTCCAAAGGCACACTTCATGGGGTTCATGCGTAGTTTGTACTTCCTGTACCTTTCAAAAACTTGTTCAAGCACCTAGAAGTGTCCTGCCCTAGTCTTAGACTTTACCACGATGTCATCCACATAATCGTCCATTTCCCTAAGCATCATATCATGGAAGATGGCTATCATGGTTTGTTGGTACATGGCTCCCGCATTCTTAAGGCCAAAGGGCATCACAATGTAATAGAAATTCCTGATCGGGGTCCTGAATGCTGTCTTATCTACATCTCTAGCAGCCATGCGAATTTGGTTATACCCACTATATCCATCTATAAATAAAAACATAGAGTTTCCCGCAGCTGAATCTACAAGGAGATCAATATTAGGCAGGGGGAATTCATCTTTTGGACATGCCTTGTTCAGATTGTGAAAATCCACACAACACCGGATTTGGCCATTCTTTTTCTTCATAGGTACTATGTTGGAGAGCCATTTAGGATGCTGGATTGGCTTGATGAACCCAGCTGCCAGTAGCTTCTTGACTTCCTGAGTTATTTGAGCCTCTATGTCAGTGTGAAAGACCTTGGCTGGTTGAACTACTGGCTTAACTCCTGGGTTCATGTTGAGAGAATGGACTACTAGTCCTAGGTCCAAGCCAGGCATCGCATTGTATGTCCATGCGAATACATCCACATACCTCCTGAGTAATGCTACTAATTGTTCTTTTTCTTGTGTTGTTAACTGACTGCTAATGAAGACAGGTTTCAGGGATCCTAGACCAGCCCCCAAGTTTACTTCTTCCAATTCCTCTTCAGACTGGATTTGAGCTTCCTTGTCTAGATCCTCTAGGATTTCTTCTTGAACCATCATACAATCTGGCAGTTCGGGACCCTCCTGCATAATGCATTCAAGCCCCGCGTACCTTTATAAACGATATATTAGCCTTCCTCCGGGCTCCCGCACCACTACACATTCCCAGGATCCTGAGGAGCTAGTCTCCTTCTTTTGCCTTTTTCTGTCCAAGAGGTTCCTTAGGTCGTGGGTACCTCCTCTTTCTTCTTCTTCCAAGACAAGTGCTCCTAGTGTCCCTAGTGTGGGACTCTCATCATCTAGTTCCAATTCTTCATAAAACATTGTTTCTATAAAGTTCACTTCTTCTTGGCTGAAAGGGATTGGATTGGCAGGGATTCTTATGGGCTTCCCATTCAATCTTCCTTTAACACATTGATGGTACATGGAGGGAATGAGGCGATGCTTATGGAGCCAGGGGCGTCCCAACAGAACATGGTAAGAAACTTCTGAGTTAATCAAATGGAATATGGTCAGGGCTACTATTAGGCCCACCTTTAAGGCCAGCTGCACATATCCCTCAGTCGATTCTGCTACTCCTCCAAATCCTATTATCTCCATAGGAGCCCCCAGGATCCTCCTACCAATCAAGCCCACAGCCTCTAAGGTACTTAGGGCTATGAGGTTGAATGATGCCCCTATGTCTATCAGTGCTCTCCTGATTTGGACACCGTTTATGGTGGCCATCAGATAAAAGGGTCTGCAATGGTCTGGATGTTCAACTTCCATGTCTTCATCCGTGAAGGTTATTGCATTGGTTGTCTCCAAGTAAGCTCGGTTGGCATGGGATTCTACTGTGAAACATTCCACCCCTGAATCAGCTGCTATACTCATGAGGGATTCTATGGCCATCCTTCTTACTTCTAGCCCAAATCCCAATTGATTGAATAATGATCTGAACTTAGGGCTCTTCTGAAGGGTCTTGACTGTGCTAGGGTGAAAGGATCCTTCAGGTTCCTCTACTTCTGCCGAGCTTCCATGGATTACTACAGCCACCACTCCTTTCCCTTTATGGTTGGGTAAAGGGTTCCTCTACACCTCGGGCTCCTTTTGGGTGAGCTCCAGGGTCCTCTCCCTAAACTTTTTTGTGAAAAAGCCTCCGAAGGGTCCAACAATCCTTGGTGGAGTGCTTGACATAGTTATGAATCATGCAAAACAAAGGATTCTTCCTTTCTTCCTCAATAGGTGGAATGGACACAGTGAATGACCTAACAATTCCGTCTCCAATCCATTTATCCAGAACATGATTCAATTCTTCCGCAGTACATGGGATCACAGGTGGTTCCTCGGCCATTTCTCCTTTAATTCTCTTCCTCTTTTCTCCTACCAAAGCTGTCATGGCCTAAGGTACTGGCACCCTCTTTGTTCTCATGGTCAACACTGTCCTCCTAGTTCTCTGTAGCAGGTCAGCAAATTGGGTTATGCATAGATTTTCGAGATTAAGCCTGTAATCAAAGAGCATGTTAGATATGCAAGTCTCCATGAGCTCCCTATCGAACCGTGTGCCTCACCAATCCATCCAACCACCAATTGGTGAAGGATGAGGGGGCACAAATCTTTTATAGCATTCGATCGTAGACCAAGCCCATTGGTATTGGAGCAAATTGTGAAATCCCTCACAATCCCTCCCTCACAATGCGGCTCCAACGACTCAAACCTATGACCTTGGCTCTGATACCACTTGATAGGCCACAAAGAAATTGACCCCTTGTGATTGAAATTAATTAATTAATTAGCCAAATTATTAATTAATCAATTTATCATGCAAAACACGTGGTAGCACAAACAAATCACCAATAAACTAATTATGCAGGCGGAAAATAAATAACACGGTAATTTGTTTACGAATGGAGAAAACCTAACGGCAAAAACTCCACCGAGTGTCACCACTCCTGAAACTCCACTATTATCACAACAAGCGGTTACAAGTAAAGGAATCCCAAGTACCTTACCAACCTACAGTTGAACCCTTACCCCAATACCCAATTGGACTTGTTCTGTAATGACAGTTCCCCCTTTTGATGCACGGCTCCCAAGTACGTGACTAACCAATGCGCGAATCCCAGTACGCAACTTCAATAACCAACTATGAAGGTTATTGACTGCAAAGTTCTTTAATTCATCCACATGATGAAGATCAAGAAGATGCTTGGTTACAAAACCCTATGGTGCACATACACAGCAACTTCTTCAAGAGAAAGAGATAAACTAGGGCAAGAACTTCGTCTTTGGTTACAAATTGCTTGAACAGAGTTTGCTCAATGCTTGTGCAACTTGTGTACTTTGACAGCTCTTAAAACAATCCTTTTATATGTCTAGGGTTAGGAGAAAAGAAAGCCCAAAGACACATCCATGGATCTCAAGAAAAATAGAACAGAAATTCTGTTTTCATAAACCTCGACAGATAGAAGCTGTCAAGCATCTGTCGAGCTAGCTGTCGAGCCACGGGGCTAAAACAACTTCTTAAACCTCGACACATGCTAGCTGTCAAGTTTTAATAACTCTGCACTTTCAGCTTGTTTTCTTGGACAGACTTGAAGGCTTCAACACTTGATCTTGAAACATGATTTCTTGAAGTATTTAAACACATCCTAAATCTACCCAAATACAAGTAAAGTGCATTTTGTCAAAGGATTAGCCAATTACATAAAATCATGATATATGTTCTTAACATGTGAAACACATATGTCCTAACACTCCCTTTCTTCGTGATCCCCATAGCAGTCCAAAGAAACATCCTCAAATCTTTTGATGAACTGGATAGGGTCTTTTCCGAGCCTTTGCCTTACCATCTGAAGGCTTTGGAAGGTGGCCTTGTCTTCACCTGGATAATACTTTGAGCAAAACCTCTCCATCATCTCATTCCAGGTCTTAATGGACCCCGGCCTCAAGGTAGTGTACCATGTGTATGCTCTGTCCAATAGGGACTTAGCAAACTCTCTTAGACACAGCTCCTTGTCTCCTGCGTAAAGACCCATGGTGTGAATGAACCTACTCACGTGCTCCACAGCACTTCCGTTCCTTCCATCAAAAGGGTGAAACTTTGGGGGTTCATATCCCTTGGGATAGGGCTTGCCAAGGAGTTTTGGTGGGAATGAGGGATCCCGAGAGAATTGCTTGGGGATCCCCGAGAGCTTTTCCCTTTCTTGTTCCAAAAGGGCGTTGACATCCGCTAGTGTGAGATACTAGGGGTTAACTCCCCCTCCTACTACTGACCCTCCTTTTGGTTGGGCTCTTTCTTGGTTGGCCACAGGGGGAGCGTTATCTCTGATTTCTTGAGTCCTTCCCTCTTTGAGGATACGGATCTCCTGTTGTAAGTCTTTCATCATTTCTGCCATCTGAGCCATGGGCTCTAGTTCCTACACCCCACACCTCTGTCCTAAGACGACCTCCTGCTCCACCAGAGGTACTTCATTCCTCTGCCTTGAAGTTACCTCATTTTCTCCTACGAGCTCAAATGTCGCAGGTAGTACATTGGTACCTTTACTGTTCCTTGGTCTTGGAGCCATGCTCTGCGAAGGGACTGCTTCTTCCCTTTCCTTTACCTAGTCCCTAGTGGAGTCGCCCTAATGTGTGGGTTCTTTTTTTTTTTAGCACACAGGCCCAAGTAGAAACAAGGATCCTGGACCCAATACTTATTGTTTTAAGGGATTGGGCTTGGTTCACCGCAGCTAAATTGGGCTGATTTCGAACCAAGTAGTGCACAAAGCATGAATCCTACAACACATACATGCTAACAGACAAGAAATATATGCACTGAACAGCAAGGAATAGCAAAGGAACGAAATTGATCAAGAAGGAACATAAAATAAAGCATTAGGGATCTTAAAATAATGCAAAATATTTTATTACTTTCTTGATTGTGTAATACACTATGCTCACTAGGACGGGTTACAAGGTCCAAATAAGTTCAAAATCACAGACTTAGATGGCTCTTCAGGCCTCTAAGACTTGCAAAGTTTGAATCTCTTTGAATCTAAGTGTGTTCTCTAGTGGCTATTTGAGGATACCGAACAATATTTCCCTCCTTTTTCTCTTTTTTTTTTTTTTTTTTTTTTTTTTTTGAATTCTAACAGAGTTTTCTTAATGATTTTTACTCTAATTCACTATTGTTGAATGTCTTTCACTGTTGGTTGCTTCCCCTTTTATAGTGCCATCCTAGGGTTTCCGGGGTACCACTGATTCCCTCTATTTGTTCTTCTGGGTACCAGAACCAATGTTGTGTCAGCAACATTAGTGGCTGGTCCCTTCCTTATTCTTTATTATTTCCCTTTTTTGAGATTTCATCTTCGAAAGACCCCAGCTAACCTTCCCGTACTGGGGTGTCTTAAAGGGCTGACCTTTGGTCTTTCTTCTTTTAAGGCTTCTAGATTCCACCTTTTCAGACCCAACTTTTGGTTGCTTTTCCCTTTATCATTTTTACCAAGTGAGTTGATTCCTTCCTGCCAGGCTGAAAGATCCCCAGCCACATTCCCTTATGGTTCTTCTTCCTGGGTTCCCCGAGGTACTAGGCCTTTACTCATGGGTTGTTGGTTCTTAAGCCTTCTGACCCCCTTTCTGCATCATTGAGTGGCTGATAGAGACATATCTATTCTATTTCCTTGTGTTTCTTGGTACACACTCTAAACTGTCTTAATCCCAACCTAGCTTTGCTGCATGTCCCAAGGATCCCTGGCTCCTGGGAATCCCCAGGTATCCTGGCCCAGTTATTTTCCCGGGCTCCCCAGCGATTTTCTGACCTTTAAGGGCTATGCTGGGCTTTTTTCCTTCCTTTATTTTATGGGGCCTGAGACTTGCCCATTCATGGATTTAGGTTCCTCTTTATGGACCCTTAATGGGTTTGGACCTCTCTTCTTTCTTATTGGAAGCCTAAATGCTTTATTTTTCCTAGGTTTCAATCCTTTGCTTTGTTTTGGGCCTTGGTATAACATTGTGATTTTTTGGACCTCAACAATGGACCCAATATTATTGTTGTTGTTGTTGTTGTTGTTTTGTTTTTATTTAATTTTAGGATTTAATAAAGTAAAATATATTAAACTATAAGTCTATAAGAGCATTAGCATCCGGAATTGCATAAAAGTTTCTATTTTACCATGTAAAAAGCTATTTTATCTATTATACAATATCATTTTACAATACACCCAACATCTCAAATTTTATTTTAACATATAACACATTAAAATAATATAAATTATACAATTAAATAATATAAAACTATCTATCTCTCTTCTCTCTAATTTCTGTCACTGCCTCTCTGTCTCTGTCTCTCTCTCTCTCTCCCTCTCTCTCAACCACACCACCACCAACAATATGAGGCACCACCACACCAAAACCCATTGTTTAACCACCACAACCACCACCAACCCAACCAGGATCAAAGCAGCAAACCCACCATCACATCAACCACCACGACCTAAGAACAAAACGCAACCACCATGCCAAGAACAAAACCACCATGGCCCAACCACAACCACGAACCACAACCCCCAACTTCCACCACAAACGCCACCTTGACCACAACCCACGACCTCCTTGGCTTGACCACAAACTACCACACCAAAACCCATTGTTTCCGCTACAACCACCACTAACCCAACCAAGAACAAAGCCCAGCAAACCCATTATCACTGCAACCACCGTGACCTAAGAACAAAACCACAATTACCCAGCCACAACCACAGCTCCACCATGGTTCCATGATGTCCACGCCTTCACCACAGAAGCCGATCTCCATGCCTCCACCATAAACCGTTGTCTCCATGTCGATTCGAGAGAGACCGAGACAAAGAGAGTGGGGAGAGAGAGGCTAAGATTACAGAGAGAGGGATGGAGTCTGAGCTGAGAAAAGAGAGACTTGGAAGAGAGAGAGAGAGAGAGAGAGGAGAAGTAATGAAATATAATAAAAACGATTTTACAACTTGCTACAGTATCTTCTAAAAGTACCATCTTACTGTAGCTAAGTTGCAAAAATTTTTATAAATAGAAATTGGGATAATGCTTGTTTTTGTTGGTTTGATGGTAAAAAATAGCAATTTAGGGGTTGCAATTCTAATGCTCTAACTATATAACTATGTGTTTGATTAAATAGGTTTGAGATTTTTTTTTAACGCTTCATACCCCTTGTTTCATGTCTGACACCATCAGGGATTCGTAATTCACTTAACCAACATTTTTGTTTTTTTTTTTTTTTTGGAAAGTTGGAAACCAACGTATTTAAGAATCTGTCAATACCTATTGTCCCACACAAATAAAAATATTTCAAATAACACCATAATGACACTCAATCATCAAGACCAAAGGTTTGGCTATCTTGGATGTGTTTCTCAAAGTACGGTTGATCATTATAAACATCATTCTAGTCATTATTAGCTGAATTAAATTATTAAAAAAAAAAATCACCTTTGTAGTTAATGGTCTCTCTCATAGTGGCATCACCCTCGGATTTCTTAGCTTTTCACACTCGCCTTCCATTCTCTAGTAGTCTAGTCTCTTCTCTTCTTTTTTTGTTTTTTGTGATTTTATTTATTAGGTTAAAGTGACGACTGGCGACTGACGTGAGCGTTAGGCTTTTATTTTTTACTTTTTTTTTCAATCAATTTTGGTTAGGGCTACTGGGCTGATCTGTTTATTACATTTTTTATTAGTTTGGGGTCTTTGAACTCCATTTGGAGGCCTAAAATAAGCACACACAAAAAAAATTAAATTTTCCTTTATAGCACAAGATCTTTAGTATCTCTATGGGATCGGAATTCTATAAGATCTGGATTGAAATCTCACACAAATTTCACTTTATTAGAGATCCTAGTGAGATCCATAACATTTTAGGGATGTAGGATCTTAGTATTTTAATATCCTAAGATCCAGATAGGGATATTAATAACCATAGACTATACTACTACTATTTAAAGGGTTTCTCCTGTTTGGAATGAACATTTTGGTGGTTAAAAAATACCCCTACATCCAATGTTTAAGTAAAGACAAAACTTGGGGATAACCCAGTAAAAATACATATAACTCTCACATAAATTATCTTAAAATTTAAGAGTGATATACTTATTGGCCCCCCTAGAATTTTGGAAAAAAATGACTTTAGACCTCAAATAAATTCACACTTTCAACCTAATGAGAAAATTTTGATAGGGTAAATTACAAAATTAGTCCCTATCCTTTACACCATATCTCAATTTGGTCCTTAACCTTTCAATTGTTTCAATTTGGTCCCTAACCTTTTTAGTGTCGTGTCAATTTAGTCCATGTTGTTATCTCTTAGATGAAAAAAACTGATGTGTCAAATGGAATAATAAAAATATATTAATTATATCACATCAACGGCCAACTGTACTGCCACGTCAGATTAAAAAAAAAATCTATTGCAAATGTTCACACATGAGATCAGATTAGGGAAATTTCTAAATCCCTAAATTCCTGTCTCTCATCAGGTTCATCTTCCTCTCCTCCATCACCTTTACTCTCACTCTCACTTTCCCAAAACGCTTTCCCGCCAAAAGCACTTACTTAACTCTTTCAAATGGCCCCTAGTTTTGCTTTCTCTCTCTGTATCTCTCTTCTTATATAACACCATCTTCCACAACCTCGCTCACATTATTATCTCTTTCTCTGATCTTTGTCTCTTTTGAGCTTTTTTATTTTTTTCCTTTCTTTCAAACAAACCCATTTATTTCCAATCTTAATCTTATCAATTTCAAAAAGCTGAGAAAGATCGTGGTTTTGAACCTTTTGATCATTTTTAGCTTCTGGGTGTTATGTGTTGGGCTTTGGATTTTTTAAGTTGAAGTTGATATTGCTGGCTTAAAAAATCCACTCAAATTATTTTAAAAACAAAAATAAAATAAAACCATTTCAGATGTTCACATGTACAAATCAGTCTAGGGAAAATTCTAAATCCTTCCAATCTCTCATCAGATTCACCTCCCTTTCTTCTCTCTCTCTCTCTCTCTCTCTCTCTCTCTCCCCCCCCCCCCCCCAACTCTCACGTGAGTCAAGAATCAAGATTACAAATCTCACATGTGAACATTTGAAGTGGGTTTTTCTTTAAAAAAATTGATGTGGGGTAATTGATATGGCATGAAAAATATTTTTTTATTATTCCGTTTGACACATCAGCTTTTTTCATCCAAGGGATAATAGAAAAGACTAAATTGACACGTCATTGGAAATATTAAGGACTAAATTGACACAAGTGAAAGGTTAGGGACCAAAATTAAGATATGGTGTAAAATATAGGGACTAACTTTGTAATTTACCCATTTTGATATAAAGAACCCAGAATCAAAAATGAAATTTGGCCATTCATTGATTTGTTGACCCATAGCTCCACCAAAATAAGCAACAAAATAATTTTAATAAATTCAAACAATCACAAAAGGATAAATAGAAAAAATAAATCCAAATCTTTTCATTCAGGACTCTTACACTCCGTTTGAGAGTTCATAAGGGAATGAAATGGAATGGAATAGTCATTAAAGGAATGGAATAGAATGAATTTAGTAGGGAAATGAATGATTTTGAATTAAAAAATCTTGTTTGGATGTTTTAAAATAAAGGAATGGAATTGAATGGAATGTAAGTAATATTGTTTGGAAGTGACATTGGAATGAATGGAATGAAAAGAAATTATTTTATAATAACATTACTATTATACCCCTCATTTTAAAGAACATAAATAATGATTCTAGTTTAGGGGGAAAAAAATTTATTGTAGCTAAAAATTAAGTTATGTATATTTCTATGTTGTAAAGAAATTCACGCATCACATATTTATTTTCAACAAAATAAACATTGTCTAAAAAATACAAACAAATATCTTTTTTTTTTTTTTTAACTATAATGAGTCTTGCCAAAACAAAACAAAATAACAAAATAAAGCAAATCTAAAGTTGGCCAAGAAATCCCACACTTTTTAATTTTTAGGCTTAGACATCAGTGTCAATAGAACACATTTGCACTCATGATCTGGGCAACCAAAGAACATGTAGGTCTCAGTCTTTGATATTGGATCCAAGTCCAATACGCCCAACGCTGCATGAACTTCTTCTCCATATGACTTTGAAAAACACTTTGCCATAACCTCAGTCACCCTATCAATTTCCATTGATACATTATCAAATGACTGGGAAATTACATTCCCAAGTTCGTCATCTTCTGCCAGTCTTCTTTTCTTGCTTTTAGAAGACATTGCATCTTGTGATGACGCTCGAGAACATACAACATTAATTTATGGTGACCTCTGATCATCTTCGACTTCAAAGTTCTCCAAAGAAACTTCATTTTGAGATACCAAATTATCAATCTCATCAATAGTGGTCGATGCAGCATACCTAGCACGTCTCTCCTTTGCAGTTTCAGCATGATCACCTTTTGCTCTATCTTTAGCCCAAAGTTGTGTCATCTTAGAGTAGTTGGGCATAGGTGTTGTCATCCACTTCTTGGCCGCAGGTTTAGACTGTTACAAACCAAGAAAAATGGTTATATTACAGATATAATTATGTAATTCAAAATTAAACTCACAAAAAATGGTAATTTACTGCTATAAGTGGCTCCCAAACTTCTAGTTCAACTGTCTATATATTTAAAGAATCATTCCATCCAGAACCACTCAATCCATCTATAAATATGTCATAGCATTCATGAAAATTCTTCTTCAATGTCTTTTGTCGATTTTTCACCTTATCCTTATTAATCTCCATGTGAAATTTTTCAACCAACTCTTTCACTATGTCATCATATGCCTTAAAGGTAAAAGTTCCATTAACTTTACCACCGATGATCACTTGATGTAAAAAAAAATCCATTAAAGCATCATCCATAACACTACTCCATTGTACTTCTTTGCTTGGATCTCCACCATTCTTCTTTTATATCTTACCCATGCTATAATTAATAAGACAAAAAACACATATAAAATATTGTTTAGATATTAATATTAATTATCAAAAGATAGAGAGCAATATCAAAATGAAAAGAGAAATTTGCATAACATTTAGGTCTAAGTAATTGAAACATAACATAGTCTTAAACAACATGACAACAATAAACCCAAAAGCTATCACATTTGGACATAGTTTTGCCACATGGCTAATGCTATAGAATCTCTTATAATATCTCATTGTCTAGCATGCTTATCATCTTCTCTAGGAGTAGGGACCACACGTTCACAATGAGAATGTAAAACCTCTTCATCAACTTCAGCAATAAGACTTTCATCAGGATCGACACCCATTAAATAATTATGAAGTATGCAACATAATAAAATGATTTCATTTTGTGTGTCAACACAATAACTAGGCTCTATTGTACTTGCTATGATAGGAAATCTCTTTTTCAGTACACCAAATGCCCTTTCAATAGCATTGCGCAATGGCGCATGTCGCAAATTAAACAATTCTTTAGCATTTTCAAGAGGACGAGCAGAGTACTCTTTTAAATGATATCACATTCCGCTATAAGGTGCAATCAGACGACTTCTATTCATGTATCCCGCATCAACAAGATAATATTTACCTAATAAACACTAACAATGGTTAATTATATACTATAATTTTTTTAATTATAAAGAATACATCCTAATACATATTTGAATTAAATTTACCTTGTGGGATTTTCAAATTATCGTTTCTAGTTAAAGCGCTCTTTATTATTCTTGAATCTGAAGCAGTTCCTTCCCAACCTAGTAATACATACGTGAATTTCAAATCAAATAAGCATGCCGCCAACACATTTTGTGTTTGGTAACCCTTCCTACCCCGATATCTTGGTGCATCCTCATTCGACACTTTGACACGAACATGTGTTCCATCAAGTGCCCCAATACAATCCTGAAATTAACAATATCTCTCAAAGACATTTATCTTAAAATATATTTATACTAGACTACTATCAAATATAAAATATAAACATGATATATTTACCTTAAAATATGGGTTGAACCTACTACTCTGTAGTATTTCAAGTGGAACTTGGGTTCCATCAAGTTGTCGAAGAAACTGATCCTCTAACATAATTATTGATCATAACACATTATGAAAATGGCAACTAATGGTCTCACTGGAACAACAAAAAAAGAAGGAAATTGTACGGTTCTTCACATTATGTGATAGAATGTGAAGAAACTTGGCAACTTGCTCTTCAACCGTGGCACGTTGTGTGGCTTGAAGATCACCGTCTCTTCGCAAAATGTCACACAAACCATGAAAAGCTTGTGGACCCATGCGTATTACATCATAGCTTTTTTCACTAGTCCTAAGTTGAGACATTATTTCATCATGAACGTGTTGTCTTTCTATGATTGATTGTGTAGGAATGTGGGGAACACGACTTTTTAGTCGTTACCTTCAATGGATAATGTAGCACAAATAATGGCATGCAGCATGAACTAAGGCTAGTTTCCGCATAGAGTCCGAAAAAATTATGGTCTCAAGTACCTCATCATTCAAATCTATCTAAGTAAATCAAGACTCTCCTAATAAAAATAGGAAAAAAAAATCATCTTTATATAAATATATATATATATATATATATAAATCAAACAAACAACCCCATATCCTTCCCCCATCGCCGCTTGCTGCAAAGAGCTCCATCAAGTTGAAGATCTGACCAGCCAACTAGGGACAATCGGCGCAAATCTAGCCTTCAGGCCCTCTACGTCTCCACTACTGTATTTATCTCTCTTTGAACCCCTCTCTCTGTTTGTATATTCAAACATGTTCACTTTGAGTTTAAGACTCAGCTGCTCTTTGTTTTAGTTAAGTGATGGAAAACTATAGTAACTCATAAAATAGTAATATAAAATAGGATTGTTAATTATATTATTATTTTATTGATTGATATTTTTCATTGATGAATATAGATTGATATGTTGATACGTGTAGTTCAATCAAACAAAATAAGATCATTGTGTAGAGTACTGTAGAGGACTAGTAGCTATATTGTTAACTTGTGAGTGATCATTAGATTGCTTTATATTCAATGTAATTTTTATGTCTACATTGCAATTTCAATGTAAACTTACATGATAGACATACAAAAAGTAATATATATTGTACATATTTGTAAAGAAATGGTAAATATTGTATATGTTTTGCAAATATATATAATATTTGCCACTTTTTTTGTATACAATATAAATTTATATTATAACAGCACAATGTAAAAGAAGAATTTCCCTATATTTTAATTTATAATAGTGTTTCTATAATAATAGTATTTGCTTGAGCAATTAAATTAAGCCATTCACTCATTCTTATAGACTTGTTTATTAATTTTGTAAAATAAAGTTTTTTTTTTTTTGTCATGATTTTTTTAAGTTAAAAACTTTTATTATCTTTGGCTTGGCCTCCTATAAAGTATTTTTGGTTTCGCCACTAACTATATGGATGCTTATTTGAAGTTTTTTTTTACTTATACTTTGCCCCCCTAACTTGAAATCTTGGGTCCGTCCCTGAACTATAGGAAGAAATTATCACACGTGACACAGTGGATATTACTTTGGAACACATTCAAAAACACTTTCGAATCAAAGAAATTAGTCGAACTCGTAAAGTGCAAAAACGAAGTCTTGACATTGTTACAATTAATGGCTAAGGTGATGCATGAATAAATCAATCATGTGCACGTTGCAGTACTTGTTGAATATTGGTTTTTAGAAAAAGGTAAGGTATGAGTATGACAAATTTACTTGTGCAATATAGTATTCTCATTTCATCAAGAAGAGGAAATTCTTCTTTTATCCTTTTTTTTTTTTTTTTAATTTATGTGAAATCAATATTATTCATAGATTTTATGAACACATATGGTTAGTGACGGGACTTGAACCTTAACTCTTGCCCCACACACTCCACAAGCACCTATACTTGTAAAGTGACCATCATGCCAAAGATACATGGTGGTAACTTTTTTTTTTTTTTTTAAATGCACTTAATTTTCTTCAGGACTTAACTCTTAATTAACTTAATCTATAAGTAATTAGTAGACTAAATCAAGGTATTAAATGGTGCAGGACACCATACAAATGATATCCCAAAATGTTATATTCACTACTCAATTGAAGCAGGAATTATATGAGGACAAAATTTATGTATGCAGAAATTACAAACAGTAACTAGAAAATTTATGCAGAAATTACTATTTATGCAGAAAATTTATGCAAAATTTATGTAGAAATTACAAACAGTAATTATGCAGAAATTACACTGTCAGTTGGTAACAAAAGGAAATTTATGAATCATCATAAATTCAATCTTAAAGTAAGAAAATTACAAAATTAGAACACTTGGTCACAAATGTGACTAAGTTTGAACATTTGAATGTGACCAAATGTGATTAAGTTTTGGACCATCAAAACTCCAGTCCTAAACTAAGATAATTACAAAACAAGAGCACTTAATCTCAACATGCAACACTTCCTTGAGTCAAGAGACCTCCACTTGCAACACTTCCTTGAGTTAAGAGACCTCCTGCACTATTAATTTTGTCGTTGGAGCCTACAACACTTGATATACTCTCTAAATGTGATGCTAATGTAGCCCTTGCTGATGAGCCCCCCTGATGCGCTGCAAAACTTGTAGAAGCCGACTACAAAAAATCCAATTACACATTACACATATCACAAGCTTAGCATTAAAATTATAAAATCATGCATCTAAACTATTATTAATATCAAAGTAAAATATATAATTGTAAATATCTTTACCATTAAAAATTGTGTAAAACTAGTAATATTTTCAGAAGAGATATCCTTAGTTTTCTTTTGTGCCATGACGTCTTGTGCATATATTTTCTGTAAAAATTGTACTAGTTTAGCAACAATAATAGTATACTATATTGATGTGTAAAAATAAAATAGAATGGTGAAAATAAGGATAATTTAGAAGATTACCTCTTGCACTTTTCTTTTCTTTGTTTGCTTCTTTGATGTGCCTTCCTTTGGCTTCGGCATCTTTTCTATCCATGATTTCGGCCTACGCTTTTTATTACGATAAATCTCCTTTTTCTTTATCCCTTTTGGTACAATCGTAATCGAAGCACATAATTGATCTTCTTTGTCTGCAAAATCAGTGGAAGGCCTAATGATGTCTTTTTCTACATTAGCTTTGCAATTCCCTAAGGTCACAAAGTTTTTTTTTCAAATCTGCAATTGCTAAGCTTAGAATATTATGGCCTTCTTTAGTTTCACATGCCTCATTCACCAATTGAATATATTTTGGACATAAATCTCGATACCGATCTACATATTCCAGTCGAGTATCCGACTTAATGTTATGTGTTGTGCAATTTTTTCCGCTTCCATCTTTTGCATCTCTTCTCCACCTCTTCATGATATATCTATTAGGAATCAACTTGATATCCAATACATCAAGAACTTTCAAACCATGCCTACATAAAATACCAAATGACTCAAACTTTCTGCAACTACAAGATAGAGTCTCATCTAATGGATTCCACATGATCTTATATTTTCCATTTTGATTGAAAACTCCAACCACATAACTATGTGTTTGACTCACATTGCGTTCTAGGATGGAAAGTGCCATTACCTCTTCAACTTCTGTCTGAAATAAATCAAACAACTTAGGCGTGTACACTGTTGCTACTTGGTTAAGCATAGGAGAGCTTTTGAGCTTCAATCTTAGAAATTTCTGTCTAGAGTTGTATTCTGCTTCTAACTCCTTATCCCGCTTTTGATTGACAACTGTTTCAAAATGAGTGAAAACTCTACTATATTGAGATCTGTACGCAAGCAATCCTTCAAGTCAGCATTGAAACTCTCACTAAGCTGGGTTGTCTTCATTCCTGCAGTGAAAGTTCTCTTAACATATGCTTGGGCCCATTTTTCCTTCAATTTAAATAGATCAATTAGCCATTTATTTTCACGAACATTGTATTTATCTAGCATTTCATTCCAAGCTGTAAGAAACTCATCTTCACTGTCATACTCATAGATATATGCTAAGAAATCAGCGTTAACTTGAGACTCATTTTTTAGTAAATGACCCAAGTGTTTCTCAGTATTCTGCCACATATGCCAACTACACAATGCATGATATGTCTTAGGCATGACTACTTTTATTGTAGCTGACATTGCTGCATCTTGATCTGTGAAAATAGTAATTGGCTTCTTTTCAGACATTGCTTCTAAGAAGGTCTCAAATAACCATACAAAAGATTCAATCGTTTCACCATATAAAAGTGCACCTCCAAATACAACAGTTTCTCTATGGTGATTGAGACCTAAAAATACTCCAAGTGGCCTTGCATCTCTATTTGTACTATACGTTGTATCAAACGTTATTACATCACCGAAGTGGCTATAGTCAATGATCATTCTTGCATCGGCCCAAAAGATATTAGTAATCAACTCTTCACAGTCCAATTGAGTAGCGAAATAATATGAAGGATTTTCCTTAAGTTGACAACTGAAATATCTTCCTAAGCTAGCAGTTGCTCCATGCTCCATGTCTCTCTGTCGCTTAGTGCGTAAGTAGTTTTTATGATCTTGCTTGGTAAAACCAAGATTATCATATCCACCAACTTGCTTACTAAGAAGCTCATAAGATTGCTTTAATTTTAATCCCGATTCATGTGCCAAATCAATTTCAATAGCATGAGTTGCAGCCACTTTCCGTTGTGATGGCATCATGTGCACAGTTGATGGAAGGTGGAGATAGTGGTTATGCTCAGCAATAAATTCACTCACCACATATTTTTTACTATCTCGATTAAGTACAATAACCAAACGTGCTTCACAACCACATCTTGTTTCTGCTCGTGGATTCTTTACATTTTGATCTCTCTTGTCTTTGCTTCGAACTCCCTCCTTCACACACACAAATCTCCTTGAAGTAACCACTCCAGTCTTTTTACATTTATTTACATACTCTTTTCTAATACTAAAACCAGCCTTTCTACCATATTCATTATAAAAATCATATGCAATCTCATCCGCTTCAAACTCCATCCCTTTAAATGGGGTAGATTCCATAGGCACATTAGAAGGAACATGTATTTCCATCATTATCCCTAGAAAAAATTGAACATAAATTTATTATAACTTTCACCTATCATTTGTTTTCAAAACAGAGATAATGTAAAAAAAAATGAGGATGTAATGAATGATCAACATAGTAATGAGGATGTACCTCATATGAGAGAGATGTTATATATCTTTGTTACTAAACATAAAAATTCTTATGTCATCTACTCGGTTTGCATACATTATATTAGAATCGACCTAATTTGAATTGGGTCAAGATAACCAAGCATGATTTCAACTCAGCTCACTCAAAGGCCAATCAATTTAAACATGACAGTAATAAACATGTTCTTTAAAATCTTGCATCCATAATATGCCATCAAGAATCATTATAAAGGAATCTTCTTATTATGATTAAAGAACTTATTTATTATGAGAATTTTTTTTTCAAAAGAGAGAAATTTATTAATTTAAATATCTAAACTTTGTGATCAACACCACAATAGTATCCTTTTGATCACCTCTCTATTTATGTCCATAATCCACATTAAGTGTACAAGTAATCATTTTTTAATTTCACATAAACTCATCATGGATACTATTTTCTTATGAGCTGATTATAATAGACTATATTAACAGCTGTGGAAATATATATATATTTTTAAATTGTGCTACTAAACTTATTGATTACACTATGAATTAGGATCATGTGTGTAAGGATTTTAGTGTTGATCCATTCCATAACATTTTATGGTAATAAATTCAAATTTATTGATGTAATTTTATCCGTTTGAAAATCTAGTTAGTTTTTTAGTTTATATTTAGAGCTACTCAAAGAAATGCTTACTAAAGAGGTTTGCTTAAGCGAAGGTCAAGATCGATTAAGTGCGATGTGAGGTGTGCTCAAGCAAGATGGTAAACTTGCTTAAGTGGAACATTAAAGGTCCGAGATTTTGCATGTCTCTCGCTTGGTTTCTCCATTAAAGATATTCTTCTTTGATTTTCCACTTCATCACCAAATGTTATGTCATGCTTAATGTGCTTTTTATATTACTTATTGATTTGTTAATTGCTTAACTATAGTGAAAAATTAATTGTCTCAGTGGATCACTTCACCAATATAATTTGATAATTTTGCTCATTAATTCACATTGGGGTCTAAACAGAAATTTCAATGCTCAATCTTATTTAATTATATGAAATTTTTAAGAAAGACTCTAACTTGCATCCAGCCATCAAAACAACAATATAAACTCACCAAGAAGTTTTATTGATAACTCCTTTGAGTATCCTACTTGAGTATGGTGAGATTTATCACAAAGTATTTGACAAGATACTTACCTTTTTGAGTGACAAATTTACTTTGATAAAGTTCCCTCATCAGCAAATCTCTACAATTAGTCATTTAAATATCAAAGTTGCACGTGTTAATGGCAGGTGTTTTTTTTTTTTCAAAAAAGCTACTAAAAAAGGCATATTCATTGGTCATAGGGCCATGAATAGAGTACACTTGCTATACCATCCTTTTGTTTTTAGGGAAAACGTTCAAAAATTAACTCGTTTTCTTTTTTTGTGAGTAAAACTCGTTTTCTTATGTTCAGTAATCAGGGGCGTCTGCACATACATTTTAGGGGTTCATATTAGGGGGTTCAAATGAACCCCCTGACATGAAAAAATTTATTTGAACAAAGAAGGTCTTTGATCAAACCGTTAGGGACCTGTATGTCTTAACTGTGATTCTTATTATGTAGTTTCTTATCATGGTAATCTCATTGCTATTTGAGTGTTCTGTTTTCTTGATTCATCGTTGGTAATATTGGTGGGAAAAGATTATTCTTTGGATAGTTTCTCTTGAATTACATAGTTAGTTTTCGGAGTTTAGTCTTGTTTATTCATTCATTATATCTTGTTTCTCTATTATTATATGACAACAATTGCCTAAGACGTTAATTTTTTACTGCTTTTCTTACAGTAAAAGAGAGGTGAATAAGAAAGTGCTTAAAGTCCCTGGAATTGAGCAGAAGGTAAAAAGATTTCCTTTAATTTTTTTTGCTTATTTGGGTTTTCAAAACTTTGATTGATTCGTCCCCGTCAATGTCTGGGGGCAATGGTGGTGAGATTGAACAATAATTGCCCATGTGTTGTCCCTATGTTTATTATTGAAAGATCTTTGTCTGGTGATTATCACTCTTCTGTATTAGGCTATTGCTCCTTGACAACAATATAAATGCAGAAAAATGACACGGACTCCAAGAATCATCCAGCCATTATAAAGATTCAATCTTTATCTCAAAAAATTAAAAATAAAAATTCAAATAGACTCTAACTTGCATCCAGCCACCAAAACAACAATACAAACTCACTAAGACAACAATATAAACGCAGAAAAATGATCAAACATCAAATAAGATAAGCATAAACAAGTTTACGGATATACCTCTGTTTTGGCAAGATAGAAATAGAGATGCTCTGAAGCTGAACTTGTTCTCTGAACCTTTTGTGAAGCTTTTTTTTTTTTTTTTTTTGGTTAAAATCTGTGAAGCTTTGAACGTGGGATGGCAAGATAGAAACAAAGATGTCTTCTCTGAACCTTCTGTGAAGCGTTTTTTTTTTTGGTTAAAATCTGTGAAGCATTGAACGTGGGATATATCTCTGAACCTTCTGTGAAGCTTTTCCCTCCTAAAAGGTTTTTTTTTGTTTTCCAGTGCACAGATATACCTCTAACTCTGTTTCACTTTTCCCTCCAAAAAGTTTTTTTTTGTCCGGTTGAGTTAAACAAATCCTTTAGTTTAAGTGTTTAACTGGGGTTAAGTGTGGTGTCTACATTTTAAATGATGTGGCACATTTTTATCCCTTGATAATTTTCAAACAAATCCTC
The DNA here is from genome assembly GCA_030021035.2 of Notholithocarpus densiflorus. Taxonomy (NCBI): domain Eukaryota; kingdom Viridiplantae; phylum Streptophyta; class Magnoliopsida; order Fagales; family Fagaceae; genus Notholithocarpus; species Notholithocarpus densiflorus. The sequence continues at coordinate 1,517,815 of JARYZH020000095.1, read as the reverse complement.
ACCATGAACTGGACCCTCTCCATTTCAAAGGAAAATGGAGAGGATCCGGATTTCCTGTGGTTTGCTTCTAATTTGACTTGCCTACTCGTGGTTTCAATTTTGACACTTTACCCATCTGTGATTCCCTCCGTTACTAATCCGTAACCCACCTCTATTAAAATTAAGGATAAATAGGTATTTTTGCTCAAGTTTTATGTCTCTCTCCTCCCAAAACAAAAAATAGCACAAAAATGCAAGAGAAAGAAGATCAAAAAGTGGTATTTGTCTCTCTCCATTCACACAAATCTTGAACATGAAGAACATACCCAAAAAAAAAAAAACACCCAGATCAACCTACACAAGATCACTGACTTAATGACTCAAATTGTCCAGTTTCTAAGCAAGAATAATGCACCTTCCATCTAAATTCTATTAATGTTATCATCTAGTTCTTCAATTGAAAACTTATCTTGATTTTAAAGATGTATGTGAACCCTTCCTTTTCCAAACAAAGGGGTGCATGACAAACTTCAAGCTTTCCACTTTTTAAAATTCGGTGTCCATTTCCAAGTTGCCATTTTTCTCACTCTCATCCGCGGTTACTTTATTTCCACTTCAAGCTTTCGAGTAGCTTTGTCTGTAATTTTATTGGTCCTTTCAACTCTGTCCCCAGTTCAAGCTGAAAAAGAAGTGTCCTTGTTTGATTTTACTCTAAAGGTTGTAACCACCATTTCATGTTTTGCCGTCAAAGAATTTCATTCAATTTTGTTTGGTATCGTAGCTGATCGATCACTCACTTTTATTATTCAACTTCGAATAGATAGAATTTTTCTAGATGATCGATCTCCTCTGGTTAACTTACCTCGAACAGTTTGTTACAATCCAATCAACACCATCCTCCAAACTGGTCCAATCTTCCCGCTGATATGATTTGCGAAATCGTAGATCGATTACCTAATCTCAAAGATATTAGAGCGATTTCAGCTGTTTGCAACCCTTGTCTAGGTTGATCTGGGTTTTTTTTTTTTTTTTTTTGTGTGGGTATGTTCTTCATGTTCAAGATTTGTGTGAATGGAGAGAGAGATAAATACCATTTTTTGATTTTCTTTCTCTTGCATTTTTGTGCTATTTTTTGTTTTGGGAGGAGAGAGACATAAAACTTGAGCAAAAATACTTATATACCCTTAATTTTAACAGAGGTGAGTTACAGATTAGTAACAAAGGGAATTACAAGTGGGTAAAGTGTCAAAATTGAAACTACGGGTAGGCAAGTCAAATTAGAGACAAACTACAAGTGGATAAATTGTAATTATCCCAAAAAAAATTCACACAAACGAAAAAAAAATCCTAATTATAATGTTTTTCCCACAGTCTTTGGCTCTTTGCAACCACAGTTTGGTTGTTCAAAAATAGAAAAAAGAAAAAGAAAAAAAAGAAACAAAACTTTCACCGAAAATAAAAAACATTGAAAATAAAAAATATAACAAAGATTAGGTAAAAGGAGGTTTCACATGGAAGATTTTGAGAGAGAGAGAGAGAGAGAGAGAGAGATGTGGAAGTAGACGTGTTTTGGATTAAAAAAAAAAAAAATTATGGAGAGATAGAGGGTTTGGTTAAGGGTCTAAATTCTAAAGAGAGAAAATACTTAGAACATATATTTTAAATTGTTACGTCAAGTTGTGGTGAAAAATTCATCATCTCTAACCTGACCCAACTAATGTTATTTTTTTGAATTTTTTTTTTCATTGCAACCTAAACCATCAACTCACGAAAAAACAGCACAAAGCATCATTTTGTTGAGTTGGAATTGGTTCACAACCCTAACTAAGAGAAATATATATTTCATTTAATTTCAGCTAAAATATGTTATTTTTATCCCTATCTGAATACAAAAACAAATAAAATTTGAATAGTATAATATTAAAACTATATATTTCTTTCATTTTCATTCATTCATTTTTATAATCTCCTAAACAATAGAGAAAAATGGGATCATATTTCATTATTTTATGATTTATCTATTTCTATTTTGCTTAAACTATCAAACATAGTAGAAAAGAAACCGAAAAGAAAAAAATGTCATAAAAAAAAAAAAGGAACATTATAATACCTTCTAATTAAAACGACAAACGTAGCATGGAACATTTAAACAGAAGTACTATGTGTAATGATCCGAAAGAGAACAAACGACCGCAGCGCCAACCGTCCCCAACGGTCAAGCCTATGGCAAAACTGCACCAATCTTCGAGCTCTGAAACAAGTCCACGCTTCCATGCTCGTCAAAGGCTTCAATTCCAACCACTCTGCTCTCAGAGAACTCATTTTCGCCACTGCCATTTCTGTTTCAGGTGCCATTCACTACGCGCACCAAGTGTTCGTTCATATTACCGAACCGGACACTTTCATGTGGAACACTATGATTAGAGGCTCAGCTCAGAGCTCCAACCCTTTAAACGCGATTTTGCTCTATACCCAGATGGAGAATCGGCATGTAAAGCCCGATAACTTCACTTTCCCGTTTGTACTCAAGGCCTGCACTAAGCTTTCCTGGGTCAAGATGGGATTTGGGATTCATGGGAAAGTGGTGAGGTATGGTTTTGAATCGAATAAGTTTTTGAGGAACACCCTTATCTACTTTCATGCTAATTGTGGGGATTTGAGCGTTGCTAAAGCACTTTTTGATGGGTCGGCAATGAGGGATGTTGTACCTTGGTCAGCTTTGACAGCCGGGTATGCAAGGCGAGGGGAGTTGGGTGTTGCGAGGCAGCTTTTTGATGAAATGCCAGTTAAAGATTTGGTGTCTTGGAATGTGATGATAACAGGGTATGTGAAGCAAGGGGAGATGGAGAGTGCGAGGAAACTCTTTGAAGAGGTTCCAAAGAGGGATGTCGTGACTTGGAATGCAATGATTGCAGGGTATGTACTTTGTGGGTCACATGAGCAGGCATTGGAGATGTTTGAGGAGATGAGATGTGCGGGAGAGAGGCCGGACGAGGTGACCATGTTGAGTCTGTTGTCCGCTTGTGCAGATTTGGGAAATTTAGATGTTGGGCTGAAGATACACTGCAACATTTTGGAATTGTGTTCAGGAGATTTGAGCATTCTACTTGGGAATGCACTTATAGATATGTATGCCAAGTGTGGGAATATCGAGAAAGCGCTTGAAGTGTTCCATAGGATGCGAGATGGAGATGTGTCGACTTGGAATTCAGTAATAGGAGGTTTGGCTTTCCACGGCCATGCTGAGGAATCAATCAATCTGTTTATGGAGATGCGCAGGTTGAAAGTCAGGCCAAATGAGATAACTTTTGTTGGAGTCTTAGTTGCTTGCAGTCATGCTGGCAAAGTTGAAGAGGGGCGCAGGTATTTTAATATTATGAGAAATGAGTATAATATTGAGCCAAACATAAAGCACTGTGGGTGTATGGTCGACCTGCTAGGGCGAGCTGGGAGATTAAATGAAGCATTTGAGTTCATGGACTCCATGGAGATTGAACCCAATGCTATTGTCTGGAGGACTCTGCTTGGGGCATGCATAGTTCATGGAAATGTTGAGTTGGCAAGACGTGCAAATGAGCAGCTACTTGAAATAAGAAGGGACCAGAGTGGGGATTATGTACTTCTATCTAACATATATGCTTCACGAGGTGAATGGGATGGGGTTGAGAAGGTGAGGAAGTTGATGGATGACAGTGGGGTGAGGAAAGAGCCTGGCTGTAGCCTAGTTGAAGCAGATAACAGAGCTCTCATGCGGTTTTTATTTGATTCCAAATCCAAACCTAAGTTGAATTCAAGAAACCATATATCTTGAGCCACAAATAGGTAAAAGAAAATTCTGTCATCTATCTTGTTATCCTTAATTTTATTGTTCAGAAATAATCAAAAAACAATGCATGCACCATAATTTTTCTTTTACTTTTGTAATCTGATTTGTACATTAATGATTTGACAAGCAAGAAATTTTTGGACTGGTTACTGAGAATTATTAGCTGGTTTCCACTCTAAAATTGGGTGCTTCAATAGATCCAATTGTTGATCTCATGGTGTAGATGTAAACTTGTGCATTAGTTGTGACTGTCTGCCTGCACAGTAATAAATACACAGATATTTTTACCATGGCCAAAACTCAGAATAGATGAGGTTGGCATGATGTAATTATTAATCATCTTTCAAATGAATGAATAATCTAAAACTAGCATAACCAACAGAACAAGGATGTGAAGATCCTGTTGTCAGATAGAAGTTAACATAATTACATAAGTGGAGCAAGGATGATAATCATTCCAGTGATTTAGTTAAAATATATTGGACACTTCTTTATACCGCTACTTACAAGCTAAGTTGTTTGAGCTTGGACTATTACTTTCATATTTACCATTGTTTCATGGATCAATAAGTCCTATTTCTTGAAGACTAGTAGAAGTTCATACTGATTATTCTTATTCGCCTTTCCCGCTCAGCAGTATAACAAAGTTCCAATACATGTCTCTGTTAACACATTATGTACAATTCGAAATTGGTCAAAGGAAGGCTTCATTTTACATATTATATGATGCTGTTATATGCATTGCTAGTGAGGGGACTGCTTCGAGAGAGGCTGCCATCCATGTCTTCTTATACCCCGAAAATGGTTAAAGTGCTGTAATGACATTGCATATTGATAATGGAATCACATTTAGATGATATGGATGGATACTTAGCGTTGTTCATACCCTCAATTTTTAAGACTTAGTTGTGTACTTATAGTAACAAAGCCATATGGCAGAAGCCGCAGAACGTATCATGTTCCATTGGGCGGGCTTCTGATGTTTTAAGTGCATTTCTTAATTACATTTTATTTACCCTTAGGTGTCCATTGAGTTTTTCTGGAACCAAAATGAACTGGTGGTTATACCAACTACCAAGGTCCAAGATACATAAATGGGAGGCATTTGTTTTGGATGGTTTGGTCATGACTCGGCTTGGGATCAAAAGCTTTTACTTTGTGTTACACACACGCATGTATGTATATATGTGTGGATGTGTATATATACCAGGAAAGAGGTACAAGGTCTCTAAATTAGCTATTTTGGAACCAAACTGGACTGTTAGTTATAAGGATGATATTGCACAGAATAAGGATGCTTTACACACACATATGCATGTATATATGTGTGGATGTGTATATATACCAGGAAAGAGGTTCAAGGTCTCTAAAATTAGCTATTTTGGAACCAAACTGGACTGTTGGTTATAAGGATGATATTGCACAGAATAAGGATGCTTATGTGGTGGCGTTAGTATCTTTCTCAGCAGAAGGCTACCATTGGAATATCAATTTCACTAGACCGGTACCAGACACAGCTAGAATCAGTCATTTTTTCTTGGATTTACTTTATTCTGGAGTGTGGAGGGGAGATGGCATGGATAAATTGTGTTGGAAACCTTCTTCTCAATATCTCATGGGGTTTTTGAAGTTCGATCTTACTATAAAGTCTTGCTACCGTCTTCTCATGTCTTTTCCTTGGAAAAGTGTGGAAAACAACAATGCCAACAAAGGCCAGCTTTTTCATACGGACAGTGGCGTTGGGTTGGATTTTCTCTTCCAAAAACATATCCGAAGTGGACCGAATGGAATGAAGTGGACCAAAAGGATCAAAGTTGGACTTGAATGGACCGAAATGATGTGTCTCAACAGGAGTGTAACAACAATAAATGCTAGACTTTAACTTTTAGATATGATATAAATATATATATATATATTTATAAAAGAAAGAAGCATTTGTTTTTGAGGGTTTGATGACTCTTCTGGGGATCAGAAGTTTTACTCTGCATTGTATATATAGATCTAATCTATTTCCATACAATATTTCTCTAATGATAGAATAGTTGTTTCCTTTTTCAATAAGAGTGATTTGTTGAACTGCCCTGTTAAACCAGCTAACCTTAGGTGCATTTAAATATTCAGATATTGAAAGATCACACCTGCCTTTTTTTTTTTTTTTGAGGAAGATCACACCTGCCTTTAATTCTTGGACCACAGGTCCGAGGAATCTAACTTTCTCTCTCTTCCTAGTACTTAAACATTATAGCACCAATGAGATTTGATTCCTCGGAATTGTGGTCCAACAATGAGATTTATTGCTAATAAGACTCACTGCAAAATTAGATAATAAATATTGAATCACTTTTAACTAGTTAATAAAATCAGGTTTCTACTTTCTAATTTTTAAATTGATTGCCATGGTTCTTTTATCTACATTCATCTTTATTTCATAGATTTGACATGATGGTGAATTTTTTGCAATGGCTTTTGATATGTCTAACTTGGATATTCTGTGTAACTAGCTACTAACCATTCCCATGACTTGGCAAAAAAAAAAGAAAAAAAACCATTCCCTTGAGGAGTGTATGAATGAATGAATTAATTTGAGTTTTATGAATTAAACTGCAAATATAAATCATGATAAAATATTCACTTCCATTACACTCCTGAAGGAACATATAGTCATATTGAATTTTACACCAGAAACGTTAACGTTTCTGGTGTAAAATGTGACAACGTTGTCACATTTAACAAAGAAGAAACATAAAACATAAGAGATGCTAGTCATATTCTATTATACAGTCACTCTTGCACACGACAAACTAAGAAATACATCCACGCACTGAGCATAATTGCATTATTGAAATGTATGATCATCTATCAACGTCGGGAGAGGGCCATGGCGGATAACAGGATTAGCAGTATAAACACAACAACGGCTCCAAAGGATCCGATCAAAGAGCCAGAAGTGCGCTGGCAGAAGGAGTTGAACTGTTGGCAAATGGCAAACCAATTTGTCTTAGAATTCCCCTTGTGTGCTAAGTATACAATAGCTGCTGCTGCAGATGCTCCAGCGGTTAAAAGAGCTAGCATTACCTACACAAGGGTGAAAATATCCCATAAGAGAACTTATCAATTTTAAAGATATTGAATTATTGATACATCTTCCTTTTGACAGAAAAGTACTTCCAAAAAACACAAGGAGAGTATTTTATGAAGTAACATGTGATGTTCCAAAATGGAACCATATGATTGTCATATTCCTCTAAAGTGCTTCCAAGATACTATCTCAATGGTGACTAAAAAAATTACATTTTTAATTTTTCTTGGATCACTAACAATTTAGGACTAAGAGCAGTACATATTTCCTTGGAATTAAGCTTCTTCTAGGCATTTTGTGATTGCCAAATTATTACTTAGCCATGTGAATATTGTATAGAATCTCGAAGAATTTACCGTATCAAAGAAAATCAAGGGAATTCTACTTCTTTGCGCACTGCTGCTCAGGATGTGGAAGATAGAAAGGGGGAGAGAGAGAACCAGATAAGCACTTACAATGGAATTCGCAACCACAAAAAACCTGTTCCAATAGACACAGTTAACATACCATGATATATTAATATTAATATAGATGATAAATTGTAATTTTAGTCTCTAAAATATGGGGTATGTTCGATTTTGATCCCTCAAATTTCACAATGTGTCAACGGTTCCAGAATAGATAAGACTGAGTTAGAACTTTTTAAAATTAAGGGATCAAAATCAAACCGACCTATATTTTGAGGATCAAAAATGCAATTTACCCTATAAAATAACAAGCATATTGTTACAAATAAAAAGTACTTGATGGTAAGGAAGACAAGACATACGTAAACGTTGGAAGATCTTTAAACTCAGCCCTGAACCGAATGAACCGGGTAACAAAAGGAAGTGTTTCATTAGTTGTTCCCATGGCTATAGCACTTCCTAGGGTACCCAGAACTGCAACTAGCCTAAGAATGAAATCTAGGATGGACACCCCTCTATTCATGCCAACCCTTTGCTTAGAAATCTTACCATCACCAATCACAATAGCACCTGAGTTCATTTTTGCTTAGAAACTAGCTTGGTGCTAAAATTCAAAACTTTTAAAGGGGTTTTGAGTTTGAGTTGAATGTGTGCACTGGAAAGGGAAGCGGAAAGGGTATTTATATATCCATGCAAGCTCTGATATTCCACCATGCAAAACTTTCAAAAGGTGTAGTAGGTTTGGTGGACTACAGTGCTGGCTGGAAAGTAGAAGCTCCACTATCATATGTTTGATTGACTGGGCAATCAGCACCACCTAAAAACTTTTAGGGGAGACTTTTGTTTAAAATGATATGTTTAAGGATACAGTTCAGCCAAAAAAAGAAAAAAAAAAGGGTCTTGAGTATAATTTTTTTAAGAAAATGTTTAAAAGCTAATGTCAAATTTATTATAAAATATTTACAAACTAAAGTAACATATTGAATGTGATAACTGCTACTTAACAATGTAATAAATAAATTTCTTAATTACTATTTGTAATGTTTTAAAAGTTGACGCATCAATTTATAAGATTTAAATAGTAAAATTTGTAGTAAATATACTATCACTTCAAAAATTTTCATTTTTCTAACCATTGTTAACAGATTAACATAATTTATTGTGATTGGTGAATGATGGAAAGTAATATTAGTTACAAACTCATGTAAAAATGATGTTACTTTAATTATAACTTACCAACATATGAAAAAAGAAGAAGGTATTCTTAACATTGATCTGTGCTAAATCAAGCCAGGCGTCATCTGAGGTTGACATAGCTGCATCACCATCATAATTGAAGCTGATTTTAGGGTTATTTTAATAATTACTTACCCATACTTGCTCTATTTGATCCTATTTTTTATATGCTAAAGCACGAGGCCACCACCTGATCTTCCAACTCCACAAAACCATAGGCCCCAAAATTAAAGGGGCAAAATGACTAATATACAAATAGAGAGGATATGAGGATCCCCTGATAAGCCCAAGTGAAGAACCGAAAACCTTATCATTTTACAACCACAAAGACATGTGTTTATGTTTATGATTGGAGGAAGCTTCGTAACATGGGGCAGTTAGCTAGACATCTAGGGAAGCTCAATCTTAAAAACATATGGAGGTTGAGTTGGTGTATGATTATCTCTATTATCTAACATTTAACCAATCCACTTAGCAGCAAAGAGTAGAATACCTCAGCGGTTGATGGGTTGGCTTGGCTACACGCCCTATTAATTAGCATCTTCTTGCTGTGTACATTAATGGATATTGAAATTAAGGCCAGTGTGGCTGCTACTGAATGAAACCCACATGATCTTGAGCAATCTGATATGGCCACTAGGCACTAGAAATGCTTCTTGTAAAAAGGAAAACAACCTGACTAATTTGCTGAATTTAAGGATTTAATTAAGATAATCAACATTAAATGCTGATTGCATCTTTTATGGAAGATCAAGATGTGTGTCAAGTGTGGTTATTTGATTAAACAGACTTTTAAACTTTCCCATGAGTTATTTATCATTGCACAATGCACTTGACATGGGCTTATTAGTCTTTTTTTTTTTTTTTTTTTTCAATACGCATCGGACAGCCTTTGAATGAGCCCATTATCAATGCAAAACGACCACCTTATCCTCTAATCCACATCTCAGAATTGGGCTTGGCCCATACAGCAGAACTGAGAGGGAAATGACAAGAAAGATGGTTTAGCCATAGTTCCATATGCTGATTGGAATTAGGCTTTGTATGTGGGTTAATTTATCACTTCCATTTTTGCCTTCAACACACATAAAAACAGCTTCATTTACTTCTCAGTGTGTTGGTTTTGTCCAATCCTCAAGGTCACAGACTGGGCTCTTTACTGGGTCCATTCAAAGTTAACCTTGTAAACCATCACTTGAGCTCACTCTTGTGGAATGGTCTGGTGGCCCTTGGGCCTACTTAATTCGTTCCAGATACAAACTGCCCTTGAGATCATCGAGTGTAAAAAAACAAGACTAATGATTGGGAAGCGCGTTCCCAAACTCAGCGTTTTTATTTTTAGTGGGTTTTGTGTACTGTTCATGAGATCTAAAAGTATTTTTTTTCAACAAAAACAACTTTAAAACTGGGTTCTACAGCACTATTCATATATTTAAAAATTATTTTATTATAATATTTTCAGTTTTCACCAATAAGCGATATCTAAATAGACCCTATTATGTGAAAAATATTTTGTTGATAGACTTACTGGGTTTGGAATCAACTTAGAGAATAAAAGGCCGAAAACTTAGCCCGTTCTCATAATCTAAATTCTTACGAAACTAGCCCAAATTATGGCCTTGTATGTATCAAATGGCTGCATCTGGGCTGGCCTTAATTTAACATCGCAATGTCTTAAAATTAACACTAATGATTGTGGACAGTTGGTGATGAGTCTCCGTCTCATCCATATAGAAGTATAGAACTGCTATAGATTGAGCTGAGTGAGTGAAACTCAAATAAGTCTCACAATTGATCTAATCTCTTTTCAAAGTAGCTATTATTGAAGTTTTGATGATAAACATAAAGAAAAAGAGAGAAAGAGGGAGCTTGAAATAAACTTTATATGTATCAACTGTGCAATTTTTGCGTATGATTTACATTGTGACGGTTCTAAATAAGTGAATATATATTATATAGCACTGAGACTTGTCATTGTACAAGGGAGAATTTCCTTAATTTGAGCTAGTATCAAGGCCACAGTACTGGGTCCTTGATTCTTGCTCAATCAGGTGAGGGATGAGTATACATGGAAACTAATATATACTATTATACTAACAGCTACAAAGTCGAAAAAGATCCACTTAGATTAATTTTGTTTGTGAGTTATATCAAGGAGGAACTAGCACAGTTTGTTAAATCTTAAAGTTGCATTTGGATTTGGATGTAAAGAATAACTGTTATTATAAATCAATTAATATAAATTTTAAGCATGTTTTATGGTTGAGTTTTGAAGATTTTATTCAAACATAATTTATAATCTATAATCTATATAAAACTGAAAAACCTTAACTTTTAGAGAAACTCAATCTGAGGAAGAGAGAAATAGCAAAGAGCGAGCATGAGATATTTGATATTTCCACCGGATTTTGAGAGTATTTGAAAAATTGAAATCTATAAATTTGAACCTATCAAATTCTGGTTGGATTTGGGTCAAATCCCAATCCATCTCTTTTAACTTATCCAAACAAAATATTTGGGTTTGAGCCTCAAAACCAAATCCATAAGCCAAAATCCATGGCATCCAAACATAAAGAAATTCAATCTCAGTATTCTATCAATGAAAATATGCTCAATAAACCAAAATTATGAAATTATACTTTCATAAACCTTAAAACATTGACAGTTATCCTCAAATTTCCTCAACAAACCAAACAATGCCTCTTCTATCCAAAAAAAAAAAAAACTTAGTTCCAAATCAATGAACCTCACAACCAAATAATCTCCAAACCAAACATAATTCCCAAATTGATAAACCAAACAGAAATCAAAATTACTAAGTAAAATCAAAGAATTGACTTTTAGTCACCAATAAGATGAAGGAGGTCGGTGATATTATCGCCGATGTGGGCAAGAACATAGTCGCCGATGGGGTTTCCAAACAAAAGCAATTTTGTGAGACGAAGAATCGACTAGGAGAGAGAGATTTGAAAAACAATTGGGAAGAGAGAAGGATTTTGACAGTGAAAGAAAAGAAGAGTGAGAGAGTAGTAATTTGCTCAATAACTAGTGAAATTGGTCTGAAATTTTAGATATTTTTTTTATTTTTATTTTTTTTGAGAATGTGAAATTTTAGAATTTGATAAGTTATTCTTGGTAACTCGATTTACAGGTTGAGTTCTCTATATTTATTAGGAAAATGCTAAAGACATTACAAGTTTTACTATATGAAACTTACAATGATGTGGCAATTAATATGATTATTGGGTTTCAACAAATACATAATTGAATTTTTAATTTTCTTTTTATAATTTGTGACACATTAATTTGTAAGACAAATATACTAAAACTTGTAGTACTTATAACAATACTCTTTTTATTATTTAATTTCTTGCATGAAACTCAAGTTTAATAAAATCAAGTTTTATTTAGGCAAATTTTAAGAAACTAAAAGCATTTACGTTATTCTCCTCAAATATAAAACTAATCCATAAAACTCCATTTTTTTTTTTAGTTTAACTATCCTTTTTTTTTTTTCCTTCTCATGTTTTTATACATATACATCAGTCTCAATACTATAACACTCTTTCATTTAAATATTATTTTTAAATCTATTCAAAATTTTAATATTAAAAGGTCCAAAACCCACATCTACCCGGTGTCAATGTCTCACGGCGGTTGACCACCCATCGTGGCGACGTGCATGCCTCCCGTCTCCCTTGAAGGGGGCGGTTCCTTCTTATGGCACGGGCTTGGGTGCTGTGAAAGAGGGTGAAAAATGGGTAATCTCTGGTGTGTGACTGAATTAAGTCATTTTTAATCTATTATTACCGAAGGTAGTGAAGTCGCCACCAATCATTGGGTTTTTTCTAAGATATGATTGGTCACCTGACTCTATTTGATTTTATACCAATCTTAGGCTAAGAAAAAAGGTCATTTTTGTTAATCTAATATAGATGGTAAAAAATCATGATTCTTGAGTTTAGAAGTCTAGTTACGTGTGAGGAAAGTGTTAGATACCCCACAACGCTTGTCCGGAGACAATCCTTTATTTTGGTAAAATTTTAATTTTCAATCATTGGTAGTTAAAAACAAGTTATTGGCATTAGGTTTTGGGGGTTTAAAAGAATTGGGTTTTGAGGTTTGATTTTGGAAAGGATGAGAGAGAAAAGATTAAAAAAATGATTTCTTTAGCATTGGTGAGGAGTAGCATCTCACCACATATAACGATTACTGTTCCTCTTAAATTTTTTTGAGCTAGTTGGCGGAGTTTGATGCGTGAGGTTTTTGATTGTTTTTAGCCAAATTTTTAACCTCAAACTAGTTTAAGGAGACTAATGTGAATGCTCTAACACATTAATTAGCTATCAACAAGTCAAGGTTAGAACTCGATTTTTTGAGTTCAAAATGCAGCTATATCAATTTGGCCATGAGAGAGAGAGAGTTGAAATTTTGGACTTCCCTAAATTGCTGGAGATGGCTTCGATATTTTTTTTTTCAAATTGAAACTTGCCAAATTTAATTTTATTCAATTAAAATCTGGTGTTTTTTTTTTCCTATCTATCTTTTTTCAAGCTTTTTGTTTGTATGTTTTTTTTTTTGCAATTTTTTTTTTGTTCTCTTTTGGATCTATATTTTGTGAAATCCTTTTTCTTTTTTAGATTAAGTTTGAGCATCCACCTTGTGAAGCTTTGGGTTTCATTTCAAATTTGATAAATTGCGTTCCGACTACGACTTGTGTGTTTTATTCCTAGGTAAATATGATCATTGCCTTTCTTTCGTGTGTGTGTGTTTTTTTTATTTTTTATTTTATATATATATATATATATATATATATATAAAATTTCATGGTCAATGGCTTTTTTCTCGTGGGTTTGTTCCAAAAATGCTTTGAAGTCTGTTAATAATTACCTGATTTGATTATTGTTCTCCCTAGATTCTAATCGGGATCAATAAAAAAAAAAGAAAAAAAAAAAGAAAAAGAAAAAGAAAAAGGCAAGACATGTATCGATCTCGCAACTCACCGAATTAAAGGAGCTTATCAACATACACTGTAAATCTTTCATTTGCATTGGCAATTTGGCATTTTGATGAACTATATAATTGTGTATTCAGCAGTTGCATTAAAAAGGGATAGTACACTACACTGATAAGTTCTTAAAAAAAAAAAAAAAAAACACTACACTGATAATGAATTATTGGTCATCCATTCCTTTGGACTTTCCTTTGAACAAAGAAGGGTCATATCCTCTCAACTCTTCACTTGGTCATTCCATTTAATTGTTAATAAATACTATCTACAATATATAATTATAATATTGGGTTTGGTTACAATTTGTTATCAACACATACTTAAACGGAGCACGTGATCGAGGTAGAGGAATTCTATTTTTTTTTTTGTACTTGATCAGAACTCAATTTTCAAAATCACAGAGTACAAAATAATTTTAAAAAAGAACAAATTATATTGTTCTCAACCACAAATCATCCCATTTAACCCAAAGAACAAAACTTAATCAAAGAAATAATTACTGACAAACCCAAAATGCATGCGTAATTTTGTTTCTTATTTTAAGTTTGATGTTTTGGGTATTAAACCTACCAACCAACCAATTATTCTAACAAAACTTCACAATCAGAAATAAAAGTAAAAAGTACAAAAATTAATAGATACACAAAGATTAGAGACCGTAATTTAGGGTTTCAGAGATCAATTTCAAATTATAAAAAACAGAGAAATGAGAGAGAGATTGGATGGAGAGTATGTGTAAGGGATTTTAAGAGAGCATTGGGCAAGAGTGAGAGGGATTTTGTACTTGTGAAGAGAAAGGAGCAGATCGCTAAAGCACCAATGATTTTAAGGTGAGAGGAGAGTGAGGGATTTTTGAGAGAGATGAGTCTTAGAATAGAGACGAGTGAGGGAGTGAGAGAGATGAGTAAGAAGAGAGTGTAATATAATTTTCTTAAAAATGAATGTACAAGCAAAATTTTTTCAAGATAAACACATCAATCACGGCCACCATAGCAGAACTCGATTTTAAAAAACTTGAGATGCAATGCAAGAAAAACTTGATTTTAGCAAAGTCAAGTTGCAAAATAGAGACACTTATCCAAATATTTCAAAAAGGGGCTTTTGGTTTGGTTTGGGATGAATTTTGTTGTTGTTTCTGTTTTTTTTTTGCTTGGTTTTGTTTGTTTATAAAAGAAATAATAGAAAAGCAGTGTGTCGTCTTTATTCTAAACAAAACAAAGCAACGTCTCCCACTTTAAAAGCCAAATTTGGCTTTTAAAGTGGGAGCCATTGCTTTGTTTTGTTTAGAAAAAAGAAGACAATTTGGCATCTCCTCATAAAAAAAAAAAAATCCAACAATTTGGCTTTTAAAGTGGGAGCCATTGCTTTGTTTTGTTTAGAAAAAAGAAGACAATTTGGCATCTCCTCGTAAAAAAAAAAATCCAACAATTTGGCTGGTGCGTAATCTCAATCTCGGGTGGCAAGCATAGGCCAAGTTAGGTCATGTATTCTTAATATATTTTGTTCTTTGGGAAAGAATATACGTGATTAAGATGGAGTATTAGAGGATTGGTAAACTGCTACAGAATAAAACAAAAAGCCCTATAAAAACCTCGATCCTCCATTGTACCCAATTATAGTAATACATTCATTCCATTCCTATCAACGAAAAATCAAAGGAGGCGGGGGTAATGGAGATGGAAAGGAAGAAGGTTTCACATACCTCTGCATCAGCCGATCAAAAGCTCCGTGGTGTTGATGCAGCAACATCGTCTACAAAATCAACAAATGACTCAAAACCACAACCCAAATTAGACAAGCCCGCAACGCTTGAGAAGCTCCAGACTTCGAAGAATCCTAATTCCTAAACATAACAAAATCGTGCCAAATGAAGAAAGTTGACTCATACGTACATGGCACTTCTTATGATCGTGGCCGCACTTATTGTGATTTTTTTTTTCTCTCTATATAAGGTAGAAATTCTATTCTAGAATAATATAAATGTATATGTGTGTGAATCTTCTTTCTCGAAACTTGAACCTAAAGCCACCCAAACTTTAGCTACTTAATATGTTTGTCCGCTTATAATACTTATATATAGGGTTTCTTATATTTTGATCTTGTTGCACATGTTCTTATTATTATGTTTTTTGATGGGATCGATGTTCTTGTTCGTCTTTCTTTTTTGAGTCAGTACATCTCACTTTTTGGAGTCAACTCGAGGCAAGATTAAAAGACAATAGTAAAATTGATATTTTAATTAACAGAAAATATAATTATTTTTTTTCTACAATTCACACCCTTTATTACATATTTTGTTACAATTTTGTATATTTGTCAACTTATAATTGGATTATATTCTTTACCCATGTGACCACTATTTTTACTTGGTAAACAGTAATCTAATCATCACTTAATAATTCATTGTTTTTTTTTTTTTTTTTTTTGGAACAATAAGTGTGATGGATTAGATGCAAACGTTGTGAATCTTTTTTTTTTCCTCCATAAGTGTTGTGAATCTTCTGATGCATTTGAACAGTGGATATCTCATACACTTTCTGCTTAAATATTGATGGACGTTGTTGGCGAAAAGTGAAAACTTTGGCATTGTTGTTTAAACAACAGTTTTCAGTGTTTAAACAACAATAATACTTCTGACACGTATTTTTATAACACTTAAACACGTATTTTCAAAACACTGAAAACTGAACAACAATACTTAAACACTATTACCAAATGAGCCCTAAAAGTTTGGAACTTTGAGTGGGACCCCAAGAAAAGTCAAAAGCGATTCAGTCGCTAACTTGAGAAATTATTAGGTCTACTAAGAGTACTACTAAAGTGGTCCTTTCAATTAGGAGTGATATTGGGCCTGGTCAGGTCAAGTTCACTGTGACCTGTAACCTGACCTGACAAAAATCAGGTTTGCCTAGCTAAACCCGACCCACTAACTCGAAAATTCGGGTCTATTATCGGGTCGGTTTTATTGGGTCTTGGATCAGGTCTCGGGTTGGGCAGTTTTTTTTTTTTTTTGACAAGTTGGACGGGTTTTTTGTACTCAACTTGAAAAAATTACTTACTCTATTACTCAGACTTGCCATTTAAAAGTTGTCATGGTTTTATTATTATTTTTAAATTTCCATGTTGGAAGGATCTCCACTTTTTATGATAATAAATATTAATGTCTTTTTCTTTATCAAGTTAATGTATGTATGTGTTTAGGCAATATGTTTTTTGAAATCATTTTACTAATTTAGTGATTGACATTAATGTGAAAAATTAAATTCAATAATTTATTTATTGTCATATAGGCTTAATGGTTGTGATTTCTTGATTAGGCAACAAAATTTTACAATTTTTTTCCTTGTGTACATCTTGACCCAATTCTCATTGAATGAGAAAATAAATTTTACCATTTTTGTTTACATCAACACTAGGGCTTAGTTTGGAAATATAATTTTCAATAATAAATAAGATCCTTGGTATAATTAGGATAGAAATAAAAACTATTTTAAACAACAATTTGACTTTCACTATGGAAAATATTATAGTTAGAGTTATTCCTTTTTTTTTTTAAGTCCAATTATTTTATCACCATTCTAACCTTCATTTGGGTGGAAAGTATTTTCACTATTAGTATCATTTAGGAAATTATGCTACAATAAACCAAATTATGCTAAAAATTATATTTGGAAATATAGCAAGAAAAGATCATTACTATTTAAATAAAAAATATATAAAAAACAACATTTGGCATTGAAAGTTACGGAAAAGATTAAAAAAGGAAAAGAAAAAAAGATCAGTTGGGTCATGTTGGACCCAAGATCGACCCGGACCCGAGGTAGACCTGAACCCGACCCAAGCATTCATCCAACCCACCCAAGACCCTTTGGATCGGGTGGGTCGGGTTAGCTAGGTTTATGCTCAGCCCTACTCCCAACCAATAAAATAATGCCACTTGTGCAAATGTGTGAGTTAGATTCCTAATTAACACAAGAATTTAAAATAAAAAACCACTAGGTGATGTCACATTTGTATAAATAGTAGCATTTTATTGGTTAGAAGGACCAGGAGGACCCCTTCAGCAATCCTCCTGGTGGACCTAATAATTTCTCGACTAACTCGATGAGATTTTTTTTTTTAATATTTATTTAAAGAAAGAATAGAATTTAAGTAAAAAAAATTACATAATTTAAGAGAGCATGTTCAAACAAGGACATTTTTCAATCTAACTTACATAAATATAATATCAACATCTAAAACATATTCTGCTAACAAATGATCTAGTTTATAGTAATATATATTAAGCATTGGACATAGCTATTTTAACTAAAAGGTCATTTGTAGATATATCTAGAGCACTAGTATCAAGTATGTCGAATACTAAATATTTGACATTTGGCACACCAAATACTAAAAAACTCCTCACATAAGATGTTTTAAATGTTAAAAAATTTAGCATTGATGAACAATACCATTCCAAATTTGGAACGGTAAATTTGGAACGGTATGGATGCAAATACAAATGCAAATGCAAATGCAAAAAAAAAAAAAAAAATCATTTTCTCTCTCCTCTCATATATCTACATCTCTCTCTCCCGTTTGCCTCTCTCTCTCTCTCTCTCTTTCTCTCTCAAGTCGTCAATTTCCCCTCACAGCCAATCTTGCCAAGTGCCAACTTCACCTCCGTTAAACTTTACCCGATCTCTCCCAACACAATCTCGCCGTCCAGGTCCCTCTAATCTTGCCTTCCACCATCTCGTACACAATTTGGATCTCTATTTTCTCTTGCAGTGGTTTTGGAAGTGTCTTTTAGGGTGGTTGCTATAGGTTGAGTTTTTTTAGGTGATTGCTGTGGGTTGTGTTTAGTGGTTCTATTTTTTTTTTTTGGATGGTTGTTGTGGGTTGTGTTTATAGCGGCTAGTGGTGGTTGGTTAATTTAAGTGGTGGTTGGTTGATTTTGGGTGGTCGTGGGTTTGCAATAATGGTGAGTTATGGTGGGGGTGGGCAGTGGGCGGTGGTGGTAGTGGTGGGCAGTGGGTGGTTGTTGTGAATTATATTTATTTATTTTTATATAGTAGGAATTTTTTAGGTTATTTTAATGTGTTGTATATACTATTTTAATGTATTGTAGGGAAAAAAAAAGATTTGATGTATGGTGTAATGTTAAATGTTATTTTTAAATAGATAAAGTATGTTTCTATATAGTAAAATGGCATTTGAGATGACACAACTTATGCTAGTGCTCTACGTGAGAACCAATCCTCACCAACATTTTGCATCAAAATTTATGAGACAAACATGGAGGGTAATTTTGGGTTTAGAAATTTTTTTAAGGATAAGTGGGAGGGTAATTTTGGAAATTTGCCCTTAACCGAAGTGTAGCTTAATACAACATCTTTAACTTTAATTTAACATAATTTGGTCTCAAATGGATGTCAAGAAGGTAAAGTGTTTTTTCCCTTCAAGTTTAGGGGTAGGGGGGTGTCATTTCTTCGAACGAAGTTTCTTTCCAAAATATTTTGAAGAGAAACTCTTCAAACTTCTTTTATATATAAATATATATATATATTTGTGCAAATTTTGAAAATTTAACTATTGAATTTTATGTTCTCTATGTTATTAACATACATATCAAATTTCATTAAAATCATATGTTATTTACTATTCGATTAATAAACTTATTTTTCATACATAATTTTAGTTCACAAAAACTTGAAATTTTAACATTTGTTTGATGATATAGTAATTGATCTTTGATTTTGCAAGCATGAATGATATAACAAGAACATGTAATCTAATGTTTAGATTTTCAAAATTCACACTGAATATAAAGATATACGAGGAGTTTGAAGGGTTTCTCTCTAAACTAGTTGTTAGGATTAATGCCCTTAAATCCTATTATATGATGCTATGTATGATATTAAGTATGACATTATGTATGACTTAATATTGTGTTTAATAAAGTTGTTTTATTATTATCTAAAATAATGGTAACATGAATATTCAGACATTATCATATAGTCCATGAGATGCATAGTATGTGATTTATATGAAAAGTCACAGAAGATATAAATCACAAGTTTTTTGTAAACTCAGAATTGTAGTTTGTAGTCGGTGATGAAATTTGGTGTTTCATCTGCGAAGACTATAACATATCAATTAAGATGATTTGTCTTGATCATGGAAGTGGAGACTTTTAGTTGATATGTTTTAAGAGTTAAGACATATTGAACTGGACCGCTGTGAGATTTATTATTCTCCTAACGACTGTCAATTGAATAATAAATCTCACGACTTCTATTTACATGAACTCTTAATCTTGAGAGAATAATGGACCTGATCATGAAATGTAGGTTGTTTTGATATATCAAGAGTGTGATCTAAAGTAACGGTCAAAATCTCAGTATGTTGGGCAGCCACATTTAGTGTTGATGGAACATATATTCTCAAGATGAAATTCATAGTCTCTTAACGGAGATACAAAATATTCTCTTGAGATAAGTTTAATGAGTTTGTTATTCAGAATGTTAAGCCTAACTATTTTAGTAAATAGTTACTAAAATATATATTTATGGAATTGGATTTCATAAATATATGATGAATAACTTAAAGGACTAAACCGGGTACTCGATGATTAAGATGTAATAATCTACAAAGTGGCAATCTACATTAATGACTTTGTTTTATTACAAATATTTTATGAAAGTGTTGCATGCACAATAAAGTCTTGGGATATAAGTTTATAAAAAAAAAAAAAAAAAAGTCTTGGGATATAATTTATTAATAAGGCCTAGAGTGCAATTATATTTATATAGTGGTATTAAATATAATTAATAGTAACTTTAGACTTGTCAAGAGTTGACAGAAAAGCCCAAGGCCCATTAGAGCTAGTGTCTTATTTGTTCCCTTTTGGTCCCACTCCAAGCCACATACTAAAGCTTAATTGGAAAAGCCCAAAAGGGTAGCCCAATTAGATAATTAGTTATTAGGAGAGAAACATACAGAATTTTATAGATACATGAAATGGTTTGTATATGAGTGTTGGACATTCTTGAATTCTCCCTTGAACAAATTCATATAAACTGATTGAGAGACCATACATCTTGGGCATCAAGTGGAATTGGAGTGAAGATTAAAAGTATTCTCAAGAACTTCTGATCTTTGGTTTTGAATTTCATCGCATCAAGGTACACTCTCTTGTTCTTACATTTTGAAATTTACATAGTACATATTATCTATTGCGAATGAAGTAGATCCGTTAATTTTCCGCTGCGTATGTTTAATATGCAATACAAACATGTATATTTCCATCACTAGTTTGGAGAGAAATTTTGTTCCATTTTTTCAAATCTCAAGGGACGAGAGTATAATTTGCCCAAGTTGAGATATAAGAATTGAAGGGAAAAAATATCAAGAAAATATAATTTGACTAAAAAAAGAAAAAAGAGAAGAGACTTATAACAAACATTAGTTATCAAATAAAACTTGTGCATGTAAATATCTTACACTATAATATTAGGGATAGATATTACAAAAACGTTAACAAAAATCAATCACATTTGAGTGAAAAGTCCTGCAGCACTCAGTTGCAAGGTCACAAACATAAACAACCTCCATATCATTAGATTTCACATGAAAAATTGGGGCATTGAAGGCTTTAGCAACATTGTGAAGAATTTCACACCCTTGAATGGGGATGGCCAAAACCCATGGGTACCCAACCTGAAAGTTCTGGGTATTATTCGATCTATCATGGACAAATTAAGAGAATCGGGTCAGGTTTGAGTATTGCACTATTCGAATTTGTTTGTTTTTATTTATTTTTAAAATTTTAATTTTAAAGGATTTCGTATTTTTCTTTTTCTTTTTCTTTTTTTGTTCCAGCGTAAGGCCTTTTTTAATTAATATTATTTTGTTAATTTTGTTTATCTTTGTTCCATTTTGTTTTGGATGTGCACGTAATTTGTAATATATACTCAGGATAATATGACACCCAAGATTTGGTTTTGAAACATAGATCCAACTCACAGAAATGCAAGCTTAATTTCTAGAATTTTAGTTAATTCTAAGCATATCAAAAAAAGAAAAAAAAAAAGAAAAAGGATGATCTTTGAAAAAGTAAACAAAATAATTTGCCACTCTGTTCACATTTTACAAACTTTGATCTTGATTCCTACATTTTGTGAGAGAGCGGGGTACGTATATGCATTACATATTATTCTTTGGCATGTTTGAGATGCTAAGGCTTAAAGCGTATATCTAAAACCAAATGTTAAGGATATATATCAATATGTTTCGACTTTTGAGTAGACTAAATATTTTGTGCTTTGCTCAAAAAAAAAAAAAAAAAAAAAATTTGTGGTTTACAGCTTGCTTGCATATCGTATTATTTTATTCTTAGCTTTGATAATAGGCTATCTGTTTTGTGGTTTACGACTGAGAAAATGTTTTGTAATTGGTATATTATATGTATGTTTTTTTTTTTTTTTTTTTTAGAGTTTTAATATATGGTTTCTGCTCTTAATACTAGTTTTTATCATTAAACCAAATGTCTATGTGGTTTATAATGCACTTTTTTTTTTCTTTTTTTGGGAATCTACAATGCACTTTTATACTCCACTATTTTATTTATTTATTTTGGTAGAATGACATATTCCGTAAAACTAAAGATACTGGAGTTGGCTCCACTTTTTTATATTACTAGTTTTGATACAAGTGCATGCAAGACTATTAAAAAACACTATTAAAGAACATTTATAGTAGCAGATTACCAAAAAAAAGAACATTTATAGTAATTCTATCGTGGCTTGCTTTAACAAAATTACTTTAAACTGTGGTGGCTTCAGGAATTTTTTTTAGGGTGTTCTTTAAGAAGCATAAATTATAGAATTTAATAAAAAGAGTGATTCATATATTGACAACAACAACAATAAAAAAAAAAAAACACAAATACATAAAGTTTACAATTTTCTTTTACGAGTTTTTATATTTTGAAATTGGTGCATGATAGTCTCATTATCAATGTTACAAGCTACATCTCTTTCAATGTACACAACCAAGCAATTATTCATCCACTGAATATAGAACAAATTATGGAGTAAAATTTAATTTTATTGGCATAAAAAAAATTGAGGGTGTTCCCAAATTTTTTTTAAAGGGTAGACAAATAAATTTTTTTAAATTATTATATATATATATATATTTCAGGGTGGTCCTGGGACCACCCTCGCCTTAAGGTGGCGCCGCCCCTGCTTTAAAGAGTACTATTTTGTTATGCCATGCTAAAAGTAAAATCTAGGGTCTATAATTTCATAATTTGTATTTTTAGATGAGAGCCTTCCATTATATCTACGCTAGAAGAAATTGTTCAGCAACTGCATTTCAAAGAAATATAAAACAATTATAAGCTTTTTTATTTTTTATTTTGAGAAAAAACAACTATAATTTTTTCTCAACTATAAGTTAATTATTCATAAATATAATATGTAAAAGTAACCTAAACATTAAAATGAAAATGATATTTTACCTTCGTCTTACTTAAAAAAAAAAAAAAATATATATTTTACCTTCATCTCATAAAAGTGATATAAGTTCATTTTCATGATATTTGTTCTAATTTGCAATATATATAACACCACCACCATTAACAACAACAAAGCCTAAATCCTAAAATTTTGGAACTAGCTATAGATCTTCAATAGATTAGTTAGGATTGGCTATGGAGATAAACCATCAAACAATGATTATATTCCTGAGCTGAATTTAAAGGTAAATGTGTCGTGTTGATCAAGATCAATTAGAGGTAGTATCAAATGATTCTAATCTTATGAAGAAACCTGGAGTTTCTCCAACATATCCTCAATGGGTATCTATTCCTACATGCACAAAGTCCAAATTTTTAAATAAAGAGAACCATTTTCATAAATAAAAAGTTTAAAGATTACTCAATGGGTATCTATCCCTCAGATTAAGTTTCTGTCACCATGGAACAATATCCACCAAAGGGCTTAAAGATTACTTATTCAAATTAATTTTTGAGCATAGGATTCTATTGAATTTTGGGGTCTTGGGAAAAAAAAAAAAAAAAAAGTTGGACCTTGTTGTGCTTTGCATTGAGCTCTTTGGTAACATGCTGGTATATTCAATATCTTAAATTAGCTCGACTTCTCAAGACCAAACTAAAAAAAAAAGAAAAAAAAGAAATTCATATTATTCTCATGGTTTTGGATTTATGCCCCAAACAAGTTACAAAATTTCACACTTTTCCTTTACTCTATACATATATAAATTTCTTAGCTACCAATCAAATCTCATTAACTAAAAATCAATTATCCAATGTAATTTTTGAGCAAAAGAAATGTGACTCCGATTAATTAATTCAAATACCCAAGTTGATTAATTATTCGAATTGCATGCAATAACGTGGAGACACAAACAAATCACCAATTTAAACTAGATTGGAATGAAAAATAAATTGACACAGTGATTTGTTGACGAATGGAGAAAACCTTCGTAGACAAAAATCCTACCAAGTAAATTTCAAGTCACCACTCTCGAAGAACCCACTAATTAAGAACAAGTGGTTACAAGAATAAGGAATCTTATTCCACTATCGTCATATCCTAAAATACTAACCTATAGTTGAACCCTTATGCTAATCTTCAATTAGACTTGATCCTGTAGAAACTTTTTCTTGCACGAATTCCAATCCATGACTAACAGCATAACAACTTGATTGTTGTTGTTTGATGCAAAGTTCTTCAATCCATAATTGTAGATTTGAAAGCAGCTTGGTACATAACCCTAAGGCGTACAAGAAGTCATAGCAGCTTCACAAAAGTGTGTATCTCAATATCAATCTCTGTGTCTTTGATGACAGCTATAAAATATTGATTTTATATCCTTTGGGAACCTAGAGCACAAAATTTAGAAAAGCCTTGTCATCATGGGTTGAAAATAGAATTGGAAATTCAAAATCCATGAAGCTCAATAAATAGGAGGTGTCAAGTTAGGTATCGAGGTTCATTAAATCTTGATAGATCGGAGGTGTCGAGATAGGTATCGAGACAACTTGTTTCAGCTTTTCTTGTACTATTTCTTGAGTAATCTTCATGTCTTCAATAAAACCACTTGTCATGATATTCTTGAAACTATTTAGATCTACCCAATTACAAGTAAAACATGTTTTGTCATAAAGTATATCAGTTACATAAAAATATGACTCTAAAAAAAATACAAAATTAACATAAACAGTAAATTCTATCCACACCTCTTGTACAAAGCAACTCACATATTCTACTGCCAATCTCTCAATATTCTCATGGAAAATTCAAAAGATAAAAAACTTGAACTCTTTCCATCCCAGTCGTTTTGCCTTTAATATCCTTAGGGGCAAGAATGTATTAGTAATAGAAATAAAAATATAAAGAAAATGAAAAGACAAACCATCCCTTCTCTCTCCCCCCCCCCCCCCCCCCAAAAAAAAAAAAAAAAAAAAGCTCATCCCACCGTTTTTTTACACTCATGCTGTTTAACTTTTTTGAGGTCATTTTGTCAAACAAAAAAGCAGCTGAGCTCAGCTCTCCCTTTTTATATAGACTAGTTTTGAACTGTGCCTTTCGTGGAAGACATTTTGATAACATAGAAAGGTTAAGAGCCATGTAACTTTACTATCTAAAAGAAAAAAGAAAAGAGAAAGAGAGAGAGTCATGTGGAAAACTTGGATTCAAACCCCCTACCTTTTGCTGTAAGTGAAAAATAAAATAAAATAAAGAGAAAGAAGGTCTTGAAAATCGAAGAGGATTACTTAAGCAATCTAAATTTTAAGATAAAGCAGCAATAAAACTACGCTAGTAAGATTAATCCAAAAGTCTTAAAATTTGTAAAGTTGAATTTATTCAGCTATGTGTTGGTTTTATTCCGTGCCAAATTTGCTTGTAATTCAGTATTTAAAAACCCTGTATTTAGGTGGGAATAATGTAAGGGTTATGTGTGAGAGAGTGTGAAGATTTGATCAAGAGTGTGCAACAAGAAGGTGACTCGCGACTGGAACTCGCGAGTGGTGACTCGCTAAAATGAAGCACACGTGTGAAGCATATAGGAAGATGAAGAGTCAGGACCGCTAGATCGCTACATGACAAAAAGTACAGTCTAGCCTAGTCTGGTAACTGGCAACTGGAACTCGCGACTCATCCCAGTCGCGAGTGACTCGCTAGTGTACCTTGTTTTGCTGAAAAGTGACTTTTCACATTCCATCTCATATCCTAGTATAAATACCCTTATACCCACGAAATGTAGAGAGCTTTTAGAGAGAATTTTGAGAGAGAAACTCTAGAGAAAAAAAAAAGATTGATTCATCCACAATCTTATACACTTGATTCTCCAAATTCCTCTACTTTCATCCTCTCCATTGTCATACCCATGAGAGGATCATAAACCAAATCCTTATCTCATCAAATTCAGAGCAGTGAGAAGGTTCTTGGTGTTTGGAAAGCAGTTTAAGAGAGAACCAATTCATATTGGTTGATGCAATGGGCTAATTGCGGGATCCGGTAAGCTATAGAAGACATGGTTCGGCGTAACCTTGTTGAAGCAAGAAGCTTGAAGGGCTTAGGTGCATCGGATAGATTAGGCTTGGAGGGTCTATTGCTATTTATGTATCCTGACTGATTTTCTAGTGGATCATTTACCGCTTGGAGGGCAGAGGAGAGGTTTTCTGCCGAGTTCTTTAGTTTCCTATTCGATAACACATGCCGGTATTATCTTGTGTTTGCATCTCTCTTTCCCTTACTCTTAGCTTTTAATTTCTGCTAGTTGTGATTTATTAATCGCTTAGAGTAGCTTGATAATTTGGGTATTGCTTATATTTTATATTCCACACATATATTGTTTGAATATAAGCTTGTATTGGAAAATTTGTGTTTGGGGGTCTAAACATTCACAAGTGTTTTGTACACTAAGTGAGTTTTCAAAATTTAAAAACACAACAAATTCTATGATTCAATATGAACTTGTTCTTTCTTTCCAACCCACAGACCATATAAAATATGAGGCTTTTATCATGATTCTACCATCCTATGATTCAGTTTGACATTCTGTTTATCCAACAACATCCATATACAAAATGATGGCTTAGTGACATTAACATACACTACAAAAAACAAGGGCTATAGCCGCATTTTAGCTATATGTAAAGTCTGTAGCCGCATTTGTAAGTGTCTTTAGCTGCGTTTTTTTGATAGGGCCTGCGGCTATAGCTAACCTATAGCTGTGTTTAAAAAACACAGCTATAGGTCCAGCCGAATAAATTTTTTTTTTTTTTAAAGGATGACTTATAGCTGCGCTTTTAAAATGCAGCTCTATGTAACACCAAAAAAAAAAAAAAAAAAAACTTTTTCTTACTTTTCCCACGTACCCCCACTTTCCCACCTACATCCCCACTTTCATCTTTTCTTCCTTTCTTCAAGTCATGCCTGGTTCTTCAGTGGTTGTTCTTTCTTTTTTCTTTTTCTTTTTTCTTTGGAGCTATTGCTTCTTTTTTTCTTTCTTTTTCGCTCCATTCTTCTGCAAGTCATGCCAGGTTCTTCTTTTTTTTTTTTTTTTTTTTTTTTTTTTGGGTTATTTTATGTTTAGTTAGTAAGAAAATGGAGGAAATGCTGAAAATTTTGAATGAAGTGGATATTCTAACAATATTTGTGTCTATGTCTTGATTTGGATTTGAGTTTTGGTTTTGAATTTTTTGGATCTGTGCTTGAATTTGTGCTATTGTGTTGCTGATATTGTGCTTATGTTTAAATGGGTTTGTGTTCTTGAGCTTGTTCTTTTGTGTTTTTGAGCTTGTGCTTTTGTGTTCCTTGAATGGATTTAGTGTTAGATTTGGGTTGGTTTTGTAGAATGAGAGGAGATTCATGGGTTTGTGTTCTTATATTTGGAGCACGTGGTGTTTGTATTGTGAGTATGTTGTGTTTGATTTTGAATTTTTTGGGTGTGTTTGTATTGTGAGTATGTTGTGTTTGATTTTGAATTTTTTGGGTTTGTGTTTGATTTTGAATTTGTTGGGTTTGTGTTTAATTTTGAATTTTTTGGGGGAAAAAAAAAACCCATAATTTTTTTTTTTGTTTTAAAAAAAACCTATAGCCGCATTTCAAAAACGCAACCAAAACTGTACCTGTAGCCGTGTTTTTAAAATGCAGCCCAAACATGGTCTATAGCTGTGTTTCTTAAAAATGCAGCTATAGGTCTCAACCTATAGCCACGGTTAAAAAAACGTGGCCATAGACCCACAGAGCTATTGTCGCACAATATAAGCTGCGTTTGTAAATGCAGTTATAGCCTATAGCTATGTTTTTAGGGTCTATAGCCACGTTTTAGAAATGCGACTATAGCCCTTGTTTCTTGTAGTTATAAGCTACAAAATGCATTTTCCACAATACGTTGTTCTAAGCTTGGCCATCCTCATTATTGCACTTCTATCCTTGGTCAATGAAAAGAATTTCTACTTTCATAATTTCAAGCTCTGATATAGTGCATCTTTCCAATATAATTAACTTCATCAAATAGATAATGACCCATCTTTGCCATCCCCACAGCTCATATATATACTTTTTGAAAGATGGCAATAAAGATTCCAGTAACCTATAAAAAATAATTCAAGACTACAACAACAACAATAAACAAAGCTTAGTCCCAAAATTCAAGTAAAAAAATGGGGTTGTTCTCTCAACAAAATTGGGATAAGGTTAAGTTGAAATATCCTAATTCCATATTAATCCATTAAGAAGTGAAATCTCTTTAGGATATAACCATGATATTGAATGAGTTTGATAAAGCAAGTATAGCATAAATCAAGTTTCTACCATAAGACAACAATAATAAATTCCTATAGGTGTCTTTTCTTATTATTTCTTATGTGGATCTTTATCAGTTATGCTTAATCGGTTTGGCAGACTTTTTTCAGTAGGCAAAAACATTTTGGTACTCCTTTTTTTCTTTTTCTTTTTCTTTTTTTTTTTCTTTTTTTTTCATTAGGTAGTTCATTTGAATAAGATATACAAATCAAAATTTCGTACAAGTTATAAATTCTTTTAGTTACAAACTTACAATCAAGCTATCCTCCAATGACAAATTGCGGTCCTTGAAGAACAACTATCTACATCATACACGAAATCAATTACTAAGATCAAATCACGTAAAATGAGAATAAAATAGTAGGTCAGGTCCAATTAAGTCCTTTACAAAATTTACTTTCGCATGAATAAATAAAATACATGGATTATCAATTTAACAAATTTACACTTCTCCTAAAATAAATGAATTGCATGCATTATATTTTAAACTTTATGTATCGTTGCAGCAAATTGAATTCACATGAGCATTTATATCTTATGCGTCGGCAAGTAATATTAATGTTATCACAATAAGAGCAACTAAACTTGTACTTAATTATAAATACCACTTTCTTTCGTTAACATTAAATCATATAAAGGGCATTTACAATTTGATTCTTAACTTATTTGCTATGAGGGAAAAATTTTCAAAGCCATAAAACAAATCAACAGCCAGTAATATCTAGAATAAGAAAATCATAGAATAGACTTTGGCAAACTATTTTCTCCAACTATTGGTAAAAGGATGAGTTGATAACACAAATTCATTAGTGTTGCTTTTACCAATTAATGCTCGAATACATTGAGAGTAAAGAAGGTTGAGAACTGGACATGTTCATTCAACAGTTGTTCAATCTAAAATTTCTTTAATCCAATAGTATGAAATTAGACAATTTTCACACACACACGCACTAACCATCTATATTGTAATTATCACAAATAGTATATTCATAAAATAGACAATAAGGAATTTACTCTTCACTAAACAGTGTATGTCGTGTTGGTGTAGAAATATGCGTTATGATTAACAATAATAAGTACCACCTATTTTGAAGTGAGTTCCAATAGATTATTGGGCTCCTTTTTCTTGAACAGAAATAGGGCAAAATTTCCAAGATCAGGAAAATTTAGAGTTGGTGGAACTTTCTGAAATTTTTGGGAGAGGAATGAAAAATTTTAAAGTGTTAGTTTTTCCAAAATAATGAGAAAATCTTAAGTAGAAAACTTTTTTTTTCAGCCCCTCACTTTTTCTTGATATCAAGGATCTAATTCATACCTTGCTAGGAAAACATAGATAATCCCAGCCACTACTGAGTACTGAACTAATCTAGAGATCAAAGCCTTAAAATATTTTCTTTCACCTTTTCACAACTATATAAGAGCTAATTACAGTAAAAATGTAAATAAAATAATGCGGAGAAATCATGAACAAAGAACAAAAATACATAAAATAAAAAATAAAAACTCATTCAGACATTTTCACAAACAATACATATGCACTCATTGATATATCTGAATCTTCAGTTCACAGCCATCTTCAGTCATGATTTACACTTGCAATACAAAGCAAGAGTTGCTCTTGATTTTCCCCTCCATCATCTGCGCTTTTCTCCAAGTTCTTACAGAAAAAAAATTAAAAAAATAAATAAAAAAATACTTGAGATATCAAAGAAACCACAAAAAATTGATTCAATTGGAGAATTTATGAGAAAAACACCAAAAAGGGCCCCAACTATTTTTTTATTTATATTTTTTATAGCTCAAACATGCACTCAGAGCAACAAAGTAATTTAAGCTTTATAAAGAGAAGCTGCCGTTTAAGCCTTTTCTATGTTGTTTTGTCAAACACAAGCACTTCAATTGTTCTTTCTTATATAGATGTATAGATATAGATATTTAACATGTGCGATTAGGCTCTTTTTTATTTGAGTTTTTTTTTTTTTAATTAGTTATTTTAATTACTTTAATTTTTTTTTGTTTTATTTATAAATAATTTTAATTCTATGAAGAATGTATGGTAAAATTATAATGAGTTAAAGTTAATTTATTGTATTTAGTTTGGCCCCTCTTAAAAAAAATTTTTTTTGGCTCCATCACTGTATTGTACGTACTACAAACTTTGATCCACGCTACATAGAAATAATTGACCTATATTGCTACATCCTAAGGCCATTCTTCATTTTCTGTATAAATTCAGTCAAGTTCAAGAGAGAGATCGATCAATGGCTAATATAATTTCAGCTACACTACTATGACCTACAAATAATAAATTTTGCTACTTTAAGGTTTCAAAATCTTAACCTTCTCTCAACTTTTGTTATTCATGGCACTCCTGCACAGGCCGGCCCAAGGCCTAGGCAACTTAGGCCTAGGCATAAGGCCCAACAACAAAATAAAAAATTCCCTATTAAAAAAAGGGAGTCTTTTGGCTGAATAATGCTAAATCTGAAATTTATTTGCGTTATAGGTACTGTTTCAACTTATTTAGCGAAATAAGGAAAGAGAGTGAATTTCGGCAACACCGTTGCCGAAATTCAACAAAAGTATGAGAGAGAAAGAGAAAAAGTGGGGAGAGAAAATTTTGAATTTCGGCAACGGTGTTACCGAAATACATGCTGCCCAAATTCCCTGCCCGAGTGTGTCCTGTGCTCGAAGTGTGAGTGCCCCAAAAAAAAAAAGTAATTGCGGCAATGCCATTGCCGAAATAGGGAAAAAAAATTGGTAATTGTGGCAATGCCATTGCCGAAAATAAGAGGGAAAAAAAATTGGAATGGAATTGTATTTTTTTTGTGAATTGTGGCAATGTCATTGCCAAAAATGGGAGGAAAAAAAAATGTGGTTGCCGAAATCTGGGGAGGAATTTAAAAAAAAAAAGTGTTACGTTCACAATATTTTTACAACATTTTCACAACAAATCACAGGTTATTAGTTATTATTAGTTCAAATTTGAATTTAACACTGAGATTACTTTTTTAATCCAACAATAACAACCTGCCACTTAAAATTTGTTGTAAAAATATTGTAAAAATTGTGTGCACTTATCATTTCTTAAAAAAAAAAGAATTGTGGCAATGGCATTGCCGAAATAGGTGTAAATTTTTTTCACCTACTTCGGCAATACCATTGCCGAAAATGTGAAAAAAAAGGAAAAGAATTGTGGCAATGGTATTTCGGCAATACCATTGCCACAATTCTATTATTTATTTTATTTTTTTAAGAAATGATAAGTGCACACAATTTTTACAACAAATTTTAAGGGGCAGGTTGTTATTGTTGGATTAAAAAAGTAATCTCAGTGTTAAACTCAAATTTGAACTAATAATAACTAATAACCTGTGATTTGTTGTGAAAATGTTGTAAAAATATTGTAAACGTAACACTTTTTTTTTAAATTCCTCCTCAGATTTCGACAACCACATTTTTTTTTTCCTCCCATTTTCGGCAATAACATTGCCACAATAGACAAAAAAAATACAATTTCATTCCAATTTTTTTTTCCCTCCCATTTTCGGCAATGGTATTGCCATTACCATTTTTTTTTCCCTATTTCGGCAATGGCATTGCCGTAATTACCTTTTTTTTTTTTGGGCACTCACACTTCGAGCACAGGATACACTCGGACAGGGAATTTGGACAGCAAGTATTTCGGTAACACCGTTGCCGAAATTCAAAATTTTCTCTCACCCACTTTTCCTCTTTCTCTCTCATACTTTTGTTGAATTTTGGCAACGGTGTTGCCGAAATTCACTCTCTTTCCTCATTTCGCTAAATAAGTTGAAACAGTACCTATAACGCAAATAAATTTCGAATTTAGTAATATTCAGCCAAAAGACTCAAAAAAAAAAGGCCTCATTTCCTTTTGTAAAAAGCCCAAAATTTTATAAAAATATAACATTTTTTAAATAATTGATACTTTTTTTTAAGAATGATGCTAAAGATATCACAAATTTTACTATAGGTTTAATTGACATATCACAAATCACATAAAAAAGTAATTCAAATACAAATAAATTAAGTTGTTAAAATTCATCAATTACAATCATTATTATATTATATTGTGAACATTTTGTAATATCTTTAGTATTTTTTTTTTTCATTTCTAACAAGACTTCCAAAATAGGAGACTAATAGAAATTTAAACCAATTGAAACCCTAAAATGTTTCAAAAAAGATGCTGCAAATATGATAGATCATCAATGATGACTAACTTACTCTAATAGTTTGAGACCATAATTTTTGTAAACTAATCTCCTACAAAGCCACACACCAAATAATATCTATCTCTTTCTCTTAAAAAGAATATATAAAATTAAAATTTAGATTATAATTGTACTTAACTATGCATGGCCATATATCCAAGTTAAAGTAAGTTTTTTTTTTTTTTTTTTTTTTAAATAATATTTTTCTAGTTCTTTTTGTTTAAATTTATGGTTCAACTATGATATTCAATCTTTTATATGAAATTAACCTTAGTTTAGTTAGTATTATTCATCAATTTTTGTATTTACATCAAATTAATTTTAATTTAATTAGTATTATATAATTTTATTTAATTAATATATATAAAAAAAAAAGGCTCTAAATAAAATTTTCACCTTAGGCCCAAATTTTCTTGGGCCGGCCTTGCTCCCGCAATAAAGAGAGCACTTTATTAGGCATGGAAACAGTTTCAGAGAGATAGTATGGCTGTCCCAACTCTCACATTGGAACCTAGACCATCAATATATAATACACGTCCCTAGAATGAGAATAAACCTTGGATGGATGGCTACACAAGTCTATGCTCCAGCATCAGTTTCTCACAAGCAATACCTATGGAATGAGCTCAGATTCACCCATGCTCCTGAAATCAAATCAAGAGGTAAACCGTATTTAGACACATAGCATAACCAATATGGAGAATGCACCCATAAATAATGGAAGATATTAGGACATTAAAGAGGATGATAAAGCAAGTACTAACTCAAGTCGCAAGTCGCACCTTAACAGGTATTCCAAGAAGTAAACCTAGCGACAACGAGCTTCATAAGGCTTTCCTGGATTTGATTTTTTATTTGGCTGTAACAAAAAAAAATAAATAAAAAGAAGGATCTCATTACTTTTCAATCTACAACCAAACACATGGAAAAACTAAATCTCTTCTATCCCGCACTTTTCTATCCTCCAATCAAATAAATGAAAGCCTAATTAGCAACTAGCAAGTTTAGAGTTTGACAAGGGGTGCCAAAGGAAGACTGCAAAATAGCAGAAGAAAAGTCATCAGTAGTAGTGTGAAGGAACTCATGACCTTGGTGAAAGCTATGGCAATTCAAGAAATGAAATAGATAGGGACGAATAGGCAAGGTTTTGACTAAATCACTGAACACCAATTTAAGACCTTTGAATGCGTAGATATTAGAATGTTGATGTTAGAGCCTATCTCCTGCCACACTGATTAGATAATGTTTTGACCCTATGCAGAAACAAACCGATAGAAAGAACACCATGCATGCTTATGATCTTGGAGTTGCATGTGAATTAGGAATATTCTAGTAACAGAGGCAGAGGGAAGTGGAGGCTCAAGTTTTGTGTAGTCCAGATTTCATGATGAGATGAGGTTAGCCCAACAATTTCATCAGATGTAGAGGAAGTTTTAGAAGGCTTATAATGTAACACCCCGGTTGTTAACTGTAATTTGGAAGAAGCTTGATGGGCAGATTGGTAATTTTACTTGCAATATATTTTAGGGACAAACTTGGAAATAGTCTTCTTCCCCTTAAGTCAGCCGCCCTCACTTTCACTGTTTCACATTCGCGTCTCGCTCCCTCTCTCCAGCTGCCACCCCTCTCCCTTTCTTTCACTTGAATCCCTTTCTCTCTCTCCATGCTCTTCCACTAAAAATACTTCAGCCATGAGTTTCTTTTCAAGCCATCACCACCGGTTGTGAAGAAAAGATTTTGGGAAGAGAGGGACCCATTCGGCCAAGCAAGGAATTTGAGGTAAAATTCCTATTTTCCTAACAAAACTAAGTAAAATCTAGCTATGGGGTTTATGCTAGAGCAACTTACTGGGTTTATGTAAGAAATTCTTATTTGGAATGAAAAGTTTGGTTTGGTCTTGACTCATGTTGCTCTAGTGTTCACCCAATCAAGATTTTCTCTTGGGTAATGGGTTTTGGAGGTCTTGGAGTTGTGGAGAGGTGGGATGTGAAACTTTGATGGTTTGGGTGCTGTGAACTTGTTTTAAAATAAGTGGGTAATGAAAGTGTTAACCATGAAAGTTTAAGTGCCTTGAGGTTGTGATTTTTGCAAATCAAGTGTTTGATATTTTACCTCATTGAGTTATGAGGTTGGGTTTAATTTTTTTTTTTATAGTTGTTTATTTGATTCAATGCTAGAGTTTGTGAGATATATAATGAGTTTTAGAACTTTGAAAGTGATTTGATGATGTTATAATTGATTCCTACGTGATGTAATATGTATTAACATTATTAATACATGAGTTAGTGTAGCACTTAAACATGGTTGTTTCGTTGTGAACGCTTGGGAATTTATAAGAATTGTTATAATGGCTTGGTTTTATTAGTTAATACCCAAAATAAATTCTTGAGTCTAGTTACCCCATTTTTTTTAAGTGATGTGTTATGTTATCTAATAAATGCATATTGTTTGCGGTAGTGTATTAAAATTCTTTGGTTGTGTTTTGGTCATTTGGACCATTTGTATGCTTGTTTGGTATCCTTTGGGAATCGATGCCTTTGGATAGTTAAGTTAAGCTCTAGGCCCTAATTTGATTTTAGGGGACATTTTCAATCTATAGAGACAAGTTTGATGGTACTTTCTGATGGGCATTGTTATTGATAGGCTTGATCATTTTGTTTCTAGGTTCTGAGATTTTTGATGATGGGCCTAGTGATGGGATTGGTTGATTTCATGGTGCCCGGTTGAGGTGAAATTGGTTAGCCTCCCGAGGTAAGTAGCTTTTAATGAGATTTTTGAAAAATATCCATATTGCATAAAACATTGTTTTTGGGTTAAATACGTTTTGGGAAATTGGTTATGGAAACTGTATTTTTCCTAAAAAGTATTGTGTTGTAAATTTAACGGATATAATTATTTATGATAAGTACATCATATTTGTTATTGCATATGGGAAAATGCATGATTTGTTAGCATGGAAAGGACAAACATCTTTGATTTAATTCTTGGTAATGGATTTTATGGATTTATTACATTATTTGCAAAATTTAAAGATTCTTTTATCTTGACGTACTTGTGATATTTGGGAAAATTGTTACAAAATCTTCTTGACAAGAAATGTGTTTGAAGGCTTTGAGAAGCTTGTGAATATATTGGGTATTTCAAAGGTTTTTGTGAAATATTTTCTTATGTACATTTGAAGGCTTTGACAAGAAATATTCTCTTATGTACATTTTACATACACTTGTTTACATTTTACACAATATTCATATGGACAAAATTTAGCTACAAAATTGATTGTGAGTGTAGCTTAAGGTTACAACCTTACTTGATATCATTAAAATTACAACATATTTCAAAAATTTAACTATTAAATTGCATGTTTTTTACGTTTTTAATACACATGTTAAATTTTGTGCCAATCGGATATTATTTACTATATGATCTATAAGATTATATCTTTTACATAATTTTAAACTACAAAAATTTGCAATTTATAAATTTTATTGACGACATAGCTATTGATTTTTAATTTTCTAGAAATTTTGCAAGCATGGAGAACATAAGAAGAAAATGTAATCCAATGATCGATTTGTCAAAATCCATTTTCAATAAAAAGATATTGAGTAATATTGTAGTTTTAAGCTACAACTAATTTTATAGCTAAACTTTGTACTATCTATAATTACATACATAGAAATACACATTTTAGAAGGAAAAATAATGATTTCCACATTTAAATCATGAAAAGTGGATGTAAAACAATGAGTGTGACAGTTGAATCATTACGTATCCTTGTATCTATAATTTGGAGAATACTAGATAAGACAGTAGATAAATGCATAACAATAATTCAAAAGATGCCAAAAATTATTATTGAGAAAGAAATGCTAAAGATTAATATGCAAAAGATAAGACTTGTGTTTATAACATACAACATTATTAATATAGTTCAAATTTATTCATATTCATGTTACACATGAAGAAAGGAAAGCAACAGAAAAGATTGACTAGTAGCAATTGAATGGCCATTACTAGTAGAGTAGCAATAATTATTTTATACACCAGCCTTATGCAGTGGGTGTTGGATTCACAGACTCAAGTTGTAAGACAACCGCTGGATTCACAGGTGCATAAGACCTATGAAATGTAAGACACCCGCTACACAGTGGTGCATCAGAAACTTCCTAGTAAGGTAGACGATGTCGTGGCTGAAGCCGAAAGCAGGTACATTGGACTATGTCAACTAAAAGACGGTACTTCAGCAACACATATAAGATTGGCACACAAGCAAATAAACCAATGACAAAAAAGATCAATGGCAATTCCTGGTGATTATGATTCTTCAAGCAAAAGGATGCAGAAAATGCAACCATCAAGGCAGCAATTGAGATGAAAAGTGTAGTGACTCCAATCATCAACTTAACAGGTAACGACACAAGGAAGTCCTCATATGAATAACGTGAGGTAAGGATGCTCAAGAACGTAATTAGGGATGTTGAAGAGCAAAATACTGCAATTGCGCTTGAAACCGAATAGGCCAGGCCTAATTTAGGACTTTGGTTTAATTTATCATCTGGTTGGTAAGAAAAGGCTATAGTTCCAATTAGTGTTGCAACCACCATAGATGATTTAGCCATATTCATCATCCACTTCTCTCCCTGCTTCCTTAACTTCTTGTGGCTCTTTGCAAATAAAACATATGGTGTTTCCCCGTTTCCATTTTTCATTTCTTTGAATCCAGGCCTCACAGCCTTTTCCACCTCCTTCCATTGCAATTCATAAGGAAATACCACATGAGAGACTTGTTGATTAGTCTTAAAATTCAGAAACTTTAGGTAGACATTAAATCTAAGTGTAAACATGAATGAATTTTCTACAAAATGTAATAAATGATTGATTATTCTAAAAGCTTAAACTATTGATGAATGGTGAATGCAGTCAATATTTAATCAATATTCTAACAAAATAATTCAAAACTTACTACTCAAATCATATGAATAAATACCTTAAACCATAGTAATTCTCGCTGCATTTGAAGAGCTGCTCCTGATATAGCATTAAGCTTCTCTTCAGGTGCCAATCCTGCAGCTAAATGCAACATGTTGTTTCCATCTTCATTTATTCTATCTGCTAATAGATCTCTAATTGAGCCTACCACAAGTAAATTGAAGATGCTTTCATCTCGCTTCTCAACAGCAATATGAAATATGCTTCTCTTCTTATCATCTATTTTCCATAATAGATCTAAGTCAAAATGAATAAGCTCAACCAAGAACTCCACGTTGCCTACTTCTGCTGCAATAAATAGAACTGATGAAAGCTCTGAGATTTCGTTTAAATTCTCAATGTCATCTTTGTAAGCTTGAAGACATTGTTTAAGTAGTTCATGAGCTTGAGATTGCTTCGACTTTTCTTCTTTTAACTTCAACCCTGGAATTGAAGTAGCCATACCAAAGTGAATTATGATTTAATAAAAGAATTGAATAGATTTAGGCTATAAAGAGTGAACATGCTACTGTGTTTCGTGTATTGTATATTATTGTTAGGGCAACAATAGATTCAATATAAATGAATACTTTTTCCTTTGAAACGGTTAGATTAAATAATTAAATTCACAATTTTTAAAAAGTTAATTTTTTGGAATAATCGATAAGTTAACATGATATATTGGAAATCACATTAAATTATTTGGTTGCGTTTAGTCAAAAAAAAAAAAATTTATTTGGTTGCATTTTTATTACAAAGGTGACTATGAATAGGAGAAAGTTTTGACTATAACTCCACTCAATATCTTTTTATTAGATGTAGTTTTTTACTAATTCACCATTAGATTATATTTTCTTCTTAATCTTCTATGCTTACAAAATTTCTAAGAGATCAATGATTAATAACTATTTCATCAATAAAATGTTTGAAATTAGTTTTTGTAGTCTAAAATTCTGCATAAAATTAAGTTTATAAATTAAATAATAAATAATATTGGTTGACACGAAATTTGATATGTTTGTTAAGAACATAAATAAAATAAAATTTAATAATTAAAATTTTAAAATACGTAGTAATATTAATTTCTTTAGTGGGAATTTTCCACATAAATAAATCAAAAAGTCCATAATAATTGTTCTTGAAAGTTGAAACCATGAAATAACTCCAAAAAATAAAATAAAATTCATTGACTAAAAAATTTCTCACAGAGGGAAGGGGGGTGGGGAGAGTCATATCACATGTTTTGAATTAGAAAGTTGTCATTTGTAAAGAAAGAAATTGAATCTAAACTAACTCTAGCAGAAGGAATAGAAACGGAGAGGCTTTACAATTTTTATTAAATTTTTGATGAAAAATGAATGTTGTTGATGTCGAAGCTGAAAAGAGTCTTGCTTCACTATTAGAACGGTCCTCACAGTGCGTTCATTGGCTTTTTGTTGGATTTAATCTCGGTGTTGCTCATGCTCTGTGAATTTTTTTGTTGGTTAGAGGAATTGAATTTTAGCTTTGGTTGATCTCCAAATATCGTATTGTGAATTCTCCATCATTTGTGGATTAAATATATTTATTTTATGGTTGACATTATTTATTACAGATGTAAAAGTGTATTTACTGACAAGTTAGTTAATTTTTTTTATAAATAATGTGATATCATATATATAGAGTATAGACATTATTAAATATAAAAAATAAAAATTTTATCATGAAATGAATTTTCTGTATATACAACATTATTGAGGAATATATTCTATGCAAGATTTAAGAATTTTGAAGTCGGAATAACTCACATGGAATATTGAGGTGTCTCCTTAACAACCTTGGTCGACTTCTACTAACAAATGCTGAAGGATTGCGAGCTAACACATGCAATGTAGTCTCTTGAAGTTCGTCTTTAGCGGTAGCAAAATTAGGGTTGGCCTTGAGCATTTCCAAGGCTATTCCTGCATTATTTATTCCAATATATATATATATATATTTATATATATTTATATATATATTTATATATATATATATATTCGAAGCAAAAAAAGAAAATCTTAAGAAGGAACACTTGGAATATTTCTATCATGAAAGGTATACTAGATAGAAAGCATGACATAATCATATTACAAAGTCAATCAACATTTCCTTTTGATAATTTTTCTCCCTCTAGGGCCTCATGCACTTGTTTTCCCAAACAAAGGTCGGGGTAAGGAACTTTTGTTTAGGAAACTCAATTGGTCTTAATCGGATAGTAATCTATTATGAAAAATCTTATCTATAATATATAATTGAAGCATTTGATTTTTTTTATTTACTTCTTCTAATTTTGTTATATAATTTTACAAAGCTCAAATTTTTTCTATATAATTATTTACTTATTCAAAAACCTAAATTTATCACTTATTTAGTTTTATTGTATATCCATGACATCCAAGGTTCAAATTCTCTCTTTCCTATTATAATTATATAATTATAAATTAATTAATTAATTAACATTGGCCCTCAATGATGAGTGAAATTGTGTAAATTTTTGTCATTTTAGAAATTAAAGGAATGGGTTAGATTGTGTTAATTTTTCACACCATGCATGTTTAAGCTATGATTTTTTTTTTTTTTTTTTTTTTCATCAACTCTAGAATGAAAAAAAAAAAAATCAAACCATGAAGACCACCCCCTCAAAAAAAAGCAAGAAATATTATAATTACTTTCATTTTTTTTACAAGAGTAATTATAATTACTTATGCTTACCGTATAAGCCACCCTTAACACAAGTGATAAATAATTCAGCTTGTTCATTTTCATCCCATTGGCAAACCATCTCATTAGTTTCAGAATAAAGAAACTGCACCATTTGACTATGTCCTAACGAAGCAGCCATAAAGATTGGTTTCACCCCACTACCTAGGTTTGCCAGGTCTTTATTTTTCTCCAGCATCACCTTGGCAATATTCACATTTCCAGTTGCAGCAGCGTAGGACAAGGCAGTGTTTCCAGCAATGTTTTCAACTTTTAGGTCGTCGCTACTCATCCCATTACTCACTAAATTCCTTACAAAGTCTTCCTTGTTTGCTACAGCAGCAACATGAAGTGTGGTTTCCTCTGCTTTGGTAATTTTTCTTTGAATTTCTTGCATGTTCTCAACAGATTTCCAGTCACCTTTTAGCGCAGCCAGGTAAAGCTTAGTGCGCTCAATACGGGCTGCTTCATGAATTATGTGTGAGAAAATTCTTCGTGTAATTAGTAAAAATCATAGTGCAAATATTTAATTTAATAAAATACATCTATCACTCTTCATGTTTTATTTTATGTTCCA
This sequence comes from Notholithocarpus densiflorus, assembly GCA_030021035.2. NCBI lineage: Eukaryota > Viridiplantae > Streptophyta > Magnoliopsida > Fagales > Fagaceae > Notholithocarpus > Notholithocarpus densiflorus. Next base: position 1,476,948 of record JARYZH020000095.1, on the reverse strand, counting down.
CTAATTCCACTATGTCATATATTTTAATTTTTAATTTTTCATGTTATATTTGAGTTACTTTATAATGTTGGAAAAGAAATGATGTATGACGATCTATATATAATTAGTAGAGTATACTAAAATGAAAATTGATTCTAAAACAATTGAAGGTATATATAATTTAAATGGAACATTGATTCTAAAATAAAATTGACTGGAAAATTTGTTTTAATTTGAGAATGCAGTCTTAATAAAATTAATAATTGTTGACTTTATTGATATCTTTGTCAGACATATCCATTTCTTGAAGAACTCATTGAATGCTTACGCTATTAAACGATTGGAAAATAAAACATTTACCAATCTCTGAATTGACATCATCTGTTGTCATTGCCACTTATCAGTTAGCCTTTGTGTACCTGAGATCGATGGAAGATGTCATTATTACATATATATATATATATATACACTTTTTTTTTAAAGAAAAGTATAAATTAATAAGAAATCCATATAATGTACAAAAAACTTAATAAAAATATTAATTTTTTGTCAAAATAAAATTTTAATAATTATGATAGTTATTAATAAATAGTTTTTTTTAATAATTTTATTTGTATATAGAACTATCTATTATGATTTAGCAAGATTCAAAAAGAGTTTAAATAAAAAATACAATTAAAACTAAATAAAAAAACAACTTTTCCTTTACCATTATTAGGGCTGTCCAACCTATCCACCCACCCGAACTCGACCTGAAACCATCAGATCTGACTGTTCCGGCAGTCGGACACGGGTCCCGACGTTAAAAACCCGACGCCGATGGGTCGGTTTCAGATCTTCTCCTTTAAAACCCGTGAAACTTGACCCGCTCAAAGACCATCAACTCCGGCCATTTTTTCCAAAATTTCAGCCACATTTTTAGCTAAACCTATCGATTTCTAGCACGATATACACCGGATCTGGCCAAATTGGTGATTTCTCCACACAATTTGGCAAAAATCTCACCGGATCTAATGAGATCTCACTGGATCTGGCAAGATCTTGCCATGTTTTAGCAAAATTCTAGTGAGTTCTAGTTTCATCTAAAACTGACAACTATCTCCCGGCAACCCGAATCGACAAACCCGTTATTATTACGGGTCGGTTGCGGGTTGGAAAATCACCCACCTGATCTTGTACAGGTTGGTTGCAGGTTGGGTACAAACCCGACCTGCTTGTCTCGTGGACAACCCTAACCATATTAATGTTTGTCACAATCTGTTGAAGATTTCTACAATAATGAGTGTTAGACAATTATTTTTACACGAATTTATCACCCTTTTTTTTCCCACTATTTGTAATTGACCACTTCAGAATGTGATCAATAATTATAACTCATATGAAAGTATTCATTATATTTAAATAAGCTAGCTACCATGAAACAAACATTATAAGCTAAAATTCTATTACATCTACTGATTAATAGGTGGTACAAAAAGTTTTAAAACAACTACAACATTACCCTTTTTTTTCTTTTTTCTTTTTTAAAATCAAAGTTGAACTTGACATGTAAGCACTAGCATTGGGGGGTGTGAACACCCCCCAATTGCTATTTTACAACCTAAGACAACCAAAACCCACTCCATCCGAGTTTGTATACTTAAAAAAATTTATAGCCTATAAATAGTAAGGTTGCATACATGCGACCTTACTATTCATAGGTTGTAAAGAAAAAAAAAATTAATATTGTGGTTGTGCGTGAAAAGAAAAAGGTAGTGGGAGGAAAGAGAGAGAGAAAAATATTTTTTATTATTTTATTGGGGTATATATAAAAATAAAATGTGGGATGTAGGTTGAGCTGTAAAATGAGCTGATAAAATAGATAAAGTAATGTTTGAAGATGCAAAATAGATTTTTTTTTTTTTTTTTTTTTGCATCCCTGGATGCTAGTGCGCTAATATAAAGGAAATGATATTAACATTGGTGTAGTTTTTCTTTTTCATTTGTAATCGAATAATTATATAAGTGTAGTTTATTATGAAATGAAAATAAAATACACATATATATATTCTTAAAATTTTCTTTAAAAAAAATTCACTTTTTCTCTAAAAAAATAACCATTTTCTCAAATGCTTAAAGCATGAATGCTCAAATTAAACATGGAAATCATATAGCGCCACAAAACAGGTAGATGTTTTCATCATACAAAATATGGAAGAAGAAAAATGATAGGAGAAAATAAAAGAAGTGGATGCATGCATACATGTTAGTATGTTACATCTACCTGAAGAATGATTAAGGAGCTGCCCTCAAAGATAAACCTCCAAATATAGTTAATACTTAGAAGGCAATTCCTCTGTACTGGAAGTGTGGACGTAATTGTTGAAGGGAAGAAAAGTTTGTGAATCAGTGGAATGGCGGACAATTCCAATGCCCAAGTCTATTTAATATTATGCAAGAAGTCAAAAAGGGAGTTAAAAGAAAAAACATAATCATACATATCATGATATCATGTTAAACTTGAATTAAATTTGAAACGCGGGTAAAATTTAAATCTTATTCAGATTAGTTTCCAACTGTGGTCTAATTTTGTGCTATGATTCCAATATAATTTTCTTAGTTTTGGTGTTAAGTGACCTATTCTTAATACACTGTTCAATAGCCAAGATGACAACTTCACCCACTTTGGTAAGATCACCTTATCATCATTATTCTTATATTGTGCATAAGCACGAGTTACAACCTAGTCAACAATCTTAATGTACTACAAAAGATGAATTAGCTAAGTCATGCCAATTATAATGTACTAGATGCAATTGATATTGGAGTAGTGTTATATCCATAACATTTTCATAACAAAAATTAGGTCGTAATTTGTTAGTAGATCTCATTTGAGTCCACCACGAACATTATCTTTTTATTTTGCACTAACAATTTGTCACCCAAAATTTGTTGTAAAAATATTGTTACCTAACTTTATTCTTGATATAAGCTACTTCTTTGTAAGTCATTCATGGAAAGACTCGTTCCCTTGTCCAATTCTTGTGACCGGTAATAATATCTTAGAGCATAAGTATTGATGGTGCTAAAAAGAAAGATTGCTAATTTTAACAACCAGCATCACAAAAAAAAAAAAAAAAAAAAAAGTTACATTGTTGTAACCATTTCTAAATTTTTTACCAACTGAGCTACAGTGTAACAGTAATCTGCTATCTATGGAAGATCACTGAAGCTCAAAACTATTTATAAAAACTAATATTTTATTCATGCTCCAATTAAATATAATCACATTTAATCTCCTTCGCACATTTTTTATCTACTCTCTCCGCCTTTCCAGATTTTTTCTTTCTTCCCCAAATCGCCTTCACCTTTCCAGATTTGCAGTGGATTTTTTTAATTATTTTAATGAGTTCTTTATATTATTTTAATTGAAGTGATAAAAAAATAGAACCATTGATGTTGAGCGTTAAATAGATAAACGAGTTTTTGAGATGCTAAAAGCAAAATATTTTAGCTTCATTAATGTTAATGCTCTTAGTCATCAAATAAGAAATTTAGAATTTAAGCTCCGCTTATACTAAAAACTGATTGGTGTCTTGACTTAATGATAAAAAGTAATTATTATAAAACAGATTCCATATGTTTGAAATTAAAACGATGCAAACTCTCTCTCCAATTTCTCTTCCTTTTCTTGTATCGAAATCCAAATCATTGCAGAAAATCCTTGTTGTTCATCACTTTTGTTTCAACTCCATGCTCTTAGTCAAATTGGCAACCCCTTTTTAGTCAATTGAAAAAGATTATTTTCCTCCATTAAGCAAATAAAAAAATAAAAGAAAAGAAAAGACTCTTTTCATCCGTTAATTTTGTCTACAGTCATGACTCACAACCAACTTAGTACAAAGCATTAGTAAAAATTAAAAAAAGAAAAAGAAATGAAAGGACTCTTTTCCTCCCTTAATTTTGTCGACAATCATGTGCTCACACGGACAACTATTTGTAAGTCATTTGGAAAGAATATTTTATTTTCTTTAATTATTTATTTTTTTTGGGTTAAAGAATATTTTATTTTCCTTCTCCAATCCTTGTTGGTATTGTGATTTCTCAGGAAGAGAGGAGGAAATTACCAATGCATTATACTAAATTGGTCAGTTAGAAATAAGTCTTTCATCGGATCCTTTTTGATAGTTGTGAATCTTTTGTTATCGTAGTCAATACGGGCAAAAGTCTTATCCTTGTCCAGGAAGGCGACGAGAAAATTACCACTGCAGAATCTTAAGTTGGATCCCACTATGTTCCCGGACGCGATGACTACGTTACCCTTTTTTATTTTATTTTTGTTTTTTTAATATTAACCACTAGTCCATAGTAAATCAAGATCTAATTACTTAGATACTGTCACCCATTTTTATGAGAGGGGATTTAGTCATTCTTAATCTGTATTTAATTTTTATTTGTGGATTTTAATTAACTCAATTGGTTAGTTTCTTGTCATTGAATATGAAATTTAGAGTTTAAGTTCTGCTTATACAAAAAATCGATTGATGTTGTGGTCTGATGTTAAAGAGTAATTATCAGGAACAGACTTTATATGTTTGAAACTAAAATGATAGAAACTCTCTCTCCTATTTCTCTTCCTTTTCTTGTATCAAAATCCACATCATTGCAGAAAAACCTTGTTGTTCATCACTTTCATTTTTACTGATCATCATTGCCGTTGCCAGCGATAACTTTAAACTCTCATCCTTCTATCTCTCTCTTTAGCCCTCTATCTCTTTAAACACTCAAAAAATCTCAATTTTGGAAATTTGATCTAGTGAGATAAGAAAGAGAGAGTGCCTTATAGAGAGGGGATGTGAGTCTAGAAACCACCGCCACCGATGATAGCAATGAGCTCCAGGAATCGATTGGCTATGGCTATGGGTTTTTATGTTGATTTAGGTTTTATTTTTATTATATCTTGTATTTACAAGGGTGTGATTAAGTATCTTATGCTTCTTCTTTTTTTCTTTTTTTTTTTTTTGTGTAAAAATTTGATGTGTCACATTACTATTGGATGATGCAAACAAGGCCTTTTACGCAATGTCCAAATTGAATTTAAAACTTGGAATTTTTGAAAGCATGAAAAAAGAAATTATATCTCTAGATGTAGCGTATAAAATAGTGAGGCTTCAATATATAAATTCACTATCAATATTCTTTATTTTATTTATTTCCACCAATGAAAAGTCGGATCTTACTTTTACTTATTAACTGAAAATTGTTTTCAGTAAAGTTATCTAACTAACTCAACAAAGTTCGTGTGTATTTGGCAAATTAACCAACTAAGCTAGAACATTAAAATTGAGCTCAATTTTTAAGCTTGAGTTTAACTCAATATAATCTTGATAGCAAAGTAAACTAAATAAGCTTCAATATCTTAATGCTTGACTCATTTACAACTCAAATAAAGAGAGAGGTCTATGACATTACACAATGTGTAGGATCTACTAAATGGTAAGAAGTTTAAGAATTATGAAAATCAAGTTTTAGCCCATGCAATGCGCGAGGTATGTTGTAATGGAATGCTAATAATTGATATGTCGGAAAAATATATTATTAAATACATTTTTAACTATTTAACTTAGTTCCCAAGAGTTTCATGGCTCAAGGCATTTCTTGGTATTTTCAATGGAAACATTTATAATTCACATCCTCCTCCTCTAATTATCAAATTATATATATAAAAATACCCTATAACTCTAGGTATGGAACTATAAATTCAATTTAAATTCAAAATTTTAGAAAATTTAAATTAAAGTGTTCGTTTAGGAACAACTTATCTAGTTTTTTGATGAAAAGTTTTTGCTGGAAGTGCTATAGATAAAAAGTAAAAACTAAATAAAATAAGTATGTGACTCATGTGAGATCCATAAATAGTAGAAAAAATAAGTAATAAGTTAGCTTATAATTAAAATCCAAACACATATTAAGTCATATACTTTCAAAAACATTTATTTATTGAAATAAAGCTTTGAAATACAATATTGTGTGGCATAGAGTGAAATAGTGTTCATACTACAAAAAACGCGGGCTATTGCCGCGTTTTTTTTAGCCACATTTACAAAAAACGTGGCTATAGCTAACCTATAGCCGCATTTATAGGTGTTTATACCCGCATTTTTCGATAGGGCCTATTGCTGCGTTTAGAAAGCGTGGCTATAGGTCTAGCTGAATAATTTTTTAATTTTTTTTTTAAAGGAGGACCTATACCCGCGTTTAAAAAACGCGGCCATAGCCTAAAATCCTGACCTATAGCCACGTTTTTAAAGCATGGCTATAAGTCCAACCAACTTTTTTTAAAAAAAAAATTTTTAAAAAGAGGACCTATAGCCGCATTTAAAAAGTGCGGCCATAGTCAACCTAAAGCCGTGTTTCAAAGAAACGTGACTTAAAATCCTGACCTATAGCCGCGTTTTTAAAGCGTGGCTATAGGTCCAACCGAATTTTTTTATTTTTAAAGAGGACCTATACCTGCGTTTAAAAAATGTGGTCATAGCCAACCTAAAGCCATTGACACATAAAAGGTGCCAACCAATTAAACAATAAGACCTTAAGCAATTGAAACGTATTTAAATTTGATATACAAAGTTTAATTTGAAACTATAGACATGCAAGCTCCTGATATTTTCATTTTCACTTTTTTTAAGGGCTTTGGGTTAGAGCTTGGCACATTTTTATTTTCATTTAAAAATAAAAATAAAAATAAAAATTCAGCTATGATGGTTTGGAAGAGTAGTTTTAATGATATAACATTTTTCATAATAGTTTTTTTAGAATGATTTTTTTTTTCATAATAGTTGACGTGACTTTTTATGATTAAAGCAATATTGCTATTACCTTTGTCTATTATTGTCATTATCTTTTTTACGCATCAATCATTATAAAGTATGTCATCTAATAAGTAGGACCAGCTGAACAATAGATGCAATTGCCTAAATCCCCCAAAAAAAAGAAGGCCCCCGCTTGTAAAAAAAAATTATATATATATAATATTTATCTATACATTTAAATTACAAAAATAATTTTTTTTAATCATTTTATTGGTCAATAAAATGCATTAAAAATGCCCCATTTAATTTTATCCTAAATTGTAAAAGATTAAAAAAGAAAAAAATAATGCACAGTCTGCTCACTGTCACACTCCACAGTGACAGTGCACACTGCACACAACTTGATACTTGATAGAATAATAGCCTGATAGGACTCAACTATTGAGTATATAATATTTTATAATCTAAAAAATTTGAAATCAATTTCATAGCTACTGTGCAAGTGCAAGAGATCTCCGCATATAGCTATTAGCTTGCCCCCACCCACACGGGCCACACCCACACCCACACCCAATGTATACCCACTCAAATATATATATATATATATATATATATTTATATATATATATATATATATATTAAGCAAGCATTTACTTTATGGATTATTATAATTATCACACAAACTAATAATTTGATGTATATCATATCAACTCAATTGTATTATAGTGATACTAATTTATTAAACCATGTAATAAATTAATTTTTATTTGTGCAGGTTTAGACTTTAAAGTATAAAGTGGTCACGGCTTTAGAAAATTTGCAATAACCAATTAGTAATTTTGCATCTCAAAAAGCAAGAAAAAAATATATTTTTTTAAGAAAATTTAATAAATATTATTTAATAAATATTTAAATATAAAAAAGACCTTACTTAAAATTTCGCATAAAGCCCCCAAAGTTATTGAGCCGGCCCTGCTGATGAGGGTTGGTTTTTGAAATACCACGCGTCTTCACTTGTTTGGCATTCCTTGCTAACACAAGGTCAATTTGGGGAGTCGAATACGCCACTCTCATGATCTACAATGGCAGATCCATGTTTGCTTACGAAAAACTGTACATATGTACTTGCAAAAAAAAAATTATATACTAATCTAACCTAATTTGAGCTCCTAATAAAAATGTTGAACACCATGATTTAAGAATGATGTAGAACAGACAGCACATGCCTTCTTAGAGCAGCAGGGGCACAGGAAGTCACAACGCAAGGTCAAAGGGGGGTGCTAGTAGGGGCCATCGGGGTGACAGTGTCAGAATTACATGAAATTTGGCAGGTTGAAGGGAAACGACGTTCTGATCCAAAATCATGTAACATGAACGTCGCCAAAATTTAGGCAAATTCCTTTATTAAGGCCCCGAAAACAGTGTTTTTACTAGTTATAGTAATATTTGTTTTTCCTTAATAACTTTTAGTTTAAAAGTCAGAATAAGGTTCCGTCTGTTTTGGGACGACCCTTAAGGTCAGTAGTTTATGATTCTGCATTTAACTCAATTTTGCCATTTTTGGTAAAATTCGGTATTTTTGTCACCTAATCGCGTAATTAGTACGAATTAGGGTTTTAGACTTTTTCTCAGTATTTATATGTTTTGTAGTCGTCAGAGGCAAATTAGACTATTATCAATAAACACAGATGTTTTGTCAAATTTTCTTCTAGTGGATTCTAGTTCTATTCTCCTTGTGGATTCAGGAAAACCCCTCGTGGATTTGAGGTTTACTACTAGGAACTAATAGTTTAGTTTCTGATCCATCAAGAGAGTATCGTGTGTGCTTTCTTTAGGCTTTCGCGACATCAGTTGTTGTCTCCCCCATTTGAAAAGAACTTGACCCTGAGTTCCCACTATCTGGTTCATTAAGAGGATGATAATCATACAAATTAGCAACATTGAAGGTAGAAGAAATGCTCATGTCTGGAGGAAGAGCAACCACATAAGCATTGTTGTTGATCTTTTTAGTAATCTGAAATGACCCATACTTCTTGTCCTTCAATTTGTTGTAGGTACCAACAGGAAATCTCTCCTTTCTAAGATAGACCAGCACTAAATCCCCAACATTGAAGATCTTCTCACGCCTCTTCTTATCAGCAGCCTCCTTGTACTTGGCATTTGTAGCTTCAAGTTTTTGCCTCACCTCCTCTTGCATGGCCTGAATATGGTCAGCCATATTCTCTGTTGCTTGACTCACTCCTGGAAGCTCAGGTAAATGTACTAAGTCCAAAGCGTGTTTGGGGGGCACGCAGTAGACGATGGCAAATAGAGACTTACCAGTGCTTCTACTGACTGAGTTGTTGTAAGCAAACTCTGCCTGGGACAATGCAAGATCCCATTACTTGGGCTTCTCGCCTGAGATACACCAGATCAGATTCCCCAAAGTGCGATTAACCACTTCTGTCTGGGCATCAGTTTGAGGATGACTGGTGCTGCTGTAATTCAAAGAGGTGTCAAAACGCTTCCACAAAGTCCACCAAAAGTGACTAATGAACTTGGTATCCCGATCAGAGGTGATGGACTTTGGCACTCCATGCAAACGCATAACTTCCTTAAAGAACAAATTGGCAACTCGAGTAGCATCTGAAGTCTTCTTGCATGCTATGAAATGGGACATCTTCGAGTACCTGTCAACCACAACAAAAACAGAATCCATACCTCGCTGGGTTCGAAGAAGACCCAGTATAAAGTCCATAGACAGATCCTCCCATGGTGCTTGTGGAATTGGCAAAGGCATGTATAAACTAGTATTCTAAGATTGGCCTTTAGCAGTTTGGCAGATTGGACACTTCCTCACATGATTGCCAACATCCCTCTTGAGTTGTGGCCAATAATACGTCTCTTCCACCAATGCTATAGTCTTATCTCTGCCCATATGTCCACCCAAACCTCCACCATGCAGCTCCCTAATGATCTGCTCTCTTAATGACCTTTTAGGGATGCATAATTGATTACCTCGACAGAGGAAACCATCCTGAATGTACATACTATTGACAGCAGTATGAGTTTGTTGACACTTACCCCAAATATCACCAAAATCCTCATCATTCTCGTACAGCTCCTTGAGGCAATCAAACCCTACAACTTCAGTACGTAGGGTGGTCAACAAAGATGCTCGCCTGCTGAGTGTATTAGCCACCTTATTAGTGACGCTAGACTTGTGCTTCAATGTGAAATGGAAGCGTTGTATATAAGCTACCCACCGAGCATGCATCCTGTTAATGCTAACCTGACTGTTGATGTGCTTCATTGCCTGATGATCTGTATATAATACAAACTCCCTTTGAATCAAGTAGTGCTCCCAATGCTTTAGGGTCCGTACTACAGCAAAGAACTCTAGCTCATAGGCCAACCATTTACTTCAAGCCTCACAAACTTCCTCACTAAAGAATGCTACTGGTCTGTAGTCTTGTGAAAGAATAACACCTATCCCAACCACAGATGCATCACACTCTACCTGAAACACCTTATCGAAGTTGGGCAATGCCAAAACTAGGGCTGTGCTCAACTTCTCCTTGATCAAGGAAAATCTCTGTTTTGCCTCCTTTCCCCATGAGAACCTCCCCTTCTTCAGACACTCAGTGATAGGAGTTACTATGCTACTGAAATCTCGAACAAACCTCCGATAGAAGGTTGCTAGCCCATGGAAGCTTCGTACATCATTCACTATCTTTGGGGTTAGCCATTCTCTGACTGCACGGACCTTGTCCTCATCAACATGAATTCCATCCACACTGACCATATACCCTAAGAACAGCAACTTATCAGTCAAGAAGCTGCACTTCTTCAAGTTGATATACAATTCATTGGCCTGCAACACCGCCAGTACTTCTCGCATATGATTATAGTGGGCTGCTTCTGTCTTATTGTAAATCAGGATATCGTCAAAATAAACCACCACAAACTTTCCAATAAAGGGTTTCAATACTTGATTCATAAGCCTCATGAAAGTGCTGGGAGCATTGGACAATCCAAAAGGCATCACCACCCACTCATACAACCTATCCTTTGTCTTAAAAGCTGTCTTCCACTCATCTTCAGGTCGGATCCGAATCTGGTGATACCCACTCTTGAGATCCAACTTGGTGTAACACTTAGACCCACTCAGCATATCAAACATGTCATCTAGTCGGGGAATAGGAAATCGATACCTGACTGTGATCTTGTTGATGGCTCGACTATCCACACACATATGCCATCTCCCATCCTTCTTCAGTGTTAACAATGCCGGTACTGCACATGGACTCATACTCTCCCTGATCTGCCCCTTGCTCAAAAGCTCATCCACCTGCCTTTGTAGAATCTAACCCTCTTGAGGATTCATCCTGTAATGTGGTAGATTTGGTAAACTAGCTCCAAGAGCTAAATCAATGCAATGCTGGATGTCGCGCATTGGTGGTAAACCTGCAGGCAGCTCTTTTAGAAAAAGCTCTTCAAACTCCTTGATCAATGGTTGAATTGCCTCAAGTATTTCAACAACCTTCTTTGGCTTGCCATCTGTCATCACTACAGCATATACCTGTTTCAACTCCTTACGCTCATTGTCAAACTCATCCTCATTGTTGACTATGAGGAGTGATGGCTTCCCTTCCACTTTAGAAGCTTTGGGCACACTGCCTTCCTTAATAGGACCAAGGACAATTTTTCTGTCATTCTTAAAGAACACATACACATTATCCCTACACCTATGAGTAGCATCTACATCATACTACCAAGGTCTACCCAATATTAAATGACATGCATCCATTTCAACAACATCACAAACTACTTCATCTACATAACATTTACCCATAGAAAAAGTAACACGACATTGTTGAGTAACAAGAGTTTCCGTACCTTTCTTAATCCAACCTATCTGTACGGAGAGGGATATTTTTCTGTTTTCAGTCCCAGCTTGGTAACCAAACTCTTCGACGCGATGTCCTCTACACTGCCACTGTCAATGATCAAATCATAGACCCTCTTACTGATGGTGCATCGTGCTCGGAAGATCTCATTCTGTTGATCCCCATATTCCACCCTCGGTGTGAGCAACAACCTCTGGATCACCAAAGACCTCTCTAATGGCACACCTTCCTCATCTTCTTAGACCTCATTGGGATCATAGGCATATGGATCAACATCATTATACACCTTTTCACCCTCCTGTTCACCTTTTGCTTCGCCCTCTTCTGCCACCACCAGATTCATTGCGGCTCGCTTAGGGCAAGTACTAGATCGATGCCCAGGTTCTCCGCACCTGTAGAACTTATTCCCAGTTGGCCTAGCATAGGGGTTGGCGTTCGCTATTGGCTGGGCTGCGGAACCTGTTACTGCCACTATGGATGGGTTGACACCACTCTCCCTAACCACGGGTTGTGATCGTGGCGTAAACATGGGCTGTTTACCTTTGTTGGTAGTGGAATTGGATGACTCCGAACTGCGGTTGAAAAACTTCGAACCTGCCCTGAGATGCTGATATTCTATTTTCTTGGATAGGGTTACAACCTCATTTAAAGTATATAGGGTTTGTAAGGATACCTGATCTCGGATGGAAACTCGCAACTCGTGTACAAATCTGGATATCCGTTGATCTTTAGTCTCCTCCAAATCATTGTGATTTGCCAGCCTGTCAAACTCCTCCATGTACTCATTAACTGTCCGAGTACCCTGCCTGCAATCCTGGTACTGTCTGAACAACTCCTGCTGGTAATCTGGTGGTAAGAGCCGATCTGCCATTAATCTCTTCATTCTCCTCCATGATCGTATTGGAAGCTTTCGTTCATGGGTACGGTTTAATTGAACACGATCCCACCAGGCAGATGCTCCTCCCTTCAATTTTTAAGCCAGTAAACACACCTGTTTGTCATTTGTAGTACTTATATAATCGAAAAACTTTTCCACCTCATTGACCCAATCCAGATACTCTTCAATAGAGACATTACCATTAAAGGATGGTAACTCTACTTTCATCCGATAGTCCCTCTGCTCCTGATAATCTCGACCATTATCCCTCGCAGGACCACGATGATTCCCAAGGACTCTCTCTACATACTCATCATCCTCACTGTTCTCTTCGTTGTAGCCTTGCTGCTTGTTCCTGTTTGGACCACGATGGGGAGTGCCACACTCTCGGTTATCACGTCGCTCTTCGTCATCACGATTAGGGTTTCGATTAAGCAAGGTGGCAAGCGCTTCTTGAATCTGGTCTAGAGTCTGCTGGGTTGCATCACGAAACTGTTGATTTTCATCACGAAAATCAAGGAACTCAGCCCTAGTGAGGACTGGGTTGTTAACGTCGTCACCGCCATCATTGTTGTGGTGGTTACCGTCTCGCCGGTTAGCCATCAGACCAGGGTAAGTCAAGGCTCTGATACCAATTGATGTCGCGAAAGTCTAAAAAAAGCACACATGATGCTCTCTTGATGGATCAGAAACTATACTGTTAGTTCCTGGTAGTAAACCTCGAATCCACGAGGGTTTCCCTAAATTCACAAGGAGAATGGAACTGGAATCCACCAGAAGAAAATTTGACAAAACGTCTGTATTTATTGATAATAGTTTAATTTGCCTCTGATGGCTACAAAACATATAAATACTGAGAAAAACGTCTAAATTCCTAATTCGCACTAATTACGTGATTAGGTGGCAAAAATACCAAATTTTACCAAAAATAGCAAAATTGAGTTAAATGCAGAATCATAAACTACTGACCTTAAGGGTCATCTCAAAACAGACGAGACCTTATTTTGACTTTTAAACTAAAAGTTATTAAGGAAAAACAAATATTACTATAAATAGCAAAAACACTGTTTTCGGAGCCTTAATAAAGGAATTTGCCTAAATTTTGGCGACAATCATAATATATGAATCTGGATCAGAACGCCGTTTCCTTTCAACCTGCCAAATTTCATGCAATTCCGACACTGTCACACCGTTGGCCCCTACTAGCACCCCCCCTTTGATTTTGCGTTGTGACTTCCTGTGTCCCTGCTGCTCTAGGAAGGCATGTGCTGTTTGTTCTACATCAAAGAATCACAAGAATTTGGGTTCAAAAAAAGTAAGAGCAATGCCATATTTATAACATTTTCACAACAAAATAAGTTGTTACTAATTCTAATTTGAGTCTAATACTGACATTATTTTTTTTACAAACCAATAATATCTTATCGGATAAGATTTGTTTTAAAAATATTGTGATCATAACATTATTTCAAAAATAATTATAGCCCCCCAAACATAATTCTCAACCCCTTAAAAAAAGAGAGGCTTATATAACAATAAAAATAACCCAAATAAAAACAAAACTAGACCAAACAACAGCAAGTGAACAGATTATTCAACAGAAAGCCTATTTAAAAACAGAAAAATAAAAATAAAAATCTCTAATGATTTGAATTTGTAATTCCTTCAAATGAAAAATAAAAACAGAAATCCTTAATCATTCGAAATTGAAATTCATTCAACTTGTTAAATAAAAGTAATTTATAATTTCATTTTTCCTTAAGAGAAATATTGTGGCTGTGAGTTCTCATCGGCAATGTTAGTAATGATATTTTCTTTGGTTTTGCAGTCACAACAATTTTGCTCTCAATAGCGTTTCGGCTCACAGTTGTAGTAAATATCACTTTTCTATTATCATTTAAGACTGTCTCTTACTTTATTATTCTCATCTTAGCATTTTCAATTTTCACTCTCTCTTATTAGTCTTTTTTTTTTTTTCTTTTTCTCTTTGTTAGTAGAAAGAAATTTCAATACTTAATTTATTTGCGTGATTTTTTTTGGTGATGTTGAGATATTCAAGTTATCTTCTTATTAGACTCTATATAATTTCAATTTCTTAGTGAGTACTCTGAAAAAATTACTAGAGCTGCCACTACTCGTCTACATAGTTGGTGAAGAAGGTTGGGGTTATGTCTTCGAAAGTTCTAACACTTCACAAGTCTACACAAGAGAAGAAACACTACTGCAATCTCATGAAATTGAAGTGAATCACGATGTTAATATCTCAAGAAGGGATAGTTATGGTTGGTATAATGAGAAGAAATGGTCATTTGTGTTTTGTACCTTAAAAACTCATGGGACTGCTTGAAACTTGGTTTTGGGTTAAGTACAATACCTGATTGTAAAAGCATTTTTCTGTCTCTATCTGAAGTCTAAACCACTTCGGCTCTATTGGTTTTAGTTTCCAGCTTCCCCTCAATCTTATAGGTTTTTTGGGATGACTAGAAGATTTGCTGAATGAGAGGGAAGTTTGCTGTATTTGCTGAACTTTAGCATCTTCTTGTTTGGGCAGTGGATACTGAAATTAAGGGCGGCTGCGGCTGAAACTTATCTGATCTTGACCAATCTGCTGGCCAAAAGCCACCAGAAGCGCTTCTTGTAAAAGGAAAACAGCCTGACTAATTTGCTGAATTTAAGTGTTTAAGACAATCGGCATTAAATGCTGATTGCATCTTTTCGAAGATCAAGATGTGTGTCCAAGTGTGGGTATTGATTTAATAGATTTTTAAACTTTCCCATGACCCTGAGTTACTTATCATTGCACAATGCACTTGACATGGGCTTATTGGTCCATTTCACGTTCCAAGCCCACTAGACGGTCCTCCAATCCACATCTCCTCATTATCTCATGTGCTGGATCCTTCCTGCTATGTATGGGCTTGGTCCATACAGCAGAACTAAGAGGAACATGACGAGAAAGATGGTTCGTCTTCGTCAGCCGGAGTTCCATATGTCGGTTGGAATTGGGCTTTTATGTTTGGGTTGATTTATCACTTCCAATTTTGCCTTTAACACACGTAAAAATTAAAAACAGCTTCATTTTCTACTCGGTGTGTTGTTCGGCCCAATCCTCATGGTCACGGGCTGGGCTCTTACCTTGTATAAGTGTAAACCACCTTGCATGGACTTTGAACCATCATTTGGGATCACTCTTGTGGAATGGTCTGGTGGCCCTTGGGCCTACTTAATTCGTTCCAAATACAAACTGCCCTTGACATCATCAAGTGTAAAAAACAAGACTTTGCGAAAAATATTTTGTTGATAGGCTTACTGGATAAATTATTATTGATAAATGAAAAAATGATGTTAATAATTTGTAAAAATATTATAAAATAGTTTGTTCCTATTGACATATTGACATTATTGACATATGGTGTATTTTTCCTTATATATATATTTTTTCAAGCTTTTTGTTTGTATTTTTTTTCCAATTTTTTTGTTCTGTTTTGGATCTATATTTTGTGAAATCCTTTTTCTTATTTAGATTAATTTTGAGCATCTACCTTGTTAAGCTTTGGGTTTCATTTCAAATTTGATAAATTGCTTTCCGACTTGTGCGTTTTATTCCTAGGTAAATATGATCATTGCCTTTCTTTCGTTATTTTATTTTATTTTTTTAAATTATAAAATTTCATCGTCAATGGCTTTTTTCTCGTGAGTTTGTTCCACAAATGCTTTGAAATCTGTTAATAATTACCTAATTTGGTTATTGTTCTCCCTGATCGATCAATAAAAAAGAAAATAGGCAAGACACATATCGATCGAGCAAGTCATAAGATTAAAGGAACTTATAAGCATACACTGTAAATCTTCCATTTGCATTGGCAATTTGGCAGTTTTAAGCACTATATAATTGTGTATTCAGCAGTTGCATTAAAAAGGGATAATACACTGCACTGATAATGAATTATTGGTCGTCTATTCCTTTGAACGAAGAAGGGTCATATCCTGTCAACTCTTCACTCTGTGACACCATTTAATTGTTTATAATATTGGATTTCGTTACAATTTGTTCTCAACACATACTTAAACAAAGCACGTGAAGTAGAGGAATTCTAATTTTTGTACTTCAGAACTCAATTTTCAAAATCACATAGTACAAAATAATTTTCAAAAATAACAAATTATATTGCTCCCAACCACTGACAAACCCAAAATGCATGTGTAATTTTCTTTCGTATTTTGAGTTTGACGTTTTGGGTGTTAAACCCACCAACCAATTTTACTATCAAAACTCCAAAGTTAGAAATAAAAGTAATAAATATAGAAATTAACAGATGCATAGAGATTAGAGACCGTACTGTAGGGTTTCTAATCGTAGTTTAGGGTTTTAGAGACCAATTTCAAATAATGAAAAACAAAGAGAGAAGAGAGAGATTAGATGGAAAGTATGTGTTAGGGATTTTAAGAGAGTATCAGGCAAGAATGAGAGAGATTTTGTATTTGTGAAGAAATAGGGACAGATTGCCGGAGTATCAGTGATTTTACGATGAGTGGAGAGTGAGAAATATTTGAGAGATAGATGAGTTTGAGAATAGAGACGAGAGAGTAAGTGAGAAAGACGAGTCAGAAGAGTGTAATATGATTTTCTTAAAGCAAACATACAATAGCAATTTTTTTTTAAGATAACCACATAAGCTATTGTCACCTTTCACAAAACTCGAGTTGCATAAAGGGGCAATTCTTACATACTCCTAGTGCAGTGCTCTGGGAGTATATACGTTTTTCACGTCAAAAGGGGGGCTTTTTGGGTATAAATTTCGCTAAAAAGACTAAATGACCAATTTACCCTCGAATATTACCTTAAAAAATGAAAAAGGAAATCATATTTGTTTATGTTTAATTGTTTGGGATGAATTTGTTTTGTCTTTTATTTATTTATTTTTAATTTTTTCGCTTTGTTTTTGTTTGTTCAGACCTCTTCAATATTTATGAAAATAACTTTGCAGTATAAGATCATATGACCTTATAAAAATCATTAATACAAAATAAATAAATAAATGAACACAGTATTTAATACACAATATTAAATGCTGTGTTCATGTAATCTGTGCTTGTTTGATGTTTCATTGATTCAGATCTATTGCATAATTAATTATTTGGTTAATATTTGATAAAATCTCTATAACCATAACAAGCCAGGTTAAAACTAAAAAAATGAAGAAAGAGGAGAAGTGAGAGTTGGAAGCCATGAAAGTCGAATGGCTTTGATACCATTGGAACACAATGCTTGTTTAAATAAATTGTCATTTGTATCCTCGGAGTATTGTGTGCATTTTTTTTAGGCTAAATATATATTCTCTTACCTGCATTTTACATACACTTGTTCACACAATATCCATAGTTGCACGTACAGAAATACAAATTTTAAGCAAAACAGTGATTTTCACATTTAATTCATGAAAAGTGAATGTAAAACAATGAGTGTGAGAGCTGAATTATTACATATCCTTGTATCTATAATTTGGAGAACACAAGACAAGACTGTAGATAAATACATAACAATAATTCAAAAGATACCAAAGATTATTATTGAAAAAGAAATGCTAAAGATTAAAATGCAAAAGATAAGACGTGTGTTTAATAACATGTAATGTTATAGTTCCAATTTATTCATATTTGAGTTCTAGTTAATTCAACTGGTAAAATCTCTGATGGTTGTATAAGAGATCTGGGGTTCAATTCCTGCTTACACCAAAAACTGATTGGTGTCTTGGTTTAATAATAAATAATTATTATTAAAAGTGTACGCAATAGGTTGAAACCCTCTAAAAATTTATTCATATTCATTTTACACATGAAGAAAAGAAAGCAACAGAAAAGATTGACTAAATGCACTTGAATGTCCATTCCTAGTAAAGTAACATTAATTATTTTATACATCAGCCTTATGCAGTGGGTGTTCCAGGAACGTGAGACCTATTAGAAGCAAGACACCCGCTAGACAGTGGCGCATCAGATACTTCCTAGTAAAGTAGACGTTGTCGTGGCTGAAAACGAAAGCAGGTGCATTGGACTATGTCAACTAATAGACGGTACTTCAGCAACATGTACAAGATTGGCACACAAGCAAATAAACCAATGACAAAAAAGATCAATGGCAATTCCTGGTGATTATGATTCTTCAAGCAAAAGGATGCAGAAAATGCAACCATCAAGGCAGCAATTGAGATGAAAAGTGTAGTGACTCCAATTAGTAGCCTAGCAGGTAACGATATATACAAGGAAGTCCTCGTATGAATAACGCGAGGTAAGGATGGAAAAAAACATAATTAGGGATGTTGAAGAGCAAAATAATGCTATTGCACTTGAAATTGAATAGGCCAGAACAAATTTAGGACTACGGTTTAATTTATCAGCTGGTTGGTCAGTAAACACTATAGTGCCAATTAGTGTAGCAATCACCATAGATGATTTAGCTGTGTTCATCACCCACTTCTCTCCCTCCTTCCTGAACTTCTTGTGGTTCTTTGCAAATAAAACATATGGTGTTTCCCCGTTTCCATTTTTCATTTCTTTGAATACAGGTCTTACAGCCTTTTCCACCTCCTTCCATTGCAAATCATAAGGAATTACCATGAGAGACTTGTTAATTAGTCTTAAAATACAGAAAATTTTAGGTAGACATTAAATCTAAGTGTAAATATGAGTGAATTTTCTACAAAATGTGATAAATGATCAATTATTCCAAAAGCTTAAATTATTGATAAATGGTGAATTCAATCATTTAATTAATATTCTAACAAAATGATTCAAAAACTTTGTACTCAAATCATATGAATAATTACCTTGAACCATAATAGTTCTCGCTGCATTTGAAGAGCTGCTCCTGATATAGCATTAAGCTTATCTTCAGGTGCCAATCCTGCAGCTAAATGCAACATATTTTTTCCATCTTCATTTATTCTATCTGCTAATAGATCTCTAATTGAGCCTACCGCAAGTATTTTGAAGATGCTTTCATGGCGCTTCTCAACAGCAATATGAAATATGCTTCTCTTCTTATGGTCTATTTTCCATAATAGATCAAAGTCAAAATGAATAAGCTCAACCAAAAACTCCACATTGCCTACATCTGCTGCAATAAATAGAACTAGTGAAAGCTCTGGAATTTCGTTTAAATTCTCAATATCATCTCTGTATGACTGAAGACATTGTTTAAGTAGTTCATGAGCTTGAGATTGCTTCGACTTTTCCTCTTTTAACTTCAACCCTGAAATTGACAATGAAAAGAAAGTAGCCATACCTAAGTGAATTATAATTTATTAAAAGAATTGAATAGATCTAGATTATAAAGAGTGAATGTGCTACTGGTGCATGTGTTTCGTGTATATATATTAGTGTTAGGGCAACAATAGATTCAAGAAATGAATACATTTTCCTTTGAAATGGTTAGATTAACTGATTAAATTCATAACTTCTAAATAGATTCAATTTTTGGAACAATCGGTTATTATGTTAACATGATATATCAAAAATCACTTTTAAGTTGTTTAGTTGCGTTTGCATTACAAAGGTAACTATTCTTAATGAATAAACCAAAATTCTGTAATAGTTATTCTTGAAACCCTGAAATAATCCAAAAAAAAAAAAAAAAAAAAAAAGAGAGCGAGGGGGGCAAATGTCAAATTACATGTTTTGAATTAGAAAGTTGTCATTTGTAAAGTAAGAAATTGAATCTAAACTCTAGCAGAAGGACAAGAACTGAGAAGCTTTCCAATTTCTATAAGTACGTAGTATTAGAACAGTCCTTGTCCTTCTATAATCAGTAGAGTATAAAACGAAACACTTATATATAGTAGAACAGTCCTCTTTTCAGCTGACATCTAAGCTCTTCATATTCTATAAGTACAATATGAAGAGCTGCTACTAATTTTTGTCAAAATAAAATTTTACTATTGTGGTAGTTATTAATAAATGTTTATTATGCTTTTATTTGTATATAGAAGTTAGAATTATCTATTTTGATTTAGCAAGATCCAAGATCCATAAGAGCATTTCCATCAAGTTTTAAAAATTTTAGCATATAGCAGTTAAAAAAGTCACTTTATAACATTTAACACATCGCTTTACAATACATTCAACATCAAAACTTCTATTTTTTTTTTACCACTTCATTTAAATATTATTTTTTATTATTTTTTATTCTCTCTCTCTCAACCCAACAGTCCTAAGCACTGCCAGCAACCGGCCACCACAATACCAACAGCTACCACAATACCAAAACACAATCACACCCAACAGCCGCCACAATACCAATAGCCACCATGCCTAAAACTCAAACATTACCAACAACCACCACAAACCCACCGCACAAACCCAACCACCCACCAAAAACCCACCACCCATACCACAACCACCACAAACGTACCACCCATGCCACAACCAACAAAAACCCACCATTGCCTCTACCAGCCACATCCACCCACCACCTCTAACCACAGCAGGAAAAAAAAAAAAAGCTTCAAATTTCAGACCACCAAAATCACAAAAAAGCTTCAAATTTCATACCACCAAAAAGCTTATGGTATGTCTCTCACCATGACCCACGACCCAAGTTAGACCACCAAAATCACAAATTTTCACGGAGCTCCAAAATCCGATCCAATCCAATTCAAACCAAAATTTCAAAATCACAGCCCTAAACCAAAGCTTCATCGATCCACAAACCTCAACATGCAAAGATTTTAGATTGAATCAGTGCCGCTAATCAACTCAATACCCTAACCTCAACATGCAAAGCTTCATCGATCCACCAAAATCGCTACCCTCCCTGGCCACACCGCAGCCGCTAAATTCTTCCTCACACTCAGCCTTCCTCATGAGGTGAGATTACTTCACGAGGCCAGACAAAGAGGCTGGTGAGAGACAGACCAGGAGCCACAGAGAGAGACAAAGAGGTCGGTGAAAGAAAGAAGAAAAGAGAAAGAGAGAAGGAAAGAGAAAGAGTATGAAAGAGAAATTCTTATTTTAATTGAAGTGATAATAAAATATTATTTTTTTAAGATTTCAGCTACAATAAGATGTCAAAGATGACATTTTACTGTAGCTAAGATGTTAAAACTTTTAAGTACAGCACCTTAACGTAGTATGCTTTTTAAGAATAACGACATAACGTGTTAAAAAATAGCTTATTTAGCATTTGAAATTTTTGATGAGAATGCTCTAAACAGTTCAAATATAAAATAGAATTTAAACTAAAATGAAATACAACTCTTTTAAAGAAGTTTAAAATCTCTGTTAAGAGGTAGGCCCTTTTGGATATACACCATTATCAATTTTTTTAAAACCTAGTATTCTCCCCTCTTCCTATGTGCGCGCTAAAATACTTAGTATTTAAAAAAAAAAAAAAAAACTCTTCTATGATCATAATTAATGCTTGTCACAATTTGCTAAAGTAGTCTAATATGAGTAGTAAACAATTATTTTCACATAGATTTATACATTTTTTTCATTATTTGTAATCGGACCACTTTAAAATTGTATCTAAATAAGCTACTACAAAGCAAACACCAGAAGTTAAAATTTTATTGCATCTATCTATCTATAAGTGGTACAAAAAGTTGTAAAAAATGTATAGCATTACTCTTTTTTTTTTTTTTTTAATCAAAGTTGAACCTGACATGTAATGTAAAGGAAATGATATTAATTAACATTGGTGAAACTTTTCTTTTTCATTAGTAATCGAATAATTATAATATTGTCGTTTATTATGGAATGAAAAAATGTATATATTTTTATTCCTAAAATAAATAAATAAAATATCTTTTTTTCTCATAAAAAGATCAATTTTCTCAAATAGTTAAAGCATGAATGCTCAAATTAAACGTGGAAATAGTAAAAACATGAAAATCTTATAGTGCCACAAAACAGGCAGATGTTTTCATCAACAAAATATGAAAGAAGAAAGATGATAGGAGAAAATAAAAGAAGGGAATGCATGCATAAATGTTATGTTACATCTACCTGAAGAATGATTAAGGTCAAATGGATTACGGAACTGCCCTCAAAATAGACCTCCAAATATAGTTAATACTTGAAGGCAATTCCTCTGCACTAGAAGTGTGTACTTTTTGTTTTTGAGAGAAAGAAGTGTGGACTTAATTGTTGAAGGGAAGAAAAGTTTTTGAATCGATGGAATGGTGGATGATTCCAATGCCCAAGTCTACTTAATTTTAAGCAAGAAGTCAAAAAGAGAGTAACAGATAAAAAAAAAAACAAAAAAAAACATAATCATACATATCAAGTTAAAGTTGAAGTGTGGTTAAAATCCAAATTAATTTTCAATTATTGTCTAATTTTGTGTTACAATCCAATTTAATTTTCATAATTTTGGTGTCAAGTAACTCATTCATAATACACAATGCAAAAGCTAAGATGATAACCTCAACTACCTTGTTAAGATCATCTTATCATCATTATTATTATATATTTATGCGCAAGCACAAGCTACAACCTTGTCAATAATTTTAGGTAAGCCATGCCAATTATAATGAACTAGCTATAATTGATATTAGAATAGTGCTACATTCATAATAATTTCATAAAACAAATTAGGTGGTAATTTGTTATTGGTTCTCGTTTGAATCCATTATAAATATTACCTTTTTCACTTACTACTCAAAATTTGTTTTGAAAATATTGTGATATTGCCAACTTCTTTGTAAGTCAACTGTGGAAAGACTTGTTTCCTTGTCAATTTCTTGTTACCGGTAATAACATCTTAGTCACATTGGGAACACTTTTTAGTCAATTGAAAAGACTCTTTTCCACTATTAACAAATAAAAAAAAAGAAGAAAAGAAATGAAAAAACTTTTTTCATCCATTTGTTTTGATGACAGTCATCACCAATTCAGAATAAAGTATTGGTAAAAAAAAGAAGAGTAAAACTTGTACCTAGCGTGTCCAATTGCATTGAATGCACTGAACCCAAGCCATATCCAAAAGAGAAAAGAAAAAACTCTTTTCCTCCATTAATTTTTTCGACAGTCATGATTACTAAACAACCATTTGTAAGTCACTTGGAAAAAAAAAAAAAACTCTTGTTAGTCATTTGGGGAAAGAATATTTTATTTTCCTCCTCCAATCCTTGTTGGTATTGTGATTTCGCAGGAAGAGAGGAGGAAATTACCAATATATTATACTAAATTGGCCAGTTGGAAAAGTTTTTCATCCAATCCTTGTTGATAGTTGTGAATCTAGTGATATCTAGCTAATAAGGGGAAGAGTCTTGTCCTTGTCCGGGCCATGATGCAATTGCAATTGTTAAATTTCAGGAAGGCGACGAGAAAATTACCACTGCGGTATCTTAAATTGGATCCCACTATGTTCCTGGACGTGATGACTACGTTATCCTTTTTTAATTTATTTTATTATTTTAATATTAACCATTAGTCCATAGCAAATCAAGATGTACTTAATTAGATACTGTCTCTTTTACCAAAAAAAAAAAAAAAAAAAAAATTAGATACTGTCTCCGATTTTTTTGAGAGGGGATTTAGTCACTCTTAACATGTATTTAGCCCTTATTTGTGGATTTTAATTAACTCAACTGTTAAGTCTCTTATTATTGAATAAGATATTAGGGGGTTCGAGTCCCACTTACACAAAAAATTGATTTGTGTCTTAGCCTGATGATAAAAAGCAATTATTATAGAGCATTACCATACATTTGAAATTAAAACGAAGTAAACCCTCTCTCCTATTTCTCTTCTTTTTCTTGTATCGGAATCCACATCATTGCAGAATAACCTTGTTGTTCACCTTCGTTTTTACCAATCACCACTTCCATCACCAATGACGGCTTTAAACACTCATCCTTCTATCTCTCTCTCTATAGCCTTCTCTTTAAACACTCAAGAAATATTGATTTTGGGGATTTTATCTAGTGAGATAAGAAAGAGAGAGTTAATCATAGAGGGGATGTGGGTCTAGAAACCACCGCTACTAATGGTGGCAACGAGCTCAAGGAATCAATTGGCCATGGCTATGGATTTTTTCTGCTGATTTAGGTTTTTATTTTTATTATGTTATGTATTTATGAGAGTGTGATTATGTTTGTTATGCTCTTTTTCTTTATCTTTTTTTTTTTTTTTTTGGTGTGTGTGTAAAAGTCTGATGTGTCACATTACCATTGGATGATGCAAACAAGGCCTTTACACAATGTCCGAATTGAATTTAAACTATGGAATTTTTGAAAGCATGAAAAAATAAATTATATCTATAGATGTAGTGATGTAGAGTATAAAATAGTGAGACTTCAATATATAAATTCATTATCAATGTTTTGCCTTTTTTTTCCCAATGAAAAGTTGGATCTTACTTATACTTATTAACTGAAAATTGTTTTCAGTAAAGTTATCTAACCAACTGAACAAAGTTCGTGTGCATTTGGCAAATTAACCAACTAAGCTAGAACATTAAAATTGAGCTCAATTTTTAAGCTTGAGTTTAACTCAATCTTGATATAGCAAAGTAAACTAAATAAGCTTGAATATCATAATGCTTGACTCGTTTACAACTCAAATAAAGAGAGAGGTCTAAGACATTACCCAACGTGTAGGATCTACTTAATGGTGAGAAGTTTAAGAATTAGGAAAATCAAGTTTTAATTAACCCATGCAATGCGCAATTTATGTTGTAATGGAATGCTAATAATTGATATGTAAAAAAAAAAATGGTGTTTAATACATTTTTAACCATTTAACTTGAGGCCTTCCCTAAAAAAGAGAGAGAAGAACTTAGAGGCCAAGAGCCTTACACTTCTAGACATTTCTTGGTATTTCTAATGGAAATATCTATAATTCACATATCTCTCCCCAAATTTTCAAATTATCACAAAAAAAACCTATAACTTTAAGTGTGGAACTATAGATTCCATTTAAACCCAAAATTTTAGAAAATTTGAATTAAAGTGTTTGTTTGGAAATTACTTATCTAACTTTTTGATGAAAACATTTTGCTGAAAGTACTGTAAATAAAAATTAAAAATTAAATAAAATAAGTATGTGACTTACGTGAGATCCGCAAATAGTAGGAAAATAAGTAATAGACTTATAATCAAGATCTAAACTCACACTAAATCATACACTTTCAAAAACGATTTTTTAAATAAAAAAATGCTTTTAATAGCAAGAATTAATCTTAGGAGTAGGAGTAGAACTGTTAAGAAGTTTAATGGCCTGCAAATCTCTACTCTCCAGCAACCTATTCTCAATCTTATTCTTCTACAGTCCCCGACAACGTACAAAAGTCATATGGCCTGTAAATCTATCCCATCCTACATTATTTTTGTTTCTCCAGAGGTTGCAACAAAGGGTAATAATTGCTAGATCAAATGTCAATTTTCCCTAATCTCCCCATACTTTATTCAAGTAACTCTTTTCCAATGGTGAATCACCACAACTGCTTACCCAACAAAATTGGGTTAAATATATCCAACTTTATCATCCCTAATCTTTCATTATGCACAGTCACGACGCCTATAAGTACAAATAATTTGATAAAATAGCACCTGCATAAAGTATAACTTAGAAATCATTAAAAAAATTGATAACATTTTTTGTTAAAACTCAAAGTTACGTTTAAACAAAGCAACAGATTATATTTGATTCATTAATCAATAATTTAACTTTAAAATCAGAAAAATCAAGACCTTATACTTTCAACTTAAAATAATAATAAAATCAAATTATCTTTAGGTGAAGATGCTCAATTTCTACATAGACAAATTATAAAATTTGTATTTTTAGGTTGGCAGCCATGAGCAATTGTAACCATTTAGAACTTAGTTTGTCTAGTTGTTTAGTATAAAAATATTAAGTTAAAAAAAATCAATGAAGTTCAACACAATTGAAGGCTCAAGAAATTTAGAAGAATTAAAGGGCAGATAAGTTTCACTTATTTCGACCGATTAAGATTCGTGCAAATTGCAAATCTGAATTTTCTTCTCAACCATTTGAACTATGATTTTGATGGATGTTAAGTACATATAAATATAAACGCTAGAGCATGCTTTCAATCAACCATAGTTTTTACTCTAAATTATTGAGTGGAGATTTCAAAGTCATAAACTAGAGAGTTTGTGTGTAAAAGTTTCACAATAGATGAACCCATGGATTCAGAGTTACGTGTGGTCGCGCAGGTTAGTGCTACGTGCGGTTGCGGTAGATTTGGGGTTAAAGTCTATTATACAACTTTTGGTGCTATAAGTGAAATGTTACCTTGAGGATTGTTTAGGTTAAATCTTCCCCAAGTTTTATACTATGTGTTAGGACATATGTGATTTGATATTAGGAACATATGTCAATATTTTATGTAATTGGTTAATCATTTGACAAAACACACTTTATTTGTAATTGGGTAGATCTAAGATGTGTTTAATACTTCAAAGAACAAGAGTTCAAGTCTAGTTGTTTAGTATAAAAATATTAAGTTAAAAAAAACAATGAAGTTCAACACAATTGAAGGCTCAAGAAATTTAGAAGAATTAAAGGGCAGATAAGTTTCACTTATTTCGGCCGATTGAATAGATGCAAATTGCAAATCTGATTTTCTTCTCAACCATTTGAACTATGATTTTGATGGATGTTAAGTACATATAAATACAAACGCTAGAGCACGCTTTCAATCAACCATAGTTTTTGTTCTAAATTATTGAGTGGAGATTTCAAAGTCATAAATTAGAGTTTGTGTGTAAAGGTTTCACAATAGATAGACCCATGGATTCGAGGAGTTACGTGTGGTCACGCCAGTTAGTACTACATGCGGTTGCAGTAGATTTAGGGTTAAGTCTATTATACAACTTTGATTATATAAGTGAAATGTTACCTTGAGGATTGTTTAGGTTAAATCTTCCCCAAGTTTTATACTATGTGTTAGGACATATGTGATTTGATATTAGGAACATATGTCAATATTTTCTATGTAATTGGTTAATCATTTGACAAAACACTTTATTTGTAATTGGGTAGATCTAAGATGTGTTTAATACTTCAAGGAACAAGAGTTTAAGTCTAGTTGTTTGTATAAAAATATTAAGTTAAAAAAACAATGAAGTTCAACACAATTGAAGGCTCGAAAAGAAATTTAGAAGAATTAAAGAGGCGGAGATAAGTTTCCTTATTTCGACCATTGAGATTAAGTACAAATTGCAATCTGATTTTCTTCTCAACCATTTGAACTATGATTTTGATGGATGTTAAGTACATATAAATACAAACGCTAGAGCACGCTTTCAATCAACCATGGTTTGTTCTAAATTATTGGTGGAGATTTCAAAGTCATAAATTAGAGAGTTTGTGTGCCAAAAAGTTTCATGCATTGAACCCATGGATTCGATTACGTGTGGTCACGCCGAGTTAGTGCTACATGCGGTTGCGATGAGATTTAGGGTTAAGTCTATTATACAACTTTGATTATATAAGTGAAATGTTACATTGAGGATTGTTTGGGTTAATCTTGCTCGGAGTTTAATACTATGTGTTAGGACATATGTGATTTGATGTTAGGAACATATGTCAATATTTTTATGTGGTGGTTAATCCTTTGAAAAACATTTTATTTGTAATTGAACAGATCTAGGATGTGTTTAATACTTCAAAGAATAAGAGTTCAGAATCTAGTTGTTTAGTATAAATATTAGAGGATTAAAAAAAAAAACAATGAAGTTCAACACAATTGAAGGCTCAAAGGAAATTTAGAAGAATTAAAGGGTAGATAAGTTCACTTATTTCGACCGATTGAGATTCGTGCAATTACCAAATCGATTTTTCTTCTCCAGCCATTTGAACTATGATTTTGATGGATGTTAATTACATATAAATACAAAGCATACGACATTTCAATCAACCATAGTTTTGCTCTAAATTATTAGTGGAGATTTCAAGTCATAAGCCCAGAGAGTTTGTGTGTAAAGTTTCTAATAGATGAACCAATAGATTCGAGGAGTTACGTGTGGTCATGCGAGTTAGTACTACATGCGATTCTTGATAGATTTAGAGGTTAAGTCTATTATACAACTTTGATTATATAAGTGAAATGTTACCTTGAGGATTGTTTAGGTTAAATCTTCCCCAGGTTTTATACTATGTGTTAGGACATATGTGATTTGATGTTAGGAACATATGTCAATATTTTATGTAATTGGTTAATCCTTTGACAAAACGTACTTTATTTGTAATTGGATAGATCTAGAATGTGTTTAATACTTCAAAGAACCAGAGTTCAAGTCTAGTTGTTTAGTATAAAAATATTAAGTTAAAAAAAACAATGAAGTTCAACACAATTGAAGGCTCAAGAAATTTTGAAGAATTAAAGGGCAGATAAGTTTCACTTATTTCGACCGATTGAGATTCGTGCAAATTGCAAATCTGATTTTTCTTCTCAACCATTTGAACTATGATTTTGATGGATGTTAAGTGCATATAAATACAAACGCTAGAGCACGCTTTCAATCAACCATAGTTTTTGCTCTAAATTATTGAGTGGAGATTTCAAAGTCATAAACTAGAGAGTTTGTGTGTAAAAGTTTCACAATAGATGAACCCATGGATTCAGAGTTACGTGTGGTCACGCTAGTTAATACTACATACGGTTGCAGTAGATTTAGGGTTAGGTCTATTATACAACTTTGATTATATAAGTGAAATGTTACCTTGAGGATTGTTTAGGTTAAATCTTCCCCAGGTTTAATACTATGTGTTAGGACATATGTGATTTGATGTTAGGAACATATGTCAATATTTTATGTAATTGGCTAATCTTTTGACAAAACACACTTTATTTGTAATTGAGTAGATCTAGGATGTATTTAATATTTCAAAGAACAAGAGTTCAAGTCTAGTATTGAAGCCATGCAAATCTGTCCAAAAAAAAAGTGAAGAAGGGCTGTTCATTAAAGCTGGACAGATTCTTGACAGATAGCTATCTATCGAAGTCTCGACAGCTGCTCTACAGATACTATCTATCGAGGTTTCGATAGCTACTTGATAGATACTATTTATCGAGAATTACGAAAATCAGTTTTTAGATCTGATTTTCGGCATATGCTTATGTATTTGTATAGGGTTTATTTTCTCATAACCCTAAACATATATAAGGCTTATTTTAAAAGCCGTTACATAAGAGAATACAAGGAGAACACATGCAAAAGGTGACCGGTGCCTTATTCTCTCTGAAAGAAGCTACTGCGTTTTTGCGCCTTAGGGTTTTGTAACCAAGTGCTTCTTGATCTTCATTGTTGATGAAGTGAAGAACTTTGCAGCCAACATCTTCTTCAAGTTGGTGTGTTAGTCACGCACTGGGAGCCATGCATCTTTGGTTAGTCACGTACTAGGATTTGTGCAAAAGGGTGGCGTTCATATATTGAAGAGTTTAGAGGTTCTGAAGCGGTAGAAGGTTTCTACTGTAAGTTCATCTACGGGGATTGTAGAATCTAGGGATAAAGGTTTTGTATTAAATCTGAAACTTTTCTTTCCTATAGTGGATTGCTTTTCTGGAAGGTTTCCCCCCAGGTTTTTTACTGTGAAACTAGTTTGTTTCATTGGTTTTTTTGGGTCATCATATCTTGTCTTATTTAGTTTTCCGCTGTGCATGATATTGATGTTAGTTTGTTTTAATAAGATTTATTCATAATAAATCTAATTAACAACTTGGGTTTAAAACTTGTTAAATCTATCAATCGGGGTCTAAAGTTCCCAACATTATGAAACCATAGTTTCAAAAGTTTTCTTGAGTCATCATTCTTGTTGTTTATGTGATCTATGTTTATTTGATTCAGATCTAATGCATATTTAATTTAATTAATTATTTGGCTAAGATTTGATAATATTTGAGACAATTGGGGTCTAAAACCCTAACAATTGGTATCAGAGCATGTAAACTCCTTGTTCGACTATCTGCCACAAGTTGATCATTGACCTCTGCTGTCATGGAAATTGCTAATTGTCTTGGGCATGATCTTGTTGATTCGGGTGATTTTGATACCTTCAAGAAGCATATAATAAGCTTTCAGACCCTAATTTCTCGTTTTTTGGGCAAGGATTTGCATATGCATAATCTTGCCTGCGTACATAGGCTTGATGATGCACACGCCGACTTGTTCTAGCGTGCATGATGCTGCTGTCCAGAAATCTTAATTTTTTATCTGTTTGTTTTGCCTTTGCCTTCACATGTTTGTTTTGTCTATCCTCCTTTTTATATGTTTTAGGCTCTATAGGTTCTAGTTTACCTCTCTCACATGTTCGTTTGCTCCTACATGCTTTAGATTAGGTTTTTTTTTTTTTTTTTATGTTGATTCTTACTTTGATACCGTTTCATTCATTCACATGCCTATGCATTGATGCCATAGGTGCTGTGTTGCTGCAAGGTAAGTAAAAGGTAAGCCATGCATTGAAAATGTTCATGCGTTTGTAATATGATCTTGTTTTGGTGTTAGAGATGAATATGAATGCTTGGATGAATCACATCTTTGCTTGGATCTTTCCTTATGCTTATACATGTTGTTGCCTTGAATATGCTTTGGTGCAATGTTAGATGAATGCTAGGGTTGTTTATGTGTGGGTTGGTTTCTTATGCTTTATGGATATGTATGTGTTTTTTTTGGGATGAAAGATGTCATGTTGTATGCTTAGATGTGTGCTAGTGTGTGTGTGAATATAGATGCAAGTGTTGAACATGTTTTTAATGAGGTTAAGATGTAAGACACAATGATGGGAGGCCAGCCTTAGGGTTGGGTGGTCTTGGGTGCCTAACACCTTCCTAAGAACATACCTAAACTCCGAACTCATATCTCTAGTAGTAAGATCAAAAAGTTCTTCCTCAAAAGGATGCTATATATATGGTTCCTAGACTATTACAAAAACTAGGTGACGACTCCTCCCCTTGCGCCCACAGATGCCTTGAACTCTTTGACGCCCTTGTCTTTGGCTTTGTTCCCGGAAGATGAAAGCTTGTCGCTCTCCTTCTGCAAATGGTCAAGATGAGACTCTTTTTCACTGATATCCGTCTGAAGTTCTTTAGCTAAGTTATTCAACTCTTTCACCTCAGACTCTAGATGCTTCACTTTATCCTCTCTGCAGCTTGCTTGCTTGACTCCCTCTCCATGGCAAGAAACTTGGCGTTTAGCCTGATCCTCTCTTTGTCCAAGTCTGTGGCTTGTCTAGACGCCGCCATAAACTTGGACATGACCTGCAAAACAAAATGTTAAAATAATACTTGGCAATAAAATTAGCAAGTTGTTATGGATGAAGAAAAATACCTTAAACAGATCATGGTTGGTGGAACGCTCAAACTCTTTGACGGACATGTCATAACAAGCCATGACATCATCTTCCTTCACCACTAGAGGTAGAAAGGTCGAGCTCGATGACTAGAGCCTTGGCAGGGATGGACGTGTTCATCTTAGGCCTTTTGTGGCCTCGACAACTAGGAAGGTTCCCAATGTCGATCATCTTGGACATGGCCTTCCTCTTCTCTAAAGAGCTGGGAGGCACAAGCTTTAGCGTTTTTGAGACGGCTGGATGAGTCTGAAGGAGGGGAACGTCTTTAGTTTGGACGATATCGTCGCCATTAACAAGCTCTTTCTCCTTGTTTTCCTTCATAGTTGTCATTCCTGAAAAAGATCGTTAAAGCTTAGACGAAACTATATATATATAACAAAGGCCATGATTTGGGCCAGTGTCGTAAGTCTATCAATAAAATATTTTTCACAAACTCTTATTTCTATTTTTCTTTTCTTTTTACACTTGGGGTCAAGGGCTGGGTTTTTTTTTTTTTTTTTTTTTTTTTTTTTTTTTTAAATTTTTAAATTTTTAAATTTATTTATTTATTATTATTTTTTTTGCTGAATATCAAGGGCAGTTTATATTTGGAACGATTAAGTAGGCCCAAGACCCAGTAGACCATTTCACCGCAAGACCAAGTCCTGATGATAAATAAAATAGTCAATCCAAGGTGGTTTACAAGGTTAACTCTTATGGCCTGTTTGGAAGTTTAAAAAAGGAGGGGGAGTAGAGTAGAGGGATGGAGAGTAATTCAATTACCTTATTTGGAAGTTTTTTAAGGAAGGAGGGGGAGGAGTTTGGAGGGGTTTGGAGGGATTTCAATCACTTCTAACCCCTTATTTTTAATTCCCCCAAATTGGAGAGATTTGGAGGGAGAGTAGAGTAGATAAATTATTGACTAGATAAATTTCTCAATTTACCATTTCTAAATTAATAATAGACCAATGTTGCAACTTGCAAGTCCATTTTCAAATAGGGGTAATTTGTCTATTTTAATCATTTCTTCTCCTCTCCATCCTAATTTTTAAAACATCCAAATAAGGGGAAGGACTAATTACTCCCTTCCCTCTTACTAATTTTAAAAACATCCAAACAAGGTGGAGGGGAACCATTCCCCTCTACTCTCCTCCCCACTACTCTCCTCCCCTCTACTCCCCTCTACTCTCCTCCCTTTCTAAACTTCCAAACAGGCCATTAATGTTTAATTTTTTTTAAAAAAAGGTTAACTCTTAATAGGCCCTATATGGGCCCAGCCCGTGACCTTGAGAATTTAGTCCATACACAATATAAACACTGAGAAATAGAGGCCGACACAGTCACCCAAGAGGAAATGAAGCTGTTTTTGTGTGTCTTAAAAATGGAAGTGATAAACTGACCCAAACATAAAGCCCAATTCTAATCAGCACAAAGGAACTACGGCTGTACCATCTTTCTTGTTCTTTCCCTCTCATTTCTACTATATGGACCAAGCCCATACATAGGAGCAAGGATGCAGATTGTATAACGAGGAGATGTGGATTCGGGGGTAAGGTGGTCATTTCGTTCTGATAATGGGCTCATTGAAGGACCTTCTGACTGATAGGCTTGGAACACGGACCAATAAGCCCATGTCAAGTGCACCGTGCAATGATCAATAACTCATGGGAAAATTTAAAAATCTGTTGAACCAATACCCATACTTTGGAGGTGTTCATCAAACCACACAAACTTCAGTATAGTTTGCACTTTGCAGTTTTTTAATAAGAAAATCTTACAAATTAAACCGCACTATATCACACCCTCTCTATATATTAATATATTTATTTTTTTAATATTAAATATATTATTAATAGTTTAATAACCCTAGTTTTCAAAAAAAAATAATTTAATATCCCTAGCAATTGTTGATTAGGAAAGCAAGCCCAAAGTGAGGAAAAACTAGTTTAATAGTTTAAAATTTGGCCTAAAACAAAGGAAAAAAAATCAGTTTTGGACTAGGCAGGAAAAATCCAAAATTTGAAAAATATACCGGCTTCAAACCACATCTTTACACCACACCGCACATGTGACCACAAAAATGAGGTGCGGTGCGGTTATGGTTTTGACTAAACTCTAAACCGCACCGCACCGCACGTGTGAACGCAAAAATGAGGTGTGGTGTGGTTATAGTTTTGACTAAACCATACCGTAGAGTGCAGTACTAAAAATGGCTCAAAATCGCGCCGCACCGCACTGCAAACACCCCTGCCCACACTCGACACGCATCTTGATCTTCCATAAAAGATGCAATCAGCATTTAATGACCATCTTGATCTTCCATGCTGATTATTTTAAATAAATCCTTAAGTTTAGCAAATTAGTTAGGTCGTTTTCCTTTTATAAGAAGCACTTCTTGTTGCTCTTGGCCAGGAAATTGCCCAAGATCGTATAGGTTTCAACAACAGCCACAATTTTAGTATCCACTGCCCAAAGCAAGAAGTTGCTAATGTTGAGAAAATACAACAAACTTCCCTCTCTTTCAGAAGATCTTCCAATGATCCCAAAAATTTAAAATAGAGGGGGAACTGGAAACAAAAACTAGTAGACCCGAAGGGGTTTAGCTAGACAGATATGAATAATTATGCTTTTTGGATGAGACGCATGTGTGCATTTATCTGTTCCATTGACGATAGCGTTTGGACTTCTGTTGAGGAAGAATGGGAGACTCCCGACAAGGCCCTTAAAGATAAGTTCAATGTTAACAATAAGGCTTTAAATGAAATCTTTTGTGGTATATCTTCCAATGAATTTCATGGGATTTTTCATGCGAACACCAAAAAAGTGAAGGAACTCCAAATGCTCACAACATGTTTAATTTTGGCTGCCTCTCCCGGAAAATTTGTGTCCAGGATACAACTAGCCAAGTGACAAACTTGGAGAATCTTGTGAATTTCTCACTAATGATGTGCAAAATTTGTAAAAGAAAAAAAAAAAGGAATATGGAAGTCTATTTATAAACAATAAAGAATAGTCATTGAAAAGATCCATTTGGAAGGTCACTAGGAATAAACACTCTAAAATGTTTTCTTGCCTGTGTCTAGCCGTTATAAACTCAAAAAGTCAATTTTCTCTTGTTTTTATGCAAAATTCTACTGCAAACATACTACTCTAATTATCTTGTTTGAGTGAAAATGTATCTCTTAAGCGAGATCTTCAATAATTGAAATTTTAATCATGTCTAAATGTTGCTTGTACTTTTTGTAAAGTTGTGATTTATAACTATGTTTTATGTTGGCTTTATTCCATGACAAAAATGTTGTAATTACACTAATTTTGTTGTATTTTGTGGGATTTTATTGTATTGGGTTTAGTATTAAGTTGGTGAAGAATTAAGCATGCAATGAAGATCAGTGCAGTTTTGCGACTAACTCGCAAGAAGCTCGCGAGTAAAGGTTTCTACATCACAACACACCCACTATCTTAGAGAGAGCTACTCATCCTTAAGTGAGAATTCCTTTGTAGTCTCTTCTCCTTCCCCTCTCCCATCGTTATACTTTGAGAGGAGATTCGTACCCAAACACAACCCACACCTATTTAGAGTGTAGAGAGTGTTTTGGAGCTTGGGAAGCATTTGGGATTTGCCAAAAGAAGCCAGCAAGGCTTGGAGGATGCAATCGGGCGGTATTGCGGGATTCGAAAAGCTAGTGAAGACAAGACTCCGAGAAATCCATTGGTAACAGGAGCTTGGAGGGCTCAAGTACATTGGGCAGACTAGGCTTGGAGGGTCTTTTGTTATTCATGTATTCCAACTTATTCACTAGTGGATCGATTTCGACTTGGAGGGTTGTGGAGAGGTTTTTTGTCGAGTTCTACAGTTTCCTCTTTGATAACACGTCTTGATGTTATCTTGTTTTTGCATCTCTCTTCTCTTACTCTTTGTGCTTTACTTTTATTGTTCATTGTGATTGGATATGGCTTAGAGTAGTGTTACCGGTTTATTACACATATTTAC
Source organism: Notholithocarpus densiflorus (assembly GCA_030021035.2). Classification (NCBI taxonomy): domain Eukaryota; kingdom Viridiplantae; phylum Streptophyta; class Magnoliopsida; order Fagales; family Fagaceae; genus Notholithocarpus; species Notholithocarpus densiflorus. The sequence continues at coordinate 1,441,119 of JARYZH020000095.1, read as the reverse complement.
TCTTATTCCGCACTTTGTTAAGTGAGTAAAAACAATCTAGTCGTAATTTTTAATTTGAGGTCTGAACAAGATCTAGTGTTTTCACACTAATTTGAGCTTTCACTTTCTTTGTTCCTCACTCAAGCAACAGTTAAGTCTTAAAGTTTGTCTGTATCTTTACTAGTCTCTTATTCAAGCAATGGCCTCCGTTCAAGCAAAAATCAAGCTTGCGCGACTGAATACCTTAACCTCAGTTTATTTATGTTTTATTTTTGAAAATTGATCCCCATTATTTATACTATCAAAGTACGACCTTTTACATATTATAACATACACTTGTATATTCCCATATTTATGAATTGATGATGCAAGAAAAACTAGTGAGCCAGTTGTCCAAACGATGTTTGTTTTTCTTTAATGACTATTAATTTGATGAAAAATAATGGATTCTTCTTTATTTGTGAGGTTTTTCAAGAGAATGATAAGGACTTGGGAGGATTGTGGTGATTAGAATATAAGGAGATGTTCCTCTAGCGTTAGATCAATCTTCTATTTCTTAACTATTTATCACAGTTCTATGAATAGTTTGTTTTCCAATAAATTATAGTTGTGTGGTAGTGTTTACAAACTTGATCACAACTGTCTGTAATTGCAAATGTGTTCCTTTTAGTAGTTGAAATCTAGAATACAATCACTCATTGCCTCATGTGAGGTTTATGGCCGGAAATGAATGTGTTAGGTTTTAAGATTTAGTTTTAAATGTTTAGAATCATATTTTAAATGTGTTGTCAAACCGAGAACAAAACATGTTTAGTCTATGTGTTAGGCAATGCTTAAAGATCTAGTTTCAAGCTTCAAGTTCAACTAACTGCAGAAAAAGGGAGACACTTTCTGCCTTACTCGACTGATCGAGAATTATGCTTAATCGATCAAAAATTGCAGGAAAAGAAATTCTACAAATTTTTAAATCAGGCCCAAGCTCACGAAAACGTTTAGGGTTTCATTCCAACTTGTCCACATATGAAAGGGAAACCCTAGCTATGTTTTGGAGACTTTTGGGAGACTTTGGAGGTGCTCTTTTGAGATCTAAAAGGTATTGTGCTTTCATCTATCAAAGTCATTGTCGAAAATCATTCTGATATTGTTAGATCTGGTGGATCTGAAGTTGCTGCAACAAGATCAACAACTGCTGATGATCTAAATCTTCAAGGGTGGTCTTGGAGTCACAAATTGGAAAGTTTGTGTTGCTAAACCTTTGAGTGAGATCTCAAAGTCACAAGCGTGGGTGCTTGTGTTGTAGTAATCCAAGGAGAGAAGGAGTCCGTGGATTCAAAGCTTGCATGTGGTCGTGTCAGTAAGTTACTACATGAGGTAGCAATAGATTTAGGGTTAAATCTGATTGTAAAAATTTCGATTATCTTATAGTGGATTTACTTTACCTTGAGAATAGCTAGGTTAAATCCTTCCAAGGTTTTTATCTTGAAATGGTTAGTATCATTAGTTTTCCTGGGTCATCATATCGTGGTGTTATTTACTTTTCCGCTTTTGTGCATGATATGATATATGCTTGTTTAACCTAGTTCTGAATAATAAATCTAATAATCACCTTGGTTAATTAATTAGGTTAAACAATCTAGTTTAAGGGGTCTAAATAAAACAAACAAGTGGTATTAGAGCGGGTTAGCTCTTGTTTATAGGTTTCTTAACTTAGAGTTGATCCTTGACCCCTCCTGTCATGGAACACGATCACTCTCTTGTGATTCTCCACATTTTGATGGGAATAACTATGCTTACTAGAAGGTTAGGATGAAAGCCTTTTTGATATCCATTGATGAGAGAGTATGGTTATCTGTAGAAAACGGTTGGGAAAGACCAACCATTGCTATAGATGAATGGACCACTGCCCAAAAGGAAGTAGCTAGCTTTAACAGTAAGGATATGAATGCTATGTTCAATGCTATTTCTATGGAAAAATTTAAGAGAATCTCAAATGTGGAGATTGCTCACACTACATGGAACATCTTACAAACAGTGCATGAAGGCACTAAAAATTAATAAATTGCAGCAGTTGACCTCTAAATTTGAAAGCATTAGAATGTCTGAGTATGAGTCTTTTGATGAATTCTATGCTAAGTTGAATGATATTGTCAATTCTGCATTTAATTTGGGTAAAGTTATGATCAACCTAAAATTGTTAGGAAAATTCTAAGATCATTGACTAAGGACTTTAGACCTAAAGTGACTGCCATAAGAGAAAGTAAATGTGTTGATTTCATTCCTGTAGATGAACTTGTAGGATCACTTCAGTCCTATGAATTTGACTTACCGAAAACTAATAAATCCAAATCAATGGCTTTGAAATCTGTTGATGATGTTGATGATTGTGGATTTGATGATGAACTCTCATCTACTGAGATTGCTTATCTTGCTAAGAATTTAGAAATTTTTTGAGAAATAATAATAGAAGGGCAAGAAATAGAAACAATGTTAACTCTAAGAATATGAAGAAGAATGACATTGCCAAAAATAATAATTCTGAAAAATCAAAAGAAAAGGTAAGTCAGTCTTCTAACAGTTCTTTAGGACAACAGTGTTATGTTTGTTAGGGTTATGGTCATCTAAAATCTGAGTGTCCAACATTTTTGAGATCCTAAGGTAAAGATATGGCTGTTACTCTGAGTGATGATGAAATTTCTGATTATGAGTCTGAAAGTGATCAAGGAAACTTTATGGCTTTCACTGCTACTGCTATAGTAAGTGAAATTGAAACTACTGATAAGAACCCTTCTGACGGGGAACTCTCTGAGAATGCTGACTTGCAAGAGGTTTATAACAAGTTATGCAAGATTGCAGCCAAAGATGCTATGAGTGTTGAGTTAGAGTTGAAAAAGATAAACACTCTTGAACAAGAAAAGAAAAATTTGCCGTTAAAATTGTTTGATGCCAATGAACTCTTGAATTTTGTTAAGATTGAGAACATGACTTTGCTTGAAAAAGTTAAAAGTTTAGAATTAGAATTATCTGTTGCCAGAGAACAAATAGATAGGAGTTCTACTTCTAAACTAGATGATATGTTAAATGTTCAAAAATCTGTTTCTGATAAGACAGGACTAGGGTTTGTTGAGAGTGGATCTTCTTCTATTGCTAATCTTCCCAAGTTTGTACCTGCTATATCTTCTTCTGTTATTCATCTATCTGTGTCTAAAGTTAAGGTACATAAGGAAGAAGTTCTAGCTTCTAGAAGAACTAAGGTAGATTTAAGTGAGTCTAAACCTAAGAATCCCAATCAATCTGGAAGCAAGAAACATCACAAACCTCAGTGGTTTTGGTGGAGCTGGGCATACTAGGCCAAGTTGCTTTAAGTTGCAAGCTTCAAAGTAAGCTTCCAAACAAAAAGTGCTTGTGTCAAAAGCACAAAATCCTATGACACTTATCCATGAACTGGTAAAGGTTCTTAACCTTTATGCCAATACCAGAGCTGAAATTAGGGCCAATTCAAATAGAAATCCCAACTCTAAGTTTGCATCTAAAAGAGTTTGGATGCAAAAGATTTAGCCTCAGTGAGTCTGTCTGACTTGGTCCTTGTGTTAATTCTTTCAATCTCTTGTGACCAAAACTGTTTTTCTTTAGGATTTGCATTTGCATTACATTCATACATTTCATTCTAGGTTTTTTTATTTTTATTTTTTTACTTCAGTTTTTTTTTAAATTAAAAAAATATAAAAACAGAAAAAAGGTTTTTGTATTATACATCTTCAAGTTGTGTAATTAAGGTTGGCCTATGAAATTTGCATTTCATGTCTATGTACCTTGTTTAGCTTTGGTGAACTTTATTTTTCTGTGCTTTGGTAGTTTGTGCTATGTAGTGCTTATATTGTGTGAGTTGTTTATGGTTTTTAAACACATACTCTTGATTTTGAAGTCACATTCTTTTGATTGTAAGGACTAAAAAATCCTAGGAGAAAGGCATAAATAACCATCTCACCACTGTTACTCGCCAATCATGAATACCTGTGTGAAATTATAAATGCCGTGCTCGGTAAGATGTAGCACTTGCACAACAAAATATTTAAGGTGTTGCTGTATAATAAATAAAAGAAGCAAAAAGCAAAATGAAAAATAAAGAAAAATATGCTTCAAAAGAAAAAGAAAAAGAAATAAAAAAAATTTGCATGGTTGTAAGCGTGTTTTCTAAGAGATGTGGGAGTTATATGATGTAACTCTTTAGGTGATAGTCACTTTGAAACTTATGTGATGGATAATATAGAAATTGTGCTTATTTTCTGTCTACATATCACCTTGTGAATATCTCATACACTTACTAGTTGCACACACCACAAGCAAGTACATGTGATTGTTTGTTAAGTTTTGTGACCTTCCAAATTTTAACTACTTGATGTGTTTAATGCATTTTGGGGGAGTGAAGAAAGAAAAGATTGATGGAATTTGCTAAGGTTTGAATTTTTCTTAGAAAAATTTGATTTTGTAAAACATTTGAAATCATGAACATGCATCTCATATCAAAAAATCTAATTTTCAAATGTTTCTACATAAAAGTTTTCCAGATTTTTCAAAATTTTTTGTTTTTTCAGGATTCGATCGATCGAGTCTATTTTTCGACCAATCAAAAAGGAAAAAGAAAAATTCAGTTTTTAGCTAAAACTTTCGGGCTTGCTTGATTCCTTCCCGATTCCTTTCGATCAGTCGAGCCTATTTTTAAGTGAATTTCAATTCCTTCTCAATTCCTCCCGACCGATCAAATTTTGATTTTTTAAAACAAATAGGAATTAGATCAACCTTTTTCACTATTCTTTGTCTTTCTGTCCGATTCCTCTCTCGATCCCTTTTCACTCAAATTTTTTTTTTTTGGTCTTTTTCTGGGTCAAAGGTTCAAAGGTTTTCTTTAAAATCCTAAGGTAAGACACTTTTGCCCTTTCTTTTTGATCAAATTACATGCATTCATGCATTTTGTCAATAATTTTTGCATCATTGAGAAATTGGGGTTTTTGATGATTTTGTGCATTTTGGTCTAATTTGTTTAATGGGTTTTTGTCCATGCATCATTTAAACATGATTCACATGCTTTAATTTCAAAATATTCATGGTTTATCAAAATTTTCGAAATTAGGGTTCTTATGATCTTGAGAGATTTGGAGACTTTGTTAAATTGGGCAAAATTGAGTAAAATTGGCTTGTGATATTGTTTGATTGAGTGATTATAACATGTTTCATACTTGTTGTGTTGTTCAATTGATCAATATAATAATTTTTGAAAATTAGGTTTTTCAAAATTGGGGATTTTGTAAAATTCTTAATTTTCTTGGTCAATTTTCAAGCTTGTGATAAAATTGAACTATTTTGGAGCATTAGATCATGCATCATATGTATTCTAATGTCATGCATCATATAGTTTTTTAAAAATTCAATGTTATCCTGTCTCTAACCCATTTTGATGCAGTTTGCCCTTAGTTTCTATTGTGTTGTTTTTGTTTTTGTCTTTAGTCATGGCTCCTAAGGTTGGTAGAAAGTTTAATAATAGAGCTAATAGGAACACTGCTTCATCCTCCTCTGGTTCAGCCTTAGTTAATAGAGTTAGGTTTCTGTCTACTAAATGTGAAGAGACCTATGAGACCTTAACTAAATATCGGTCTATTTGGGGTGAAAGGGAGATTGTGTTGAGTGAGTTAGATCTCTCCATTCGTGGGAACTTTGTGTCTAGGAACTGGGTTTCTCTATGTGAGGTGCCTGATCCTCCTGCTGCTGCTTTGATCAGAGTGTTTAATTCAAACAACTTTGTTTATTCTAAGATTACAGGTGGTCATTACTTGACTTCTTGGATTAGAGGTCAAGAGTTTACCATTTCTAAGCAAATAGTGTTAGGACATATGTGAAACTTGTTAGAGACATATGTTATGTAAATTGGCTAATCCTTTGACAAAACACACTTTACTTGTAATTGGGTAGATCTAGGATGGGTTTAGTACTTCAAGGAGCAAAAGTTCAAGTTTAGTATTGAAGCCATGCAAATCTGTCTAAGAAACAAGTGAAGAAGTGATGTTCATTAAAGCTCGACAGATCATATCTATTGAGGTTTAATACTTATGCTCAACAGCAGCTCGACAGAAACTATATTCGTCGAGAATTACGAAATTCAGATTTCCAGATTTGATTTCACTCATATCCATGTGTATTTGTGTAGGGTTAATTTTCTCACAAACCTAGACATATGTAAGGATTATTTTAAGGGCTGTCTCAAGTGATGCAAGGCGATTGTTACATGCATATTGTGATCGGAGACAATTTGCTAGTTCATCATATTCTCTCTAGAAGCTACTGCGTCTGTGCGCCAAGGGTTTTGTGACCAAAGAGCTTCCTGATCTTCATTGTTAGATGAACTGAAGAACTTTGTAGTCAACATCTTCCTCAAGTTGGTGTGTTAGTCACGTACTGGGATCCATGCATCATTGGTTAGTCATGTACTGGGATTCGTGCATTGAAAGGAGAGGTTGCTGCTACATTACAAGTCTAATTGGGTATTGGAGAAAGGGTTCAACTACAGGTTGGTATTAGGTACTGGGATTCCTTTTACTTGTAACCACTTTTTTTGATAATAGTGGATTCTCGGGAGTAGTGACCTTAAATTCACCCGATGGGGTTTTGCCTCGGTGGTTTTCCCCATTCATAAACAAATCACCTGTGTCAAATTTATTTTCCGCTGCATTTAACTTAGTTGGTGATTTGTTTATGCTACCATGCTTATTGCATGAAATTGAATATAATTAATTAACTTGGCTAATTAATTGATTAATTTACCAAAGGGGTCAATACATTCTTGGCCTATCAAGTGGTATCAGAGCGGGCACACTCTGATTAGGGTTAATCTTTGCTGTGTGATCCATTGACCCCCGTTTGTCATGGATAGAGGACAATCTCTAATTATACTTCCTTTATTTGATAGCACTAACTATGCATACTGGAAAGTACGTATGAGAGTTTTCTTGCAGTTTTTAGATGAGAAGGTATGGTAAGCTGTGAAGATTGGCTGGACTAAGCCAAAGGAAGCGTCGGCTGATTGGGGTGATGCCAATATCAAAATGGCAAACTTCAACAGCAGAGCATTGAATGCTTTATTCAATGCGGTCACCAATGAGGAGTTCAAGAAGATATCCTCTACTGAAACTACTAAGGAAGCTTGGAATATCCTCTAGACAACTTAAGAAGGGACTAAGGCTGTCAAGGATTCAAAGCTTCAAAGGCTTACTACGAGTTTTGAAGAGATTAAGATGGAGGAGGAGGAGTCATTTGATGAGTTCTATGCCAAGCTAAAAGACATAGTTAACTCAGCCTTTAATCTTCGGGAAACTATTCCCGAACCCAAGGTTGTAAGAAAGGTGCTAAGGTCTCTACCTGAGAGATTTCATGCCAAAATCACCGCCATTGAAGAATCAAAGGATATTGACTCTATTCCTTTGACAGAATTGGTTGGCAATTTGCAAACCTATGGGTTGGGTTTGACTAGAATCGGGAAAGGAACAAAAAGCAAGAACATCGCACTGAAGGCTAAGAGTAGTGAGACTGATGAGTCCTCAGATATGAAGATTCAAAGATGAAGTCCTACATCACTAGGCAGTTCAAGAAGTTGATGAAGAATGCCAATGTGAAAGGATTTGATAAGGATTGTAAGTAATCTAGTTCCTTGTAGTTTAAAAGTCAAGACAAAGGGAAAAAGGAAGCTAAGTATGGCGGTCAGTACACTATTCCCTCTAGACCAAAATGCTTTGGATGTCACGGTTTTGGACACATGAAACAAGAGTGTTCAACGTATCTCAAGTCAATTGGGAAAAGCAAGGCCTTTGCTGCTACATTGAGTGACACCGTGCCTGAGATTGAATCAGATGACAGTGACGACGAGGAAATTTTGAATGCCTTCACTGCTACAGTTGATCCTACTGAAGGGGTTATAGAAATAGTGGATGAAGAGGAGGATTTGGTGGAGTCTAAATTTGAGAAGATTGATGAGCAGGATGACATCCATACAGCCTATGCAAAGTTGTACAAGGTCTCCGAAAAGCATGAGAAATTGTATAGGCTGGCCACCAAGAAGTTGAGTGAAGTGGAACTTGATTGAGAAGAGCTCTCCATAAAGTTTGACGAAGCTAATCAGACCATTGGAGCTTTGCAGTTCGAGAACAACTTCCTGGCTGAGAGGACAAAGAAGCTTAAAGCGAAGCTGTTCCAGGTCAGAACTCAATTGGAGAGGACTTCCAGTGCTAAGCTAGATGAAATGCTGAGTCTTTAGAAAGCTGCTTCTGATAGAACCGGTTTGGGGTATGATTTCTCATCTCCTAATATTGCCTCATCTAGTACTACTGTGTTTGTCTCACCTGCTAATAATGTTAATTCTGAGAACAATGAATGTAAAACTGAAATAGCTAGTGAGAACATAGACAAGGGAAAATCTATTCTAGGAGCACCCCTTAAGGTTGAAAAGAAAGAGACTAGAAACCCTAGGAATAAGAAGGACAAAAACATTAAGTCTCAACAAAAGAAGCCGCATTTTTGTCATCACTGTGGAGCTTCAGGGCATACTCGTCCAAATTGCTACAAGTGTTTAGCCATTCAACAAAGCAATAGTATGATCTCGTCTAGAAATCAGAATCAGTTTCCATCCTCTTTTACTTCTCTTGGAGATCTTCTCAAGGCCCTCATGTTCCTTTCGAACTTGAACAGTTTCAATTCTTCCCCCTCTCCACCAGATCAAAGGTTCGTTCAAAGGAAAGGTTCTTCCAAGGTGTGGAAGGAAAAAGGCTCAAAGTGATTTAGTCACTTTTTCTCTCTCTCCACTTTTGTTTATGCATTACTTGTTTGTTTTGCTTTCTTGTTTTTGAGTCAGTCTAGTTTTATGCTTTGCTTTGTTTAACATGTTTTTGTTTGTTTGTTTTCAGTTTTGCTTTATTTTGTTTTTTTCATAAAAAAAAAAAAAAAAAAATTAGAAAAATACAAAAACAGTGTGTGTACGATTAAGTAATCTCTTATACTTAACACTCATAACACACTTTTTGACGGGAATGACTAAAAAATCCTAAGAGAATAACATGAATAACATCTGTATGCTTCGGCATAGCAAAATTGTGATGTTTAAGCTTATATAATTGGGTATTTCTTCTCTCTCTCTTATATGCCCATGCATGATATGCTAAAAAGAAAAAATATGCAAAGAAAAATAAAAGCAAAAAGAATCAAAATACTTTTAAATATGGTTGTAAGCGTGTTTCTAGGAGATGTGGGAGTTATAAGATGTACCTCGAAGGTGTTAGTCCCCATCAAGCAATTATGATTGTGTGTGAGTGTATTTGATTTTCTCATATCTCAAATCGTCATAATATGAGACACTTATGCACTCTTATTATGTTTTCACACATAACACACAAATTCTTTGCTACTTTTGATATATATGCAAGTACAATATGATTTGGCCATTACAAGGAATACATGTGTTAATGTATGCTCACTAAACTGTCTTAATTTGTTTTTGAAATATAAAATTGGTTAGACTTGTTTAGTGTGTGTGTGTGTGTGTGTTTTGGATCATGAATGCTTTGCATTTTTTTGCTAAGAGATGTTTTTGAGAGCTTAACATGTTGATTAGATCTATGGTTAAGTAGCTTGTTTGTTGCATTCATCTCTTTGAAAAAATCATTTTCTTCAAGCTCGATAGCTTCTTGACAAATCCTCGATAGATTCTTATCTATCGAGCCCCTTGGACTTCCTTTCTCGACAGAAGTTAGCGCATATTCGATCCATCAAGCTTTCTGGAATTTGTCTCGATAGCTTCTCGATCCATCGAGAAACTTTTTGTCTGGCCAATAGATTCTTGACAGAATCTCGATCTATCGAGGTACTTTTGTCATTGACAGATTCTCGATAGCACCTTGATAGATTCATATCTGTCGAGATTTAGTGCTTGACAAATCTCGATAGCTCCTCGATCCATCGAGCTGCGATTTCTATATATATATATCCAGCGTGAAATTAGATTCATTTTTCTCACTTCTCTCTCGATAGAAAATCTTTTTCTCTCCCTTCAAACACTTTTCCCTCACTCCAATCCCCTTACCGACTTACATTTCGGCCTAGATCTGCTTTAATCCTCTGTTAAGTGTCCTAAAACCTTCTTTTTCATGCATTCATGCATTTTAGACCTAGGTTTTGGGGTTTTTGAAAATTTTTTGGGTTTTTGAGATTTTTGTGAAATTTTGGGTTGGGGGTTGTTTAATTGATGTTATATGATCATCCATTGCATTCCATTAGCATTTTCACAACGTTTCATGCATTTAGATGTGTGCTTGAATATTGGAAATTGTCTGTTGGTAGGTTTGGATTGGGTTTCAACCCATGATGCAATTATTTTTAGCACGCCACATGTTCATCCATATTTCATGTATACGTACCCGCTCTTTTCTATCTATTTGTTATGGTTGTGATGTTGTCTCTCTCTCTCTCTCTCTCTCTCGGATAGACTGCGCATGGCACTTAAGCGCAAATCTAATCCGATTCAGAACCCTTTTTGTTTCAAGTCTTCCTCATCTTCTGACCTTCCTATTTCCCCTCTTTATGTTTGAATTCGTGATGAGAAGGCCCATCAGGACTTCTCTAAGAACTTTTCTAAACATGGCGTTCATCTGGAGCGCTATGTGATTCTGTCGAACTTTGCCGACACTCCTCTACCCGATGTCATTCACACTCGGGGATGGGAATCTCTCTGTGAGATACCCTTGAGGTGTCCCATCGTGTTCATACAGGAGTTTTACTCAAATATGCACGGTATCGATACCTCTGTACCTCAGTTTGCTACTGTACTCCAAGGTACACGTATCGTAGTCACTTCGGATCTTGTATCCGAGATACTACACGTTCTACGGGTAACGCATCTTGACTACCTCGCTTGTCAGCGTCTGAGGATTGTGTCCAAGGACGAGCTTCTGTCTCACTTCTATGAGACACCCTCCATATGGGGTGATCGTCAAAACACCCCATGCTCAGGCTTTGCAAAAGGTCCGAGATTCCTTGATATGGTGATGACATTTGTTCTTACTCCATTGTCTCACTATAACTCCATCACAGAGCCTCGTGCTCGATTTTTTTTATCTCTCTTAGAGGACCTCTCCATAGACTTCTTGTCGACACCCAGCCTCGATCGAAATGGAGGCGGAAAAACCGCCGCCGCCGTCGTGGGCCCTCATTCAACCACCCATTGTGGCGACATCTCCCGCACGCGCGGGGCCCCGTTGGAGGGCCCTTCTCTATGTATGCAATGGTGTAGGTTTGCGTGGAGCTTCGGGTGCTCTCTCTTTCGATGGAGGAAGGTAGGTCTACCTTTGGTGTTACGGCAAGAATCTGGGTCGAATTTTAGGTGATTACCAAAGGTAAGTGGAGTCGCCACCAATCTTTGGGTTTTTCTAAGGTATGATTGGTCACCTGTTTCTAGTTGATTTTATTACCGATCCTAGGTTAAGAAAAATGGCATTTTTCCTAATCTAATATGGATAGAAAAAAATCTTGATTTTTAGGTCCGAAAGTTTGGTTACGTGTAGGGAAGGTGTTAGACACCCCACAACGCCTGTCCAAGGATAGTCCTTTGTTTTGAAAAAACCTTAATTTTCGGAGATTGGCAGTAAAAACATGATTTCGGCGTGGGCTTTCAAGGCTTTGCGTGCATGGGGGTTTTGAGGTTTGACTTTTGAATGGGTGTGGTCCTAATCTATGCTTTCCTAAGGCATTCGAGCAAAGTGCCTGATTTCTACGGCAAAAATCTGGTGAGAATTCACCTTACTTTCGTGGCGGAAATTAGGCATCGCTGGCCTTAGGTGACATGAACTATGACAATCACACCGGAGAGAGGGGGGGCGAGCAGATAGATATATATACATACATCATGCACAATGCAAGCACACAGAGCAAGAAAGTAAATGCCTACATCCCTAGAGCATGGCCCAAAATATAGGTGTAGGAAAATAAACAGGGGTCGCCATACTCTAGAGATGAGGATGAATGGTACAAAGCATGATATGCCTAATACAAACCATCTAAGAGGGAAAGGAAGGAGGAAGAGAGGGGTTTAAAAGAGTACATAACCAAAGGGAAAGGCTAAACTCCTAAACCTACTGACTGCAGCTGATTGGCTTATATCCACATGCTTGCACCCGTGCCCTTTTTGCTTGCGCCTGAGAGTTTGTGCCCTAGCTCTATGTGTCCTTTCTCCATATGTGTACATGCAAAGGCAAAGACAAGAAACCAGTAGACAAGCAATGGAAATGGAGAGATGCGTAGATAATGGCAAAAGGGTGCAAAGCAAACAAGCAAGATAGATATGTCAAGCATAGCATGTGACAAAAGCAAGAAAGCTAACCAACAAGCCAGAAGGGAAACAAGCAAGAAAGCAGACAAAAGGTGGTGTCCGTGAGGGACAAATGTAGGTTTGAATCGAATGTCCATAACTTCATTATGTTGAAGTATGGACAACACACTAGCAAGCAAGACTCATGAATGGACATGTAAGCAAGCATCTAAAGATGCAAAGAAAGCCAACAGGTGGCACAAACAAGTATAGTAAGCATATCATCACATAGAGCGGAAAAAGGGAGAGGTATGCGCAAAGAAACCGGCATCATGGTGATGCCTCCTAAGTGGTTACGTCCAAACAAGGCCTCATGGGCGTCAGACGTAACCACACAACCACTAACCCGCTGAGGGCGTCAAACGTGGCAAAGCCTAGAACTAGAGAGGCTAACACAAGCATAAAGCAAGCAAGCATAGACATGCAAATAGAGTGATCCAAACCCTTTGACATGGGCCAAGGTGTATAGATGATGACAAAGACTATAGGGTCTAGATTGGGTCCGAACCAAAAGGCCAAAACAAAAGAAAGAATAATAAAGCGACAAAATGGCTACAATAGCACATGGTGTGACAAACATAGCATAGGTCTAGGCACATAAACATGGCATGAAGCGCACAAGCACATAAAGCATGTAGAGAACATAGATCCAAGCACACGAGCATGTGGAAACATAGATCTAGGCATATAGGTGTAGAAACGTGCATGTGAACATGTGAAAGCTTAACACGTAGACATGGTAGAACATGGATCCAAGCATATAGACATGCACGGATATAGATCTAAGAATGAAACATGGCAAAAAGTGCATAAACACATAGATCCGAGCAACGCATGACAAGCATGTGAACATATAACCCCAACATCAACATAAAGCAAAAAGAGGAATGAAACAAAAGAAAGTATGGCATAAAACCTTAAGCATGTAGATCTAAACATATAAGCATATAAAAACTTAGATCTAAGCATAGAACATGGCATGAAGCATAAAAGTAAAGAAATTTAAGCTAGAAACACAAATGAAAGAAGGAACATGCCAAGGAAAGCAATAAAACATGTTATGCGAGCAAAAATAGCAAGATAAATGCTAGAAAAAAGATCTAGAAGGTTTAGGGGTGTGGATGATAGCTAAAAAAGCTACATCCACACCTCTAAACCCTAAATCCTAAGTGTAGGACCAAGGAAGGGAAGATTGGGTATAAGAACAATACCTTGTGTTTTTGGTGAAGAAAGAAGAATCAAGAAGCTTTGATGTGTTTTTTGGGTGTTTTTTGGTGTTTGGAAGAGAGAAAAAATGTGTAGAGAAGCTGGGCAAAGGGAAAAATCTAGGAAAATGTGTTCTCTCCTGGTTTGAGGGGTGCTTGGGGCTATTTATAGCCTTGGCATGCTTCTTGAGGCGGCGGCCCTTGGAGGGTCGTCGGCCTCAAAATGTGTGGATTTAGGCACCCCTAGAAAGATCTTGACTTTCTGTTTTTGAAAAGGTATGGATCTTGAAAATCAAACGGTCAGATCAAAAGTCATGGCTCTCGGAAGTTTGTGGTGCATCGATCAGTGCGTTATCCCGGTTTTCGTGATATCTCGGCTGTTCTAACTCCGATTTCGACTCATGAATAGTCGTTGGAACGAGGATTTGATAATCTTCGCAATGGTGTTGGTTCCAACCCATTCTGACAGCCGAATCAAAATTAGGGTTTTTGGGCCCACCTAAGATCGACTTTAGGTCAAACTTGGTCAAAGTTGTCAAAAATATTCGAGGAGCTCGAGTTTGATGTAACATTGTGAAAAATGTTGTTTCATGACAGTTTTGACCTCGTTTGACCTTCGGTCAAACCTAGGGTTGATCAGGGGCATTTTAGTCATTTTGGCTGAAAAGGCACTTTGGGTGCTTCAATGTCCGAACGGGTTGCGCCACGTCATTCTGGATGTTCTCGTGGCCCCATGGAGAGAAAATAATATTTTTTGGATTTTTCGAGGTCCGGCACGCAAATTAAGGGTAGACAAAATACGGTATCAACACTTCCCTTCTCATTTCATTATCTCTATCATAGATGTCTATAAGGACATGGCGACCCATGATAAGCTCATTTTTCCTTCGGCTATGATGCGGATCCTTCGCCATTTTTCCGTCCTTATTCCTGATTCTCCCTACTATATTGTCATGGGTGCCATCACCGCAGCTTCTATTTGGTGGAGCGAGGCCCAGCTTTGACCGAAGCTGCCGCGAATGGAGATGACTGATCCTCTAGCCTCCACCATTCCACCTCTGCTCTTTCTTCTTCGGGTGAAGGTGTGACTCTCGAGGCCATCATGGCACAGCTTCAGTGCATGGATGCTCGCCTTGACACTCTCAGTGATGAGTTGTATCAGGTGAACACCCGTGTCGGTCATATTGCATGACGACAGGCTCGCCTCGGTGGTTTCGCCGCTTCTCCCTCTCCTTCTCCAAATGCTTTGACGGATGAAGACGGCAATGATAGTGCTGATGATGATGATGAGGATGAGGATGCTAGCTCTTTCAGTGATAAAGAGATGACGACCTCTCAGTGACTTACCCTTTGTCATTCGTAACAAAAAGGGAAAGTAGTTTTGGGATGATGAGAGTAGTCATGGTTTTAGGGGGAGAGTTAGCATAGGACATTTTTGTTAGGGGAAGTGTCTATTTTTTTAAGGGATGTAGTGAGGATCTTATGTACTTTTCTTTTCTTTCTTTGTAGTTACATTATCCTCTTGTACACCGATCTTGTGACCATTTATTTATGACATACATTGTAGAAATTTATATATATGATGATGTATGTTATTTTTCACCTATCTCTCCATGTGTTGTTTCTTTTATTTCTTTATACACATGCTTCTTTATGTATGTAATCCTTTATTTCTATTTCACACTAAGATGCCTTAATGAATTTTGTTTAAAGTGTTACAGAAAGATAGGTTGTGAAAATCTATCATGCCATGAACTCTCTTCTTGCAAAGTTTTTCAAGAGTTTGTGTTAGGGTTAGGTTTTATTGTATTCAACAAGTGGTTATGAGTTTAGTGATTTAAGACATTTCTTATAATTCATTTGTTTGTTATGGTTTTGTCACGGATTGCCAAATGGGGAGATTGTTAGGACATATGTGAAACTTGTTAGAGACATATGTTATGTAAATTGGCTAATCCTTTGACAAAACGCACTTTACTTGTAATTAGGTAGATCTAGGATGAGTTTAGTACTTCAAGGAACAAGAGTTCAAGTTTAGTATTGAATTCATGCAAATCTGTCCAAGAAACAAGTGAATAAGTGATGTTCATTAAAGCTCGACAGATCATATCTATCGAGGTTTAATGCTAATGCTTGACAGTAGCTTGATAGAAGCTGTATCTGTCGAGAATTACAAAATTCAAATTTTTAGATCTGATTTCACGCATATCCATGTGTATTTGTTTAGGGTTTCTTTTCTCACAACCTTAGACATATATAAGGACTATTTTAAGGGATGTCTCAAGTGATGTAAGGTGATTGTTACATGCATATTGTGACCGGAGACAATTTGACCTAGTTCATCATATTCTCTCTAGAAGCTACTGCATCTGTGCGCCAAGGGTTTTATGACCAAGGAGCTTCCTAATCTTCATTGTTAGATGAACTGAAGAACTTTGCAGCCAACATCTTCCTCAAGTTGGTGTGTTAGTCATGTACTGGGATTCGTGCATTGAAAGGAGAGATTGCTGCTACATTACAAGTCTAATTGGGTATTGAGATAAAGGTTCAACTATAGGTTGGTATTAGGTACTGAGATTCCTTTTGCTTGTAACCGCTTGTTTTGATAATAGTAAATTCTCGGGAGTGGTAATCTTAAATTCACCCGGTGGGGTTTTGCCTCGATGGTTTTTCCCATTCGTAAACAAATCACCTATATCAAATTTATTTTCCACTGCATTTAACTTAGTTGGTGATTTGTTTGTGCTACCATGCTTATTGTATGAAATTGAATCTAATTTGTTAGGACATATGTGATTCACTTGTTAGGAACATATGTCACTATTTTATGTAATTGGCTAATCTTTTGACAAAACGCACTTTACTTGTATTTGGGTAGAACTAGGATGTGTTTAGTACTTCAAGAAACTTTGTTTCAAGATCAAGTGTTGAAGCCATGCAAGTTTGTCCAAGATTTAAGTTTGAAAAGTGCCTGTCATTAAAGCTCGACAGCTAGACATCTATCGAGCTTGAAGAGCTATTCCAGCCCCGTGGCTCGACAGCAGCTCGACAGATAGGGTATTTGTCGAGGTTTATGAAAAACAGAATTCCAGTTCTGTTTTGACTCCAATCCGTGATTATGTGTTTGGGCTTTCTTTTCTCACAATCCTAGATATATAAAATGATTATTTTAAGGGCTGTCAAAGTGTTCACAAGTTGCACAAGTGTTGAGCAAAGTTTGTTCAAGAAAATTGTGACCGGAGACAGAATTCGCCCTAGTTCATCGTTCTTGTGAAGAAGTTGCTGTGTTTGTGCACTATAGGGTTTTGTGACCAAGCATCTTCTTAATCTTCATCGTGGATGAGCTGAAGAACTTTGCAGCCAACAACCTTCTCTAGTTAGTGATTGAAGTCACGTACTGGGATCCGCGCAATTTTTTAGTCACGTACTGGGAGCCGTGCATCAAAAGGAGAAATTGTCACTACAGAACAAGTCCAATTAGGTATTGGGGTAAGGGTTCAACTGTAGGTTGGTATAAGGTACTCCTTTACTTGTAACCGCTTGTTGTGATAATAGTAGAATTTCGGGAGTGGTGACCTTAAAATCACCCGGTGGGGTTTTTGTTGTGTTGGTATTCCCCATTCATAAACAAATCACCATGTCAATTTATTTTTCGCTGCACTTAGTTTAATTGGTGATTTGTTTGTGTTACCACGCATTTGTATGTTAATTTGATTAATTAATAAACTTGGCTAATTAATCAATTAATTTTTCACAAGGGGTCAATTCGTTTTGGGCCTGTCATAATTAATTAACTTGGCTGATTAATTAATTAATTTACCAAAGGGGTCAATACATTCTTGGCCTATCAAACAGTTTTAGAAGCTTTAGGAGTGCCTCTAGTTCGTAAACCCACATATCCATACACTAAGTTTCCTTCTGTTAATGACATTATGTCTCTACTCTGTGGTAGGTCTGTTTCTTGGGGAACTGAACCAAGAATCAATTCTTGTGAGTTTATTGAGCTTAATTCTTTATATTTACGGATTTCCTACCATAACATCTATCCTATTTCTCATGTTCATACGGTTCCTATAAATAGGAGTGCTTTTCTTTATGCTCTCAATATTGATGGTTCTATGTGTTTTCCCTCTTTGTTTATTCAAACTATTGTTGATATTTCTAGGCATAAGAGTAAAGGTCAAAAAAAGTTCTTTCCTATGTACATATATAGGATATTGAGATTTCTAGGGTTGCCAGATTTTCCTCCTTTAGAGTTAGTTCACATCACTGCCCCTATAGGAGCCACCTTTTTTAGACAGCAACGGGTACAGATGAAGAGTGCTGAACCAAGCATTGAGACTTCAAAGAGATAACGAGGAGAAGCTTCTACTACAGCTCCTGCCTCTGGTGCTATGCCTAATGCTGAGGAGACTTTTGTGGATTCGACTGCTGCTATGGATCCTTCTGGTGGTGCTAATGATGTTGACCCTACTGTTACCTCTCCTCTCTCGCTCCATGCCATGATGGAGTCTTTCATGACTACTCAGGTAGCTTATGGACAACTTCTGGATGAGCTATTAACTAAGGTGGCTTCCTTGAGAGCGGATTTTGCTGAGTATAGGAGTGCGTTTCCACCTCCTCCACCCTCTGATGATTGATGTTGCCTTTGGCAATTAGTAACAAAAAGGGAGAGTAGGTTAGAACTTTTTTGTTGTTTGTACCTTTTATCTACATATGTCATTTTTTATATTTGTTTAGTGTTTCTGTTCTTGTTTCACAAACATTGCTGTGATTCTTGATTATGATAGTTATTGATGATGAGGTTATTCATTATGATATTACTGTCTCTTTATAAGTTTTATGAATTAAAGATCAGATTTTTACTTTGATTATAGTACTGGATTTTCCACACATGCGTTCATGGTTTGTTTTCAGTGTTTTAGGAATTTACAGGTTAATTCTTTCAACAGCTGCTGTCTATACTAGAAACTAATAGTTAGTAGTTGTGTCAGAATTATATTAGGGCAATATCTTGTATTTGGGCTGGTATTAAATTTAAGCATTTCATTGTGTATGTGTGTTTTATCACAGATTGCCAAAGGGGGAGATTGTTAAGTTCTAAAGATTTAGGTTTAAATGTTTAGAATCATATTTTAAATGTGTTGGAAAACCGAGAACAAAACATGTTTAGTCTATGTGTTAGGCAATGCTTAAAGGTCTAGGTTTCAAGCTTCAAGTTCAGCTGACTGCAGAAAAAGGGAGACACTTTCTGCCTTGCTCGACCAATCGAGAATTAGGCTTGATCGATCGAAAATTATAGGAAAAGAAATGCTGCAGATTTTTAAATCAGGCCTAAGTCTACGAAAACGTATAGGGTTTCATTCCAACTTGTCCACATATAAAAGGGAAACCCAAGGTACATTTTGGAGACTTTTGGGAGACTTTAGAGGTGCTCTTGTGAGATCTAAAAGGTATTGTGCCTTCCTCTATCAAAGTCATTGCTGGAAATCATTCTCATAGCATTAGATTCGGTAGATCTGAAGTTGCTGCAACAAGATCAACAACTGCTGATAATCTAAATCTTCAAGGGTGGTCTTGGAGTCACAAACTGGAGAGTTTATGTTGCTAAACCTTTGAGTGGGATCTCAAAGTCACAAGCGTGGGTGCTTGTGTTGTAGTAAATCCAAGGGGGGAAGGAGTCTGTGGATTTAGAGCTTGCACATGGTCATGTCAGTAAGTTACTACATAAGGTAGCAATAGATTTATGGTTAAATTTGATTGTAAAAACTTTGATTCTCTTATAGTGAATTTACTTTACCTTGAGGATAGCTACATCAAATCCTCCCCAAGTTTTTATCTTGAAACGGTTAGTTTCATCGGTTTTCCTAGGTCATCATATCGTGGTGTTATTTACTTTTCCGCTTTTGTGCATGATATGATATATGCTTGTTTAACCTAGATCTGAATAATAAATCTAATAATCAACTTGGTTAATTAATTAGGTTAAACAATCTAGTTTAAGAGGTCTAAACAAAATAAACAGAATGCTTAGACTTTTGAGGGTTGTGAAAGATCAACTCATGGCTTGAAGTTTTCCTGACTTGCTTTGCTTGACTTGCTTGATCAATAGACTTTTAGCATTTAATTTTGGTGTATTTGTTGTACACTTATAAAAAAAAATTAGTAGCTGATAATTTCGATTTCCATTAGAAATTATATGATTTTTTTGTTTGTGGATGGTAGAAATTCCATGGCAAACACATTAAGGTTGCGTTTGGCAACTTGGATTTGAATTTTAAATTAATAGATTTCAAATGTCTTGATTTCAAATCCATTGATTTTAGGAGTTATTTTAAATCCAAGTATTTTAAAGGCTTAAAATTTTTGGTGGATTTGTCAAATCCAAATTCTTGACATTTTTTAAAATTTCCAAACAAGTTATTTGGATTTTAATCACCCAAATTCAAATCCAAATGCCCAAATCATGTCATCCAAACACATCATAAGGGTTAATTTAATTTAAACTAGAAAAAGTAACATTTTTTCCAAATCCATCAAGGTTTCTTTGTACAGTGTTTCCCCATAATTTCTAGCATCATAATTTTAAGCAAAATTATTATTATTGTGCTAAATTTTGTTTAAAGCCATTAAATCAAATTTTATATGAAATTTGTAAATATATTTTTATGGTGTAAGGTTTATCTATACATGCACTACACTGAATTTAGTAGTTGAACTGCTTATAGAAATATAGGTTGCCGTGCTTGCTATTTCTACATATAAGAACAAATGCTTCGAAGACACTTATATCTGTTATGCTCAAGCTTGGGGGAAAATATGCATATGTAAATGTAGATCATGTATGATTCCTTCTTAAATTTGATTTCTAGCAAACTTAAAGTCAATTTGTCATGTCTTCCCTCATGTTGTGGAAGGAAAGGCAAGATGCAAATTAAATAAGAAAAGTTGAGGATTTGTTAAAAGATATGGCCATAAGGAAAAAATAAAATAAAATGATGTGTTGTCCTACTTATCTTTAGTGGTTGATGCCACACACAAAAAAAAGAAAAAAAAAAGCTACATGATATTGATGAGAGTCAAAACTCAATCTCTAAAATGAATGCCACAAAAAAATATAACGTAGTGCTTTAAGAAGAGTAAACTGTAAGGAATTACTCATGCCACCAAACAAAAAGATGTACAAAAAAGAGGGTGAAAATGGCCAAATACCACCATTTTCAGAAATTTGTAACAAAAAGCACTGTTTCGGAACTAAATGGGAATCTACCACTTTTTATGTACTTGAGCTCACTAAACTCGAGTTCTAAACGGTACTCGAGTTTAGTAAACTTGAGTTCCTAGTTTCATTCCACTGTGGCGTTGCTGACCTGGAATTTGTGCAATAAAAAAAAATAATGTGGTACTCGAGCTTGGTAAACTCGAGTTCCTTGTAATATGGAACTCGAGCATACCAAGCTCGAGTTCTTTGTAAATAAAATGCTCGATATTGTTTTTCTAAGGTACTCGAGCTCACCAAGCTCGAGTTCCTTACAAATTTTTTTTTTTTTGGATAATCGACAAATAATCATAAACATAAAAATAAGTAATATGGAACTCGAGCTTGGTAAACTCGAGTTCCTTAATAATTTTTTTTTTTTGGATAATCGATAAATAAACATAAACATAAAAATAAGTAGCATAAAATTATTTCTAGCATTCTGCATAAAATTATTTTCTGTTCAGCATTATTTAAAAAATTGTTCACTCTCTTTTCTGCATAAATTATTTTCTGTTCATTATTTAAAATAAGTAGTTTTTTTTTTTTTTTTTTTTTTTTTTTTTTTTTTTTTTTTGTTCAGCATTATTTCTAGCATTCTGCATAAAACTATTCCTTATAACTTTTTTTTTTTTTTTTGGGATAATCGACAAATAAACATAAACATAAAAATAAGTGGTTTTTTATTTTATTTTATTTTATTTTATTTTTTATTTTTTTATCTATTAATTTGTCACTGTTTTTATAAACATTGTGGGGTTAAGAGCTCAAATCACATATTGGGCCTTGGGCCTTGGTCGAGGAGGTAAGTAATCCGAATACAAGCGAGTAGCACAAGATGGTTTGGGTTAAAGACTTCATGAATAGAGCATGAATGGGAAGGTTGTCCGAGGAGGAGTGTCTCCTCAGATAGGCTAAGAATAGGTCAAGTATAAATCTTAATAATCAAGGCAACCTTCCAGGAAGCTTCATTGACTAGGACATGTCCCAGAAACGTACAAGAAAGAAGGAAACCCCAAGAAAAATATCTAAAGGAAAACTACTACCACCGCATTAAATGCATTACAACTACTTTTCTGGCCGCATTTATGTGGAGAAGACCCCTGAACAGTGCTGCCTTGGCAACCACAACTCACTAAAGGCCATAGAGGGTGTCTGATGGGAGAGGTACTCAAGTAGCAACCCAAATGATCAACAAGTGTAGGGTGAAGAGAGTCCAAGAGGGACTATATAATGGAAAGGACCCTCTCTGAGGAGGGGATCGGAAAAAACGAAGAAAGAACACTGTAACAATCTAAGTTGTATTTGTATTCAGTTTCAACTGACTTATATGAACGATAACCTCCTCGGATTGTAAATTTATTCATATTGGTGTCTGCTATTTTATCCAAATCATCTTTTAAACCCACACTAGCCGTTGTCCAATTCATTGGAGCCCAGTTCTTTAACCCACTCTCTACAAATTTATTGTCTTGGGCCTATTGGGTCAACCTCCCACATATTTTGGGCTTGGGCCGGAAAAAGAGTCCTTACAAAAATATTTTAAACTAAATGAATAAACTTGACTCATTGGCTCTGTATTAATTATTGACGCACAAAACCACACTCATTCATCCATAAAATAATACATTACGTGTCTACTTAACCAATTAAATTCTTGAACAATCACTAACTTTACAATTTTTCTTCTTGAATTTTTTTGACTTTATAACAAAAAGTTATTATAACATGATAACAATACACACACATGTAATAAATCCTTTCTATTTCCTAATTATTAAATTAAATTATATTATATTATATTTATACTTTACACACAAATATCTACACATACATTATTCACACAAATAACATTATAACAAAAAGTAATGCACGCAATTAATATTAGACACACTCACACACATATAATATAAATTTATAGTAAAGAGTTACACTTACAGTTCACAAACACTTATACTCTTAGAGTTGGAAATACTTGTAGTAAGAGTGTATAAGATTTATGTTAGGGTGTGCAAAAATATTTTTAAGAATAAATTAAAGTATTAAACTAACAAAAAAATTATTATAAATATAAATATATATATATATATATTTTGAAGTCATGGGGTTCATTTGAACCTCTGAACAAAGGGTAGAGCAGCCCTTGGTCAAAATAGCCAAATATAGGAACAACCATTTCCTCTCACATCTTGATGTCATAAAATATTCAAATAGAATCCCAAAGAGGCCTATCATTTAAAAAATATATATATTTATATATATATATTCAAATGTTGATAGAATAAATTTCATGTCTTCTAATGTTTGTATTTTTACAAAACAAAGATATTCATGAGTACAAAATTATTCTCATGTTTCTATATATGTTTATGTTAATACTTATTTTGTTTCTAAAAAAATGTTCATTTTTATTTTTGTTAATTTAAATGTTGTCTTCAAAATAATAATTTTATATGTGATATACCTATAACTTTTTTATAGGCTTTTTTAATATATGGAAAGAACACTACATTTTTCTAGTGATTTATTTTAGCTATATACATAACGTAATTCCAAATGCGTCTGGTTTGAAGAAACCATTTTATTAGAAGGGCAGAGGTGGAAAAAAGGCAAAAGATAAATTATTTATACATACATACATGCATGGAAAATTATTGAATACTCCGGGAGTACGCACATCATATTTATATATTCGAATCTGTTTACAGCATTCATAAAATTTGTTTTCAGCATTAATTAAAGCTATTCATTGTTTTCTCATAAAAATTGTTCACTGTTTTCTGCATAAACTGTTTATAAGATTTTGCATAAAATTATTTTCTTTTCAGCATTATTTAAAAAATTGTTCACTCTCTTTTCTGCATAAATTATTCTTTCTATTCACTATTTAAAAAATTGTTCACTGCTTTCCCATAAAACACCTAGTGAAATCATGTTTTCTAAATTTAAACGCCAAATCTGAACGCTTTTTCGTGTTTGAATTTCACAATAATCGAATTTATTTTTCTGCATTGATAAAATCTGTTTCTGCATTAATATAATTTGCTCTCTGCACATCATGTTTACAATATATTCAAATCTGCTTACTACATTCATAAAATATGTTTTCTGCATTAATTAAAACTGTTCATTGTTTTCTCATAAAAATTGTTCACTATTTTCTGCATAAACTGTTTCTAAGATTTTGCATAAAATTATTTTCTGTTCAACATTATTTAAAAAATTGTTCACTCTCTTTTCTGCATAAATTATTCTCTGTTCACTATTTAAAAAATTGTTTACTGTTTTCTCGTAAAACACCTAGTGAAATCGTGTTTTCTAAATTTAAACGCCAAATCTGAATTTTTTTCGTGTTTGAATTTCACAATAATCAAATCTATTTTTCTGCATTGATAAAATTTGTTTCTACATTAATATAATTTGCTCTCTGCACATCATGTTTACTGTATATTCAAATCTGCTTACTGCATTCATAAAATCTGTTTTCTGCATTAATTAAAACTGTTCAGTGTTTTCTCATAAAAAAATTTCACTATTTTCTGCATAAACTATTTCTAGGATTTTGCATAAAATTATTTTCTATTCAGCATTATTTAAAAAATTGTTCACTCTCTTTTCTGCATAAATTATTCTCTGTTCACTATTTAAAAAATTGTTCACTGTTTTCTCATAAAACACCTAGTGAAATCGTGTTTTCTAAATTTAAAAGCCAAATCTGAATGCTTTTTCATGTTTGAATTTCACAATAATCGGATCTATATTTCTGCATTGATAAAATTTGTTTCTACATTAATAAAATTTGCTCTCTGCACATCATGTTTACTGTATATTCGAATCTGCTTACTGCATTCATAAAATCTGTTTTTCGCATTAATTAAAACTGTTCACTGTTTTCTCATAAAAATTGTTCACTGTTTTCTGCATAAACTGTTTTTAGCATTGGTGCGGTTATTGCACTTAAATGGTTTTTGTGTTTTTTTAAATATGTGACCATATGAATAATGGACAAACTCCATGAAGGAAAAATAAATGATTCGTATAAATCACCTAATGGTAAATGCCTCGAATAATTCGAATTTGTAAAATAGTTCGAATTTGTTGAATGTAGAAATTCGGGAAAAATCGATGGAAAATCGATGAACGTACCAAATCGTGAAGGTGTGCATAATATGTACAGATAGTCTAGACTTGTTGAGAAATTTGACTTCGTTGAAAGTACAAAATAATGAAAATTCAATGGAAAAGTATGTACGTTAGTTGTACAGATCGTATGAATTTGTTTAAAAATTTGAATTCGTTGAATGTACAAAACCGTGAAAACTCAAGGAAAAATTGTGTATATTAGATGTATAGATAGTACGAATTTGTTGAAACATTCGAATTCATTGAGTGTGTAAAATCGTGAAAATTCAAATGAAAATTGATGAACATACCAAAATGAGTAAACTCAATGGAAAATTAATTACATTAGATGTACAGATCGTCCAAATTTGTTTCCAAATTTGAAGTCATCAAATGTACAAAATCGTGAAAATTCAATTTAAAACTGTGTACTAATGTACTAATCATCCTGATTTGATGAAAATTTTGAAATTGTTGAATGTACAAAATCATGAAATCTCAGTGGAAAATCGAAATTATTGAACGTACCAAATCCTAAAAATTCAATGGAAAGTTATGTACATTAGATGTACAAATATTCCGGACTTGTTGAGAAATTTGATTTCGTTGAAAGTACAAAATTGTGAAAATTCAAGAGAAAATTGTGTACATTAGATGTACAGATCGTTCGAATTTGTAAAAAAAAAAATTTATTCGTTGAATGTATAAAATCTTGAAAGTACAAAATAAAATTGTGTAAATTAGATGTACAGGTAGTCTGATTTTTTTGAAAAGTTTGAATTCGTTAAATGTACAAAATCGTGAAAATTAAATGGAAAACTGTGTACTAATATATTGATCATCTGAATTTGTTGAAAAATTTGAAATCGTTGAATGAACAAAATTGTGTAAACTGAATGGAAAATCAAAGAACATACCAAATCGTTGAGCGGCACATTAAGCACTGCGAACATCAGTGTAGCAATGGTGGACAACTCACCCCCAAAATTGATGCATAAACTTTCCAGGGATGCTCTGCATCCTTGAAAACGGTGCATTACAAAGGGTTGCATATCTGTGTATTCACGTGAGTGTGGATGGGTACTTCTGGTCAGGGCTCAACAGTGTCGAGCTGTTGAGCAGCACATGTAGAACTGTTTATTATCTTTGGTCATTTTCAAGGATGCTAGTCAAAACGCTCTTCCTATAATCTGTAACTACTGGTTAGAAGTAATAGCACATGGATACTTCTGGTCAGGGCTCAACAGTGCCGAGCTATTTATTATCTTTAGTCATTTTCAAGGATGCTAGTCAAAATGCTCTTCCCATAATCTGTGACTACTAGTTAGAAGTAATAGCACATGGTAAAGCCATCTTGAACCCTGAAACTGAGCTGTCAAACAATCACATCTCATAAATATGTACATTAAAAGCATCACTTTGCTCTTAGAACCATCACTCTTACAAATTAAGCAGCCCCATAGCTTGAAACACTGAAATATCTCATGTAATCATAGCCAATTACTATTACGTTGCAGATTTTGAATACATATTTACTCGATTGTTCGATCAACATCGTGGTCATATACGTTTGATCATGGGAGCTAATGGTGGACACAACTCACCCCAAAAATTGGTGCATAAACTTTCCAGGGATGCTCTGCATCTTTCAAAATGGTGCATTGCAAAGGGTTGCATATCTGTGTATTCACGTGATGAGTCCTTGCTTTAGGAGCCATATGGTTTTTTTTGTGAAAGAGTGGTTGGTCTGTGTGGTTTGGATGAGTCTGTATGTATTGAATCTATTAAATTTTGCTATAAGT
Organism: Notholithocarpus densiflorus; assembly: GCA_030021035.2. Classification (NCBI taxonomy): domain Eukaryota; kingdom Viridiplantae; phylum Streptophyta; class Magnoliopsida; order Fagales; family Fagaceae; genus Notholithocarpus; species Notholithocarpus densiflorus. Next base: position 1,414,356 of record JARYZH020000095.1, on the reverse strand, counting down.
AATGCACAATAAATCTAATTTGGGTGATAAGTGTTATGTGTGGAACATTTCAAATTACACAAACAGAATATTGGAAACATCAACATATCTAACTAGAGGCATTTCACTTCCTAAGGTGTTTCCTACATTACAAAGTAGAGGACATTGTCCAACCAAAGTACAAGAATCATATGTAGCAACAAAGAATAGCAGGGAAAAAATGAGCAAGTGATTTCATATAAACTTAGCCAAAACTAATGAACAGTTAGTCTTTAGATTTGCAAAAGTTGAATGTACATAATCATCAGTTGTCAGAAATTAACAACAACATTTTGTATTGCACAGAACGTGTAGACATTAACAACAACGTCTAATGTTCGTAGGTAGAAATTTTTGGAAATCATCATTGCTTGAATTTGAGAATTCTGAAATATCTCTTTCATCATCTAACGTAGTAACTTCATTAATAGACTTGATGGCTCTCTCTTGCGCCTTCCCCTTTAGATGCTTCCTAGTTTTTTATATTGCATGAAAACAGTCTAATCGCCTTTGCATTTGATTGTTCTCTTATTCAAGATGAGCAAGTATGTTGGCAAGTTCATCTCTAGATAACTCGGCTGAGTGTGCCTTAGGAACTCGTAACCCGTGCCATTGACAATACACCTCCAACTCACACCTCTTCTCGTATAGGGTTGACCATGGTGGTTCTACTACAGTGAACTCTATTGTGGTGGTATCTGTACTTAGTTTTGTAGGTTTGCCAACCATGATGTGCGCAACGCTTCCAAGACTCTCGTACGTGTATATTGGCATATTAAGGAAATCTCTCTTCTTTCCAACCCATTCCCTCCATAGTGGTCTGTGTATGTCTGTAGTTGTTGATCTGCTGGAACTTGTGATAATTCATTTGTTGACGTAGATCCAAACTTGTTTCGCATTGTACAATTTGATGTTGAGGCGTTGCGACTTATAGCTTAGTCAATCTACGAAGTTAGTGGGGTAGAAATAAGATCATTATTGTGGTGCATTTATAACCTCATTTCATGTTCCAAGCATTATAATTTCAATTAGTAGGGCTTGTCATGTCAATACAGGCTGGAAAAACACTACATGAACAGGATTTTAAATGTTCCCAATGTCACAGTGAGATTTGAAGATGTGGGCGGTAGTTGCAGTGTTCTTGAACAGAGCATCATATTTAATTGACACAGTGCTATGTCCCTGGCACTAGGGTACGATTATTCATATATTTAAGTATTCACATGAGTGTGGATGATATGACTGGACAGTGTGTGAAATCGTGCCGAGCTGTTGAGCAGTGCGTGTGAAACAGTGGCGTCTGTTGGCACATATGGTTCGTATGACTACAGTTAGTGCTATAGCAGCAGGCTGGTGATGTGTCTTCAAAAAACTGCTCATGCCACAGTTGGTGCTACATCGTGTTCACTATTTTCTCATAAAAATTGTTTATTGTTTTCTGCATAAACCATTTTTAGCATTCTGCATAAAATTATTTTCTGTTCAGCATTATTTGAAAAATTGTTCACTATTTTTTCTGCATAAATTATTCACTGTTCATTAGGTGTTTTATGATCTGGATGCTCTAATACCAATGACTACCCAGGAGAGAGCACAACAGTAATATGGAAGCATAAACAATGATAAAATAGATAATAAAGAAGTAAATAGCAAAATAGATATATTCAAAATAAGGTTAAAATGGAGTATGGAATATGAAAACAAAAACTAGCAAAATCTTACTTGAATAAAAACTTTAGTCTTTGATAAACTTGAAAACAAACTGCTGTCTTTGATAAAAGCTTAAAAATAAAACTGTTTGAAGAGAAAGATTACAAGATTACAAGAGGGGGAGAGAGTACAAAAGTCTTTCTGAGGGAGAAGGAAGGCTATTACAAAAGGCTTTCTAAAACTTGGAACTTAAAAGCTTAGACTCTTAGAAAATTAGAAACTTAGAAACTTGTCTTCTGTCTTCGTAGTTCGTCTCTTTTATAGATGAAATGAACCATGATAAAGTAACCTAAGTAGGTGAATTTAACTCAAGTTAATCTGTAGGTGGTATGGAAATTAGTACTGATGAGTAGTAGTTTGTCTACATCTGTCTGGGAATTTTTCAGATCTCGGGAATCTATCAGATCTCTTTTTATGCATGCTAGTAAATAGTAGTAACTTTTGAATATTTGTCTGTATCTGTCTGGACTGTCTTGATTTGTCTAGAAGCTATTCACGCGTGTTGGTGAATAGTGATCTGTCGCCAGTGAAATAGTGATTTGTAGCTAGTGAATAGTGATTTGTCGCTAGTGAATAGTGATATATCACTGCGGGAGAGCATTGTGTCTTGGCATATCTGTCTATCTTTCAATCTGTATCCGCGTAGTTATCATAATCTAGCGGATCAGAGTTATCCTCATACTGCTCATGCTCAAGGACTACTCCATAATTACTACATAGAATGCAGTATGAAATAGGAAGATAAATAGGAACACGATCCTTTGCCGTCTCATGGCAAGTCTCGTTTTTTGCTGAATCTTAGGGCGAAGCTTTGAAAAGCTTGTTCCCATAAGATAGCTTTTAGGAGACTATGATTTTGTCTTTGTGGAGCTTGAATCTCCAACCTCCTTGCCAGGGAATTGAAAACCAGATGCTTCAATAAATGCACTGGTGCTAATAAGATGTAATTCCAAAGCCTTTCTGTCAATGTCCTTTTGTAAAGTCCTTTTACAATGTTTTATAAGAAAATCATCTTTAAAATTTAAAGCATATATAATAAAACAAACTTTTTTCTGTACACCTTTGTGCTTTTGCTAAGTAGTGGTATAAGAGTAGCCATGATGATCAAGGTGACTGGAATTCAAAAACTTTACAAATTCTGCCATGATTCTATCTATGTATATATTACTATATCTCTCACTCTGAGCAAATTTTATTAATGTAGAAATAGATTTTATCAATGCAGAAAAATAGATTCGATTATTGTGAAATTCAAACACGAAAAAGCATTCAGATTTGGCGTTTAAATTTAGAAAACACGATTTCACTAGGTGTTTTATAAGAAAACAGTGAACAATTTTTTAAATAGTGAACAGAAAATAATTTATGTAGAAAAGAGAGTGAACAATTTTTTAAATAAGCTGAACAGAAAATAATTTTATGAAAAATCCTAGAAACAGTTTATGCAGAAAACAGTGAACAATTTTTATGAGAAACAATGAATAGTTTTAATTAATGCAGAAAACAGATTTTATGAATGCAGTAAGCAGATTTGAATATACAGTAAACATGATGTGCAGAGAGCAAATTTTATTAATGTAGAAACAGATTTTATCAATGCGAAAAAAATAGATTCGATTATTGTGAAATTCAAACATGAAAAAGTATTCAGATTTGGCGTTTAAATTTAGAAAACACGATTTCACTAGGTGTTTTATGAGAAAACAGTGAACAATTTATGTAGTGAATAGAGAATAATTTATGCAAAAAAGAGAGTGAACAATTTTTTAAATAATGCTGAACAGAAAATAATTTTATGCAAAATCCTAGAAATAGATTATGCAGAAAACAATGAACAATTTTTATGAGAAAACAATGAATAGTTTTAATTAATGCAGAAAACAGATTTTATGAATGTAGTAAGCAGATTTGAATATACAGTAAACATGATGTGCAGAGAGAAAATTTTATTAATGTAGAAACAGATTTTATCAATGCAGAAAAATAGATTCAATTATTGTGAAATTCAAACATGAAAAAGCATTCAGATTTGGCTTTTAAATTTAGAAAACACGATTTCACTAGGTGTTTTATGAGAAAGCAGTGAACAATTTTTTAAATAGTGAATAGAAAATAATTTATGCAGAAAAGAGAGTGAACAATTTTTTAAATAATGCTGAACAGAAAATAATTTTATGCAGAATGCTAGAAATAGTTTATGCAGAAAACAGTAAACAATTTTTATGAGAAAACAATGAATAGTTTTAGTTAATGCAGAAAACAGATTTTATGAATGTAGTAAGCAGATTCGAATATACAGTAAACATGAAGTGCGTACTTTCGGAGTATTCAATAATTTTCCATGTATGTATGTATGTATAAATAATTTATCTTTTGCCTTTTTTCCACCTCTGCCCTTCTAATAAAATGGTTTCTTCAAACCAGACGCATTTGGAGTTACATTATGTATATAGCTAAAATAAATCACTAGAAAAATGTAGTGTTCTTTCCATATATTAAAAAAGCCTATAAAAAAGTTATAGGTATATCACATATAAAATTATTATTTTGAAGACTACATTTAAATTAACAAAAATAAAAATGAACATTTTTTTAGAAACAAAATAAGCATTAACATAAACATATATAGAAACATGAGAATAATTTTGTACTCATGAATATCTTTGTTTTGTAAAATTACAAACATTAGAAGACATGAAATTTGTTCTATCAACATTTGAATATATTATTTAAAAAAAAAAAAACTGATAGGCCTCTTTGGGATTCTATTTGAATATTTTATGACATCAAGATGTGAGCGGAAATGGTTGTTCCTATATTTGGCTATTTTGACCAGGGGCGGCTCTACCCTTTGTTCAGAGGTTCAAATGAACCCCATGACTTCAATATATATATATATATATATATATATATAATAAATTTTTTGTTAGTTTAATACTTTAATTTATTCTTAAAAATATTTTTGCACACCCTAACTTAAATCTTATACACTCTTACTACAAGTATTTCCAACTGTAAGAGTATAAGTGTTTGTAAACTGTAAGTGTAACTCTACTATAAATTTATATTATATGTGTGTGAGTGTTTCTAATATTAATTGCGTGCATTACTTTTTGTTATAATGTTATTTGTGTGAATAATGTGTGTGTGGATATTTGTGTGTAAAGTATAAATATATTATAATATAATTTAATAATTAGGAAATAGAGAGGGTTTATTACATGTGTGTGTATTGTTATCATGTTATAATAACTTTTTGTTATAAAGTCAAAAAAATTCAAGAAGAAAAATTGTAAAGTTAGTGATTGTTCAGGAATTTAATTGGTTAAGTAGACACGTAATGTATTATTTTATGGATGAATGAGTGTGGTTGTGTGCGTCAATAATTAATATAGAGCCAATGAGTTAAGTTTATTCATTTAGTTTAAAATATTTTTATAAAAACAATGACAAATTAATAGATAAAAAATACTATTTATTTTTATGTTTATGTTTATTTGTCGATTATCCCAACAAAAAAAAAAAAAGTTATAAGGAATAGTTTTATGCAGAATGCTTGAAATAATGCTGAACAAAAAAAAAAAAAAAAAATTTTAAATAGTGAACAGAAAATAATTTATGCAGAAAAGAGAGTGAACAATTTTTTAAATAATGCTGAACAGAAAATAATTTTATACAGAATGCTAGAAATAGTTTATGCAGAAAACAGTGAATAATTTTTATGAGAAAATAATGAACAGTTTTAATTAATGCAGAAAATAGATTTTATGAATGTAGTAAGCAGATTTGAATATACAGTAAACATGATGTGTAGAGAGCAAATTTTATTAATGTAGAAACAGATTTTATCAATGCAGAAAAACAGATTCAATTATTGTGAAATTTAAACATGAAAAAGCATATCGATTTGGTTTTTAAATTTAGAGAACACAATTGCAAGAGGTGTTTTATGAGAAAGCAGTGAACAATTTTTTAAATAGTGAACAGAAAATAATTTATGCAGAAAAGAGAGTGAACAATTTTTTAAATAATGCTGAACAGAAAATAATTTTATGCAGAATGCTAGAAATAATTTTATGCTACTTATTTTTATGTTTATGTTTATTTGTCGATTATCCCAAAAAAAAAAAAAAATTGTAAGGAACTCGAGCTTAGTGAGCTCGAGTACCTTAAAAAAACAATACCGTGCATTTTATTTACAAAGAACTCGAGCTTGGTATGCTCGAGTACCATATTACAAGGAACTCGAGTTTACCAAACTCGAATACCACATTATTTTTTTTTATTGCACAAATTCCAGGTTAGCAGCGCCACGGTGGAATGAAACTAAGAACTCGAGTTTACTAAACTCAAGTACCGTTTAGAACTCGAGTTTAGTGAGCTTGAGTACATAAAAAGTGGTAGATTCCCATTTAGTTCCAAAACAGTGCTTTTTTGCTACAAATTTCTGAAAATGGTGGTATTTGGCCATTTTCACCCAAAATAGAGTTGTAATTATGACACAATGCAGAGAAAAGTTAATAGATACCTTATGAGTATTAGTTTAAAAAATATTTTAGAAATTTTTTATAGAGGAAAAAAAATAATTAATTTTTTTTATGTCTTTTTATATTTATCATAAAAGTGATGCCAAAATTATAAAAAATAATTTATTAACAATTTTTCTAAAAGCAATTATTAACGGTATTAGAGATATATTAGCCCATTAGCATAGGTTCAAGTCTAATTCTACTTTGTGGGCAAGTCAGGTCTCTTACTTATACTAGAAGTCTTTTAGTTTAGGGCTTAGTCTACTATTTATACCTATGTTATGGTTCATTGTAACACATGATTTGTACTATACTCTAATATATTATTGATGTATCCTTTTAGGTGGCGTTTGGTATGGGGGAATCCACATTCTTCCTAGCATCCAGATTCCTAGGAATGTGATGCATTGCAATCTAGATGCCTAGGAATGTGATGCATTGCAATCTAGATGCCTAGGAATGTAACTATTCATATGTTTGGTTTAATTGAGAATCTAATAAGATTCCTAGGAATACAAGATTATAATGCTTGGTTTATTCCTAGGAACCTTAACTGAATTATTTATTTTTCCCATTTTATCCTTAGATTTGTAAATCCAATATAAGTCTTTTAAAAAAAAAAAAAAAAAAAATCTTCCTCTTAATAAATAATGAAAAACAAAATATAAACTATAAATTATGATAAATTCATTAAAACTATAGTCTCAAAGAAGAAAAGATAAATATATCAACATAGTTGTCTATTCTATTTATGTTGTTTTGGTGGGAAGAGATAAGGTTGTTTTGGCGAGAAGAGATAAAGACAAAGGAAAAAATATTGATGATTTGTTTTATATTTTATCTCAATTGCTTAAATGATAAGGAAAAATTGTTAATATTGTCAATTTATAAAAAATACAGTTTCCTTTAAACTTGGGAATCTGGATACCCACCTGTTTTAAAAGAAATCCACATTCCTATTGAATGGGAGTTGAAAGGGGAATCTAGATTCTCTTGGCATCTGATTCTTTAGTGTGATTTGCAACTAAATATGAGAATCTTTAAACATTTTTAGGAATCTTAAAACATTACCCCGTACCAAACGCCACATTAGAGTTTCTTCTGTGGATGTAACCGTTAGGTTGAATCACGTAACTCTCATATGTTATTGTATTCTATACTTTATACTTCTGCTTCCGCATCCATACTAGCATATTCAACCTGATGTATTAATACTAATATTTAACAAAGAGGAAGCTTCATATATCTATCTTCTTTATTACAACATGATACACCTATATGCTGAGGATGACTCATAATCATATTTGGACCACTTTATTCCATGTGTTTATAGTTTATGCTTGCATCTCTCTATATAAAAGATGCCATTCTTTTGTAATGAGCAAGGCGTGAATGCTTATCGAAAGTAACGAAGTCATCATGTCCAGGGACTTAGTGGCATCCTAAAGTTAGTGTTCCACTAAGATTTAACAATTGCGTGCTTGAACAAGGAAAAGATCAACGATTGACAACATAGTTCCTAGAATGAGCAGGATTGGACGAGGAAAAGTTTCTTTCCAAATGACTAATTACAAAAGTACTTTTCAATGTGAAATGAATAACGGCTGGCAACGACTATTGACTATTGGACGAAAAGTAGTACCAATTGAACTTTCTAAGTAGTTGCCAATGTGGAGGTGAGATATGTTTATAATAATAACACATCTCTATCCCCCACTAACAAGTTAACACTGAAAGTAAAAGGCATTTCTATAGAACTCCGCAGAACATCACTCCAGCCTTCCTCTCCCACGCTTTATCTCTCGCCTCATTATCTTAATTCCTCCACAACGTGCTCTGGTGGTTCTAATTATTCTTCTTTCTTCATTGCTTTTTTCAATATTAAAAAAAATTCATAATTTACATTGTATTTATATTATTGGCTAAGCAAATGTGTACAATGTTGTACACATTTGTTTAATTTACAATATAATATTTACATTGTTAGTAAACCTTAAGTAAAATATGCTTCTCTAGGTAGTATTGGTTTTGCTTTCAATCTGAGTGCTGACAAAGAGGGAGAAAATGCTAGATGATTTTGAGACAAGTTTAACAAGTTTATTATAATTTATTTGCATTCTTAAATACCCCTTTTTTTGTTGTGAATTTGTGATTTCTTTGGCCTTATGGCCTCATGGATGGGTGGGTTTAATTTCAATATTTTTTGAGAGATTTTAAATTTATAATTTTCGCTCCTAATGATTGCTCTTTATCATTGGATTAAAAAACTAATTGGTTTTTTGTGTAAATCGGAATCAAACTCTAGATTTCTTATTCAACTACAAAAAACTTTACTAGTTGAACTAACTGAAATCCACTCAATTTCAATATAAGAAACCGTATAAAAGCCAAAGAGCGAATTTTTTATGACCGAATTGCCTACAAATGTTCTAAAATGTTTTGAAATTTAGAGAGATTTACTCTCATACACTAATAAGATTGAACCCAACCCATATGAAATTTTGAGAGTCTGACTATTTATTTATGGTAAAACTTATACATCCTTTACAAAAATGATGTGTCATCAATTACAAATAAATAATTACGACATCCATTTATTATTTTGTTGACATCCAATCATATTTATTATTATATTAATTTGTAAAAATTATGTAGTAAAATTTGTAATTACTTTTACATTTTTCATGTGAGATATCATTACTAGTAACAAGAATTGGATAAGAAAATGGAGGTACAACTTAAGTACAATACCATAAGTAAAGTATACTAAATTTCTCCATTAAATTTATTCTGATGGCATTAAACTTAAAAATTTTTAAAGGATAATATCATTTATACTTTATTGGTCAATATAACAATATGTTTAAATTTCATTAAAGAATCTAATGTACGTAGTTAATTTACTGTACCTAAATTTCATTAGAGGAAACGAATCTTTAGAAATGACTTGCAAAGAAGTTGCCAATAACTGCATTATATATAATTGGACGGCGACCTGAATCCAGCTTTTTTGAGAGACCTTTATAATTTTGTAATACGTCCTTTCTACTCTTTGGCTGCTTGATTAAGATTTAAGCACACTTGGGCTTTGGAATCATCCGCCATTCCAATATTGATTCTCAAGCTTTTCTTCCCTTCAGCAATTAATACCACACTTCTAGTGCCGAGGAATTGCCTTCAAGTATTAACGACATTTGGTGGTCGATACCGAGGGAAGCTCCTTAATCCACTTGAACTTAAATCATTTTTCAGGTAGATATATAATATGTATGCATTCTCGCTTCTTTTGTCTCTCCTGATGTCATTCTACTTTCATATTTTGTTTGACGAAAATAGTACGGTTCTTTCATATATCATCTCGATGTTTTTACTATTTTGCACGCAGACATCTTATTTCAATATACGTCTGTTAATCAACTACAAACATAAAAGCATATTCAACAAGCAAATCACAAGCGTGAAGTTTATTCTAGAATATTGAACCCTATACTTTCATCAATACTGTTGAAATAGGGATGGCAGCGGCACAATGGTGGTTTTAGGATTTTATTTTTTATTTTTATGAAAAGTAGTTCATTTTATTCAAAAGAGGATAAAAACATTACATCTTGAGACATTAAGTGCTCAATGATACATAAAGTTTCCTCTATCAAAGAATGAAACTTTGACAGATTTTTAGCATATTGAGCTAGACCGTGTGCAGCCTTGTTAGCATCCTGTGAAACAAAAGAAAATTTGCAACCACTAAACCTTTGAGCTTGTAACAAAGACCCTGAGATATGTTAGAGATGCTTGATGGAGGAGTGGCCGAACCAAGCAGGGAGTGAAAGACCACTTGTGAATCCCCTTCAAAAATTGCAGACCTAATTCCCATATCGCAAGCAAACTGCATTCCTTCCTCCATAATCTTGGCTTCAGTCTCAAGAGGCCCCAGTGGTGCTTGTATCTTCTTGCTCAACGCAGCTGTTACCGAACCAAAATGGCCCCGAATTATAACTCCAATCCCCACTTCTCTCGGATTTTCAAAAATAGCACCATCAACATTAATTTTGTACCATGGAGGATGAGGAGGAAACCAGCCAGCAGCAGGATCTAGTTGCTTTGGCTTAAGTCTGTGATTAGCAACTTGAAACTCCTCCAAGTTGTCCTTAGTCCAGCTAGCAATAAGAGAAGCTGACTTACGCGAACCACCTTTCTGAATTTCATTCCTATTTGACCAAATCCCCCATGCCGTCATGAACAATTACATTCCGTGCATACCACACCAGGTCCATGAACTCGTGTATCTCTAACAAACTGGTCTCTAACTCTTTGTCCGAAGCTAGCCACACCTCTTTAGCTCGTTTACAGTGCCAAAATAAATGGCCAGAAGATTCCACTGCTACACCACACTCATAACATGCATAGGATTTTTTTTTTCTAAGGTAATCATTATAAAACTTAAATTATATAAAATCTAATAAAAAAGAATTTAAATATATCAACATCACTAAAAAAATTACACACATAAATACATGGAGTTTTACAATTTTTTTACGAGTTTTCATAACTTTCATCGATAAAAATGATATAAGGCTTAAACATTTTTTCATAGCTTTTGTACAACCTTGTAAAGTGGACAGATTTTTAATTTTACATAAATTCACTGTTAACGTCACTTTATTATCTTTTGTTTATAATTTGTCACCTTGTTTATTGTGAAAAGGATTGTATATGATGACTTATTTTTCCACTTAAGACACAAAACTATTAATTAAACACACGTCTTGAAATGCCAATAATAGGATATGCTAACGAGTGCTCTTAGAGAAATAGTTAACAATCTATTTTAAGAAAGTTTTGACACCACTTTTATGTGAAATGAAAAAAGTTATCAAAACATTAATTTTTTTTTTCCATAAAAACTTTCTTTAAATATATTATTAACCAGTGCCTTAAGGGTATCTATTAGCATTTCTCATTAAACAAAAAGGCCTGAGAGTCTTGCACCAAAGAAAAGAAAAAATTCTGGTTGGCCGGTTGGCCAGAAGTATAAACCATTATAATTATAGGGTTTGTCTTTTTTGACAAATAAGAATTATCTCTTTGTGCTTGTCGGGCTAATTTGGTTTGTGTAAATAACTCGAACTTAGATTTTGTCATGCATCACAATCACAAAATTTATATGTAATATTGAAATCTTCCTTTTCAGGTACACAAAAGCTAATTGATAAGTTGCAATGGCAACAATTAATGTCAATTCAAACAACGGTAAATGTTTACTTTCCCACCGTCATTCAATGAGCTCTTAACGAAATGCATATTTCTGACTAAAATATCACCAATAAAGTCAGCAATCATTAATTTTTTAAGAGTGTGTTGGTGCATACACACAGAATGCATTCTCAAAATTAAGATCAATTTTCCATTCAAAGTATATGCATTTAATTTAATAAAAATATTTTTATTTATTTATTTATAATTCGATAGTTAGAGAGGGGCATTTCAATCCTGGACATCTTTATTGGAACATCATAATGTGTGATTTGGGCTACAAAATTGTTAACCAAAATAATAAAAATCCTATGTCTTGTTATAAGTGTTTCATATTCTCATTATATATTTCACCAATTTTAACTTGTCATACATAATTTCTTTTTCCATTATAAAACAATTATCGCAAAAGTTTATTTTTTATCTCTAAACTTTCAAATGTTTATTTTTCATTTCTAAACTTTTTAAAATGTTCTACTTTTCATCCTTCTGTTTATGTTCATTAATTTATGTCCTACGTGGCTTAACGGAGTACTAATGTAGTATTTGACTTGGATCAAACTATAATTTATTTTTAAAATTATAAACACATGGTATATAATGATTGGCATTTGTGGATTAAAGTTTTCAGTGGGAAAAAATTACCCTCATACCCACACAACCCGATCCAAACTGCCCAATCTCGAAATCCCCAAATATGAAAAGATGAACTGCAGGTCCCCAACACCATAGTCCATAGTCCCACTAGCACTAATCGACAACCCCAACTGGCGATGAAGAGTTCAAAGGCAGACCCCCTCCACTATTTATTGAAGCAACATAAAATTTTTTTTTGAATGTTCCTGCTATACATAAAAGAGAACACAATTCCTTTCTTATTCGAAAGTCTTTAAGGAAGGAAACTTTTTTGTTTGGTTGAAAATTAACTAGGAACTTTAGAGATTGACTTGCTTTGTTTGGTTTGGAGTAAAAGAGACATCTTTGGAGGATTCTTGGCTTCTTTGGGTTGGCTGAAAGTTGCTCTTGGACATTTCTTAGAAATTTTTATTTTCTCCTCTTTGTTTTAGATCTTGGGGTGGAGGTTTTTTTTTTTTTTTTTTTTGGAACTTTATTTTGATTCTTGTTTTGTTTTGAAAGTTAGCCCATGGTATGCCAAATTTTTTATATGGGTGTATGGGTTGATGATTTTTCTTTTTTCAATTTTAGTTAAGTATTTGAATTTTGTCACATTTCTTACTGTATTGTTTGAAATTTGTTGGTGGGCTATGGGTTTAATGAGCTCTGTACCCATATACCCATGTCCTGGTCGAAACTTTCATGTAAATTTTTCTATAATCGGTGGTGGGAGTTCCCTTTGAACACTCCGTTGCCAATACTCTATCTTTGGGTTGGGGTCGCTGATTGAGGCCATGGGACTGTGGCATTGGTTGTTTTAGATTTGGGGATTTTTGAGACTGGGTTGTTTGGATCGGGTTGTGTGGGTGTGAGGGTAATTTTATCTTACTGAAAATTTTAATCCATGTGTGTCGAACATTGTACATATACCACATGTTTATAATTTTATAATTTTAGTTTGGTCCAAGTCAAATACCACATCATCAGCACTCTGTTAAGCCACTTAGGATGTAAACTAATGGTCATAGAGAGGAATGATGAAAGTAAAATGTTTTGTAAAGTTTAGAGATGAAGAAGAAAAAGTACTTTTGAAAGTTTAAGGAAAAAAATAAACTTCTATAAAAGTTTAGGAACAAAATGATATTTTATCCTAAGAATTTAAAAAAAAAAAAAAAAGACATAAAATAATATATTCGGAGTAAAATAGAATACTAAGAAATAGATAGAAGATTTTTATTCTATTAAACTATGATTTTTACTAATTAATTAGAAGAAATTCCTCTTACACATGAAGCAGACAGTACACTCAGTACGGAGCGTATGAGGCTTTATCTGGCTGCGCTGAATGGTAACTGGAAATCTATTGAGGGCATGCAACGTATTCAAAGACGTATTAGTATAAAAGGAGAAACCACTCTTCATATTGCTGCTGCAGCAAACCAGGAAGAGTTTGTGAATAAATTATTGGCGTGGATGGGAGACAACAACCTAATAACATCTGAAAATGTAGCTGTAAATGTTACTCTTACAGCTGGAAACGAGATTGGGACCACTGCCTTGAACTTCGCTGCTGCAGTTGGAAATGTGAAAATTGCCAAGGCGATGCTGGATATAAATATTGGAGACCTGCCAAACATAGCTACTACGGTAAAGAAGCCAATGAAACCCCTCCTTATGGCTGCTTCCTCAGGGCACAGTAAAATGGTGGGGCTTCTTTATCCTAGGACTAAGATGGTTGGAAATGAAGAGGCTGAAATATTTATCACTTGTGTTAAGAATAACTTATATGGTAAGCAAATGTAATTACTATAATGTTTCCTATTTTTTTTCCCCCTTTTCTTTTTGCTCTTCACGGTTAGATTTTGTCATGTTAGAATTGACTAGAAGTTCAAAACATAATCACGGTTTGATTTTGGTACGGATTTAACATTTATACACTGATCGGTCATCTTTACTTAATAGCTTAAATTTTTAGATTCGACACTATAACAAGCTTTACTGTGCCACTTTTTTTTTTTTTTTTTTTTTTTTTTTTTTTTTTCTTGGAACTATAGTATTTGTAGTATGGTAATTTTTTTTCCCTTCATAAATAGATTTCTATCCGATTGAGGTCAAACATGCCTCTCTACTCTCTAGTCTCTAAACAAAAGTTCCGGCCCGGCCAACACTAGTTAGGGAAAAGCTAGTGCATGAGGGTAAAAAAATTTGTTAAAAGGGACCGTTGCAATTTTTTTTTTTTCCTATAAAAAAAATGTTCCTTCTCAATAATATTTTATTATTATTATTTTTTTGTGTGTTATAAAATAATGCAGGAGAAGCCTTGAAAATGCTGGAGGACAACAGTAGGTTAGCTAGAGCAGAAAACAATGGCGAGACTGCATTGCATGTGTTAGCTCGCAAGCCTTCCGCATTTGTTAATGAAAGTCAGCCGGGAGTTTTAACGAGACACATCAATAATATTCCATGTGAGTTATTGTCACTTTGATTGATTTTAGCAGAATTGAATCAATTTTTCACATTAATTGATTATAAATTTCAATTGATTTTTGGTTAATTACCAAAAAAATTAAAAAAATCTTAAGATAAATGACGAAGTGAAAAACAAATGAATGCACTCAAAAGAAAAAAAAAATCATGAATTAAACCCTAAATCCAAGGAAAATTTCATTCTTAGAATTCAAGTTATACAATTGAAAATACTCATATTTCTAATTTCTACCTAGTAGTACTTACAGATGTGATCCAACAATCTGCTCTAAGTTGTTTGGACTCTTTTAATTTGAAATTTCCACACAAACTGTGCCTTGACATCAAGGACCAAATATACTCATATGACATATCCCTTTCTTGAGCTAAATATTGGCTAACACGGGATTTCTTAGAACTTTTATGATATTTAACACAATCCTCACGAAGTTTACTATATGCAGTTAAAAGGCAACCATCTTTATTAA
The DNA here is from genome assembly GCA_030021035.2 of Notholithocarpus densiflorus. Lineage (NCBI taxonomy): Eukaryota > Viridiplantae > Streptophyta > Magnoliopsida > Fagales > Fagaceae > Notholithocarpus > Notholithocarpus densiflorus. Next base: position 1,399,277 of record JARYZH020000095.1, on the reverse strand, counting down.
AAACATCTTGAATTGAGTTCTCATGTTGCAATATTTTATGACATTGAAGTTTATCCATGATAAACAAGGGTCAAGGATCATACTCAAGAAATTAAATCTATATAGAGTAAACCCACTTTAATCTTAATTGAAAAGAAAGGTTTAGACTTCTTTGATTAATTATGCAACAAGTTAAACAAATTATGCCAATCAACACTCATGTGATCAAATTTTAACAAGTTAAAACCCTACAGGCTAGCAATTATGTCACCAATATCAAAGCAATAAATAGTTATTAAGTAATTTATATATATATATATATATATATATGATGAAATGAAAATTTGATGAACCGCACTTAAAAGGAAAAACCAGTACAAAGGTTAATCCTAACCCCAAGAATGAATCCACTAATAAAATTAAAGTCTTACAATTTGAGACATATTCCTGACTCTAAAATTTACCTAGTAGATTACTTACTGGTGTGCCCCCACAAACTTGAACCTTTGAACTTCGTAGAAAACAGACTGGGATAGGTTTTATGGCTTCAGCCTTAATTCACACAATGGCTGCAACAACACCACATAAAATGCTTTTATTTACTCTTTAAATTCACAGGTTTGAAAGGGAATGTTAGGGTTTTGTTTCTAATTAGCTTTTCAAAGTTTGACTCAACAACCTTAACAGAGTCTTGTATGATAGGGCCTTATATAATAATTATGCTAATACCACATAATTGGGCACAACTCTGTGCCACAACTCGCCACGTGGCGAATTGTAATTGGCAAAGGTGTGTTAGTGAGCAATGTGGAGACACACCTTTGCCAATCACAACTCGCCATGTGGCGAGTTGTGGCACAAAGTTGTGCCCAATTATGTGGTACTAGCATAATTCCTTATATAAGTGTCCCGCTTAGGATTGAAAAAGACATGACACTAGCTTCATTAAAACACATCACTTATTGACTTCTTGATTCTTGATTGATTGGGCCGCTGTCAAACATCAAATGAGAATCCTCTTTCGATTGATTGAGACACAATTGAAAGGCTGTTGAAGCCTGGATTTCGATCAATTTGGGGGCAATCAAATAACAATCGAAATCTTGAAAAAATTGTCTTCTTTGAGTTGTATCTTTGACTCTTAATTTTTAATGTTTGATAATCAATACAGACTCAATTAAAATTACAATGTCATAAAATTTGCCAACCTAAAACCTAATAATCCATTCATAAGGAATATATATTTATTATAAAAGCACACAAGGCAAGAGAATAGCTATTCCATTATAATGAAACTCACACAAGGCATGAAACTCATGCAGTAGTAGCACATTTGCTCTTTATACTCTAGATCTATTCGAATTTTTTAATAGATTAAATTTCACTGAGGTATGGCTATTTTTTTTTTTTAATCATTTTCAATTCCAGGGTTGAAGTTCAAACAGGAAAACTCGAAGCAGTCAGCAGCCAATGATCTGTTTACAAAATGTCTTGAGGCTTACAAATTGGATGTTGAGAATTTAATTGAGACCCCAGAGATTCCACAATCTCTATTTGAGGCAGCAAGAGTAGGCAACATTGAGTTTATGGTCAAGCTAATTCGTTTTGACTTTGATATATTATGGACAACAGATAAAGATAAAAGCATATTTCATATTGCTGTTGAGAAGCGCCATGAAAGCATCTTCAATTTACTTAATGAGTTAGGCTCAGTTGGAAATATAATAGTACATAGAACAATTGAAAATGGAAGCAACATATTGCATTTAGCTGCAGGATTGGCACCTCAAGAGAAGCTCAATGCTATATCAGGAGCAGCTCTTCAAATGCAACAAGAAATATTATGGTTCAAGGTACTTAATTATTCATATGCTTTGAGTAGCAAGTGTTGAACTGTCTCATAGAATGTTTACTCCTGCTTGCACATACATTTAATTTCTTCCTAAAATTATCAGCATTTTTGGACTAACAAGTCTCTCATATGATATTTTTCATGTCATTTGTAATGAAAGGAGGTGGAAAAGTTTGTGAGTCCTGACTACATAGAAATGAAAAATAATAAGGGGGACACACCGTATGTTTTATTTGCGAAGAAACATGAGAAGTTAAGGAGGGACGGAGAGAAGTGGATGAGAGACACAGCTAATAATTCTATGGTGGTTGCTGCACTAATTGGCTCTATAATGTTTACTGGCCAAGTAGTTGATGGATTAAACAATAATCCTCATCTTTTTCTGGCCTTCACAGTTTCAACTGCATTATCATTATTTGGCTCATCAACATCCCTAATAATGTTCTTATCCATCCTTACCTCCCGATATTCATTCGAGGACTTCCTTGTATCGTTACCTGTTAGGTTGATGATTGGAGTCACTTCACTTTACATCTCAATTGCCGCCATGATGGTTTCATTTGCTACATCCTTTTGGTTGAAGAATTATAATCATCGGGATGTGATATTTGTTGTCATTGTTTTATGTGCTTGTGTGCCAATCATGGACGTGTTGCTGAAGTACCGCCTAGTTTTTGATATATTCCAATCTACCATCTTTCGGTTTCGGCCACAACACCGTCTACTTCACGAGGAGATTTCTAATGCACCGGTGCGTAGATCTCAGTCCCACGCGCCTACGGATCTCGCGAGTGTCTGAATCCAACACCCACCGCATAAAGCTGGCGTATAAAATAATGGAAGTTACTTTACTAGCAATGGCCAGTCTAGTAGTGCGACTAGTCAATCTTTCTGTTGCTTTCCTTTCTACGTGTGCCTAAAATGAGTATGAATAAATATGTACTATATAACACTGGATGTTATTAAACGCATCTTATATATCTTTTGCATTTCTTTTGCAATTTAATATATATATATATATATATATATATAAATATATATATATATGTTTGCATCTTTTGAATTTTTGTTTTGTATATTTTATCTACAGTGTTATATTATACTAGTTTTGAACCTACGTCTTGCATGGGTTTTTGTTAACAAAAAAAAAAAAAAATCAAGAACTTTGTGATTTAGTTGTTTTTTACAGTTCTTTTAACGTGAAGAACATGACATTGAAACCCTTTCCCTTGTTAAAAGTGAAATTTGTGGTTTTTAAGATACTGCGCGCAGTGGTAATTTGCTTGTCGTCTTCCTGAAATTTAACAAATGCATCATGGCTTGGGCAAGGAAAAAACTCTTTCCTAATGACTTATAACATGGTTGCCAGTATAAGCAATTTAGTATAAGTGCAACAAGGATTCTTTACAAATGACATTCAAAAGTTGCCAACTGAGATACCACGACTGTGAACAAAGATTGGACGAAAAGAGTTTCCAATTGAAACAAACGTACGGTAGTTGCCTATGTGAGATATCTTTATTAATGACAAGAATTGGACGGGGAATCGAATCTTTCCATGCCAGTATCAATTACAAATGCATCTTTGGGAATACTTTTATAATTTTTAATGTCTTTAATTTCCACTCTCTTTCTGATTTCATGATTAATTTTGAAGCACACTTGGGCATTGGAATATACCTTATAATTGTTAATTTTATTTTGTTGACTCTCTTTTTGACTGCTTGAGTAATATTAAGCACACTTGGGCATGGGAATCATCTACCATTTCCAATCGGTTAACAAAATTTTCGTCCCTTCTAACAATTAATCCCACACTTCTACTTCAAGTATTTACAACATTTGGAGGTCTATCCTGAGAGCAGCTCCTTAATCCATTTGACCTTAATCGTTTCTTCAGGTAGACGTAACTTATATGCATGCATTCATTTCTTTTATTTTCTCCTATTATCTTTCCGCTTCCATATCTTGTTTGATGAAAATATGTTCAGTTTTGCATGTGGTATTATATTATCTCAATAATTTTACTATTTCGCACGCAAATACCTTATTTCAATATACGCTTGTTAATCAAGCACAAACGTAAAGTTTATGCAAATCCCAAACATGCATGTAGTTTTTTCCAAAATATTGAAACCTATGCTTTAATCGATGGGTCCTGTTAACGGGTATCTTTAGGACATTTGTTAATAGATCATTTTAGAAAAATTTTAATGTCATTTTTATGGAAAATATAAAAAGTTGTCAAATAAGTTAGTTATTATTCTCTTTTCTATAAAAAATTTCTAAAAATAATTGTTAAATCAATATATACCCTTAAAACATCTATTAACTTTTTCCTTCATTAATATACTTTTGAAAAAAAATAAAATAAAGAACGGACTAGAATCTAATCTTTAGGATTAAAAAAAATCATTTAAGGATAAGAAATATACTAAATTTCAAAACAAAATTAATACGACTAATGAAACTAGTATCTTTTCAATAATAATAAAATATATAAATAAACTAAAATATAAAATATCTTTTTTTAATATATTTCAAGTTTTCAATTCTATCATATACCATCTATTAAAATGAAATTTGACACTCTTTGAAAATTTGAACCAAATTTATGATTAATGTTGTACTAAATTTCATTGAAATCTACCTTTTAAATATACAAAACCAAAGAGTTTGTTTGAATATTATAAAACATTCTATTATTAAAAATCCTCATTTCATATATGCAGTAGAAATTGGAAAAATAAGCACAAGTTCTACCACTCTGAAAACAAATTGGTAGACAAGCAATTTTTTGGTCCCTATTAGCTGTTTACACAATTAATAAATATTTAACAATTTTTTGAATCCAAATTTATATCAAATTAGATTATACTCATACAGTGAATTAGCCTTTTCATCAATAGTTTGCAAGATTACACTACAAAAAAATGGTTCTAAGGCTGCGTTTTAAAAACGCGGCCAGAGGGCAAAAAAACGCGGCTATAGCCCGATTTGGCCTATAGCCGCATTTTTTAAGCCGCGTTTTTTAAAGCAGCCTAAAACCTGCGACTATAGGACTGATCGGTCTATGGCCGCACTTTTTAAACGCGGCCCAAGACCAGGTCCTATAGCCCAGTTTAAAACGCAGCCTAAGGTGAGTACTGTAGCCACGTTTAAAACGCGGCTTAAGACCTATGCCTTAGGCCACGTTTTAAACGCGGCTACAGTGCTCACCTTAGGCCACGTTTTAAACGCGGCCATAGCTCCCTGGTCGACAGCCTGAAAGTGGCTATAGCCACGTTTTAAACGCGGCTATAGTTTATGTTTTTTTTTTTTTTCCCTTTCTAGGCCAGAAAACTTGTCACAATTTCAATCAATACAGCAACAATAATGCATGCTCCTAACCTGGCCACTAACTTCACATCTGTACAATAGAAAAAAAGGAGAAAGAAAAGGTTTTTGATATTTCATATATCATTTAAGCAATTGGCCTATAACAGTAGAATCAAGATTGATACCTAACTTTGATTTGCTTCTTTAGTCTTCTTCTTCACAGAATATATGATTACATGTGATATAGACGCTAAAAATAAATAAACTCTCCCAAAAAGAGAACCCATAAGAACTTGGTATCACTCAGTGGCTACTACTTATTACTAGAATTCTGTCTAAGCTATCTTCAAATATGTAGAATTCCATATCTATACTTCTAAAGAGCAACAGTGATTATTACTAGAAGTATTATTTGCAACTCAACTAGAAGATCAACCAGATAGAAGAAATTTATCTTCCTCAAACAACATGATAGATTGTTGACTAATGACTATGGATTAATGAAATTAAACATAATACACCAGCCACTATATAAGGAAATACTTACATCTGTGCTGCTCTTTTGGAAAGGGAAACTGCATCCCTGACACAGCAGAAAAAACTACACAATGAAAAAAACCAAAAGAATTTTCGATTAGTGGCATCCCAAGCTTAGAACTCAAAACCAAAATCAATATGTCAAAACCTTTCAATTAATACCAGAAATTGTTGGTGTAAGCACCCCATCCCCAATTACCATACAAGTCCCAATCAAAGCCAGAACAAGTAGTAACCTTTGCAATAATACTCTGTACTTCTCCAATGTCAACTTCAATCTCCACCCAATATTCCTCTTATTGGACTCAATTACAAACAACCTTTATGTTTTTTTCAAGTAGTTCAATTACATACAACTAATGGACAATATACAAAAAAATCTATGCAACAAATCAGTTAAATAGGCAGCAAAGACGAAATTAGTTTAATTTAATTGGTTCATTGGATTTTTTCATGGTAATCTATATGTGCATTATTATACTCCAACGGAGACATGGATGTTTTAAGAAAGAAATATGAAATATTTATTACTAAAAATAAAACTGGTTTAGTGAACAAGGAAAACACCCTTACCGCAATGTGATTGTAATTAATCCGGTTTCCCCACCTCACTTTAATAGTATCAAAGAAAGAAATAAGTTTTAAAAATAATAAAATAAAATAACATACAAAAGTGACAAGATTGCTGTGACCAAACAGTAACTTGGTGGAGCTGATGCCATTTACCCCAATTGGTTTGGAAATAAATTAACCTACATGGTATATGACAGTGGATATATAAAAAGCAATCCTACGTCAGTTTTGCAACATCTAATAAGACTTGCAGGAAGATCTCTTAAACTTACAATGAACGAATACAGTCAAACCTCAACATACCTTGACAACTCGAACCTGCAAAAGAGAAATTAGCAAATATTAAAATTTGCAAAACAATATTATAATGTAACACAGCCAAAAAAATCAAAATAACATACCAGGAAGCAACCAATGCCCCTGGTATTAGCTACGTGTTGTTATCATATTGAAAAGATTTTATCTGCACCTATAAATTGTGTCATTCATGTTCAGATTTCTTCACCTGGGATTTGGAGGTTTCCCACTCTATGGACAAAACAATATAAAAACCCAACATTTTTTATTGGACTTTACAAGGCGTGGGGATGATACCTTTGTCCTAACTGAAAGTGGATTGGCGACCATGAACTTAAAAAACTGTGGAAGATATTTACGCTCACCCTCGCCATCATTGTACAATGCAATGCAGACCAGCCTAAACATTGCGAGACAAACATATATCATAAATCAATAAAGAGAACTAAATAAAATTGTGCCAGAATCTGAATCAACATATATATATATATAAATATATATATATATATACTAAAAAAGGTGAGATATGATAATTTACGTGTGAGGTCCGAGTTCCTTCACATCATGTTCAACAATGAAATCATAACGCCCTCCAGCACATATCGATTCAACAGGCGATTTTGAGGTATCCAAAAGCAATAACCTCTGCCTCTCCGTTTGAATTTCAGCCTGAAATCAACAACATTGTGTAATCACTGAACAACTCTTTTAAGTTGTAGTGACACCAAAATAGATACACCACTGCTCAATAGCTTGCAAACAATTAATTAATTAATTAATTTTGAAATATCGGGAACATTTCTAAAGAAGAGAGCCCTTTGGACTCGGTAAAACCTACGGATAACTGACCCACCCACTACAGGTAGAAGTAGAAGAAGCAGTTATTAAAAATGAATAATCTATTGAAATGGGAAAAAGAAACCTTGATTTTGTGGGTTTAAGTAATCTTATAATGATTTTTGTTTTAAAATCAAATCTAATAGAAAGGTTCCCATTCCCAGCCCATACAAATTCAAACATTTTTCCATAATTTTTAATATTTTTCTAATACAAAAAAACATAAAAGGAAAATCACATAAAAAAGAATTAAAATTTATACCCCAACATTTCAATCAAGTCTAAGTTTGTCAATTAAGATCCTAAATTTGTGAAATTGTTTCCACAAAAACACTACAACAAATTTGACTTTTTTCAAGGGTCAAAACCCTTAAAAAAAGTATTAAAAAACCTTGAAAAAAATTATTTTAAGAGTCCAATTGACCCTTGATAACCTTCGAAACATATACCGTCGAAAAAGAAATTTTAACGGCCTTCGTGGCCCTTAAAACAAGTGCTCTAATCTTATTTTGAGGGTCAAGAGACCCTTAAATAACCTTTTACCAAGGTTTAAAAAATTTATATTTACAACCCTTGATAAATAAGGTTATTTAAGGGGTCTCTTGACCCTCAAAATAAAATTTTATTTAATTAAAAAAAAAAAACCACAATCATGCACAATATATATTTATATATGTATATATATATATATATATTTCGAAGCTAAATATTTATGATAACTGAGTATAACTAACAGCACAGTTAACCAAGGAACAAAACAGCAATAAATTATAGTTATTTAAGAAGATATAAGCTGACTCATACAGTGGAACTCAAGAACATAACTAAGTAGTGCCAACAAGAGAAATTACTCATTATGTGATGGTACCTGGTAGCATCAATATTCATGTGATCAAATGATCCATTAAATATAACCTGGGAAAGTGATAATTGTATTATAAAATAAAATAGAAATATTCCAAAATCCAAAAACAGTGCAACTAAAAAGGAAAACAGATGGAAGAACTGAGGAAGGAAAAATGAAGAAACATACTTGAGCCATTATTTCATATGTAAGAACAAATTTTACAGGGCCACTAGTTTAATCAAACTCGCTATCGGGGCTTAAACCCGGCCTAGGAACAACCACCCGAAAATGCAGAATCTTGAGAGACAGAAGAGTAAGTTCATGAACCGTTCATCAAGCGAGAGCCTGCTGAGAGGAAATGAAATATTGTCAATCACCGTGTAACATAATAAATAGAAGAGGTACGACAGTCATGCTTTATGAAATCCTAGGTGTTTTGTCATTCCAAGTCCTGTTATAGAGTTCTTTCACGGCCTTCACTCACCTTCAACTTCAAGTCTTTCCAAGTGCGACAGGTTTTTAAGTCTTCTTAGTTATTAGTTACTAGTCTAATGAAATAACCCTACATGGAAGCGTAAAAATGGTTGCACATGCGAGTACTAACCCATGATTACTGAAGGTGAACTCAAGTGTTGCATAAAATAGACCAGTTCAAAATGACTTCAAATAATAAAATTCTACTCAGTTTTTCATAACAATGACAAATTGGAACATAACTAAAATACTTTATTTGTCACCATCCCATGACTAAAATAGACCATAGTTTTCTTGAACCATACTCAAATAAAGTTCAACAGCACTAGTTTATAATCTACTAGCCAACCATAACAAAGATAAAATCTCAATGCAGCAAAAGATGTATAATTCACAACAACCTTATATAACCGCACTAATAGTGAAAAGACAAAAAAGAAATTATTACCCCAAATTGATGTCAGCATAGTCACAAAAAGGTTCCACTCTCTTTGCAGCCTCTAACAAATGTCTGGATCATTGGCACAAAATTGGACAAACAATGGCCGATCCTCCCGCAATTAATAGCAAAGTCAAAATAAAAATAAAATAAAAAAAAACAGTATAAATTTATAGAGGTAAATCGATAAAATATTAGTTTTAAATACCTTGCAAGTGGTAAATTCCTGGTCACGGTACTTTTCAGTCTTGGTAAAAATGCGAGAGTGCAACATGGGCGTACAAGCTGCCTCGGTAATGGCCAAGGACACCACTATCTTGCCTAATACCACAACAGAAAACATAACTGATATTAGGACTAATATGTGTTCCATTCAAGAGGAATACCACCAAAACTTATCTTACACTGTTTGGCAAGCTTGAACCAAGATGCAGAAAATTCTGAAGCATGATTCGTAATAAAATTGACATCAAGAGGCAGAAAATTCAAACATTGTATTAAACTTCTTGAACTCATTCTCTAGTAGGGAAGGTGTGACATTCAAAGGGGGGTCTTTTTTGTAGATGGAATAACCTTTGGCTGGCCATAAAATGCAAAGTATACATATTAACTAGATTAATACACCCATACAGAGTAAACAACAACAACCATGATGCAGATCATAATTGGCAACCGATAGAGAGTAAATTTTAGATTTACGTTGATAAAAAGGGAAAAGGACAATTTTCCAAAATTTATGACACGACATGCCTCCAATAGTTTTTGTTGCTTGTGCCCCAAAGGTTTGAAGGAATTGTTATTTCATCACTATGATAATACATTCTCATAATCTAATCTAGACACTCTAGAACTCCCTCAAAACTAATTTTGGTGGTGCAATCTTCCATTCCAGAAAAATATGATATAGTACATACTTAAACTCAACCAGTAAATTACCTTATCTTTAGGAGTTTTTCCAATTGCATTGCGTAGGATCTGTAGTGCAGCCTTGAGATTCAACTGCCAGATCTCAAATTGAGTAGCTAAAAGCCATATTTTTGTGAAAGAGAATTTCTGATGATGAATGAGCTTCACTCTCCCTAGAAAAATTAACAGTAAATGATAGATAAAGGAACTTCCCAGATTAATGAAAAAGCTTATTCATTTCTATTGCAAAATTATAATTTAATATCATAAGTACAATCAAATAACTTAAGAAAACATGCACAATAACTTATAAAGAGAAACAGAATGCATATAAATCTACTTGCACTGAAATAGCTTACGTAACTGTATTATCCGATTTGAATTGTCTCCTTAATGAGAAATCAATGTATCCATTGGGGAAACCTATATTACAGCTGATCCTTAATGAGAAATAGATTTGGTTCCAACTAAGTAGTACCTCCTCCATGTGCTTGAGGCAAGAGGGTTTGTACAAGCTTGGATGCTCCCGTCTGGAAACCAATGGATTGACTCAAATGAATTAAACAGGACTTCATTCAGCGCAAATCACCAGTGCAATATGGTAGAGTGAAAGACCTGAGTTGCACATTATATATTACAATAGACATGATAGATATTGTATTTTTTAAATTCCTAGTGCAATATAAATTCTTACTACTATAACACAAGCAGTAAGTTATTGTTCCTCTCCCAATGCCTCTTAGTCCTTTATGATCAATCAAGCGAATGGCCTTCAAGCCCCACAGGTTCTTTTTGCATAAATGGTTTGAACCTCCACATGAAGAAGGCATTGCAAACACAATCAAAGACATTACTAATAGCACATTGGCAATACAAAGCACACGAATTCTCACATCAAATCACTGATGTATAAATAACATCAATCTAATCTGAAGAATTTGGCTATAAAGAACAGTACCGAAAGATCTTTTTATAATCCTTTAAAGATTCAAAATTCACAATCTAAAGCCCTGAATACTTCCATTCTGAACTATCATTAAAACCCAAAATCATCATCGAGTGAGTAGATCTGAATAATGCAATAAATCCTTAGCTATAGAAATTCAAGATCTAGATCAAATTCCAGGACTTAATCTTTCCACATAGAACCTAAAAATTCAAGCTTTACTTACTATTTTTCATCCAAAATCCAAATAGCAAAATCAACCAATAATTTAAGCTCAAATCAAACCAAAATGTACAAGACAACTGAGTTCAAAATCCAGCACAAATTAACAATTTAAGCTAGAAATTTAAGCAATTGAATATATACACACACACACACAAAGCCAATTCAATCCCAAAATCCTCTCCAATACATCATTCTTTTCCTACAATTTTTAGACAACCAAACAGATTCTCGAATGAATCAAAGAAATTTAATAGAACTCAAATTTCAGCACAAGTTAACGGTTAGGGATTCAAGCTAGAAAATTTACCAATTGAAAACACCAACAATAAAATTATAAATAAATAACTAAAAACTAAAAAAAAAAAAAACTTTAAAAAAACTAAAAATTTTCAACAAAAAAAATCTCAACAAAACCGATACAATATAAACTCATTTATTTTCCTACGATTTCTCAACAACCAAACAGATTCTAAACGAGTCCAAAGAAATTTAATCGAGCTCAAATTCGACCACAAAGCTAACGAATTGAGCTAGAATTTCAAAGCAATTGAAATAAATATAACTTTTAAAATAAATAAAAACTCAAAAAATCCCTATTCATTGCAAACAATTTCTCCGAGTAAATCTATAGAAATGCAATGAAATGAAAAGCCGTTGAAGATCGTACCTAGTAGAATCGGATATAAGTCTCTGAGTGATTGAGAGAGAAAAGCTTGTTGTGGAAGTCGGATACCTCTTGGGTTAATAAGCTAACTGCCATACACAGACAACAATAAAACCGAAGAGAAGAGCCATATACCAAACCCACAAAATCAACCAAAAACCCAAACCACGATCAACCACCAAACGCACAGCCACAAACTCCAAACCACCGATCAGATATCCATACCCACAAACCCAAAAAAAACAAAAACAAAAACAAAAACAAAACCCAAATCGGAACTGCTACCCACCACTACAAAAAAATACTCACCATCACCATCCACCACAAACAACAAATCCCAGAAAAAAGCCCTCCACCCCCAGAAAAAAACCCACACTCAAACCGGCAAGCAACCCACCGATTCAACACCGAAATTCAAACCGATTCAACACCGAACTCAGACCGATTCAACACCGAAACTCAAACCGAGTCAACACCAAAACTCACCGATTCAACACCAAAAGTCAGACCGATTCAACACCGAAACTCAAACAAACACCAACAGCAACCCGAAACTCAAACCGATTCAACCCGAAACTCAAACAACACCACCAACAACCCGAAACACAAACAAACCCCCAGTAACCCGAAGCCCATAACAGCGGTCAGAGAGAATAGAAGCAACAGATCGGATAAATATGAAGTGTTTGGCTCGGGTTTAAAGAGAGAAAGGATGAGAGGTTGGGAACCACCATCGTGGTGGTGGCGGCTGGGCTTCACGACGAAGCTAGGAGGCTGTGGCTTCTTTAGATCGAAGAGAGGGTGAGGGGTGGGAGAGAGAAGGTGAGAGACCGGGTTAGAAAGAGAGAAATCTGAGGGTTTGAGAGTTTTTTTTTTTTTTTTTTTTTTTTTTTTAATTTTATTCTGAGGGTTAAGCTGCGTTTTACAAAAATGCGGCTTGAAGTGTACCTATGGCCGCATTTTCTAAGTGCGGCTGAAGGACTTCTTTTAATCTGAGGGTCTGAGGGTTTTTTTTTTTTTTTTTTAATATGAGGGTTAAGCCGCATTTTCGTAAAACGCGGCTTGAAGTCTACCTATGGCCGCATTTTCTAAATGCGGCTGAAGGACTTCTTTTTAAAACAGATGAAGTCCAAATTGGGCTGGGCCTATGGCTGCATTTTTTAAACGCGGCCACAGGCCCTACCGATAAAACGCGGCTGAAAACACTAAAAACGCGGCCACAAAACTGTCTTATAGCTGCGTTTTAAAAAACGCGGCTATAGGTTCATAATTTTAGCCGCATTTTAACAAACGGGGCTATAGGTTATCTATAGCCGCATTTTTACAAACGCGGCCTAAAAAAACGCGGCCTAAGACCCGCGTTTTTTGTAGTGTTATGAAGTCTCGTGGATAATAATTTTTTACTGACAGATAAATATCATCAATTCTCAAAGGTTCCAAGTATTTCTCAATGATGCAAAGTTGGGATAATAATAAATAATTCTACTGCGCGCATGCTCACGAAATTGATAATTTAATTCTTTTCGTTAAGAATTTATTGAGGCATAGAAATATCTAATCGATAACCATGCTTAATTGTAAAGTTACCTTCTTGACGGAGAAAAAATGAATCAAAACAATCCATTAGATGGAACTAGATAGCTCAACAACATTCAAATCTCGAAATAACTTGTGTTTCAAAAAATCAAGTAATTAAAATGTCATATCAAACGTGTAGTCATAATCATCAGTTATTTGCATTTTGAATGACCTGGTATATGTGTATATATATATATATATATATATATATTTATCAATTTTGTTACCAAAAATACTTTTATTTTCATTTTGGTAGGGGTTCCATTGCCAATAGATATTGGCTAAGTGACTACTTTATTTGTTTGAAATTTTTAGTTAATATTCAGGGTCTGTTTGAGATTCGCTTATTTTGTTAAAACTAAAATTTTTTTGCTGAAAGTACTATAAATAAAAGTAAAAGTTAGCTGAAATATTACAATAGGATCCATGAATAGTACCAAAAAGTGAAGTGGGGCCCATAAATAGTAGTAAAAATAAGCTGAATAATAAAATAAGCTGACAAAATTAATCATGCCAAACGGACATATAGTTATCACTTTTTTTACTTCCTAAAATCCTCTCAATATTTTATCCCATCATCTTCTTTTTATATATATAAATATATTTATATTTATATTATCCCATCATATAATAGGTATTTATCATAAGTGTGTTTATATATGAAATTATACATTCAAAGTACTAGACATTTATTTCTATATATATAAAAAAAAAAATACTAGATATTTATTGTGATAGTATTTGTTATGAAACTATATTATCTACTATTTAAATAAAATATAATGTGCTAATGTTCTAATTGAGGATCTAAATATAGAATAAATTTTAAATTGATTAAAAATATATTATAATGCTAATATGTTAAATGCTTATGTGGCACAATATTATGAAATTAATCAAAAGTCGAACATTTTAAATTTAATATAGATCTTGAAATTACAGATTTCTTGAGTCGTGTCACTTGTTTAAAAAGAGGTGCTACGTACACAACATTTTTCACAATATTTTCACAACAAATAACAACTCGTAACAAACATTTTTAAGGTTTCTTGAACCTACCATTGAAATTACTTTTCTACCTCATCAATAACAACCTGTAACAACATGTCGCATAGGATTTGTTGTAATATGTCACATATGATTTTTTGTAAAAATGTTGTGAACATAGCATTTCTCTTAAATAATACAAACCCAACTATCAATGGATGTCTCCCACCAATCCTAAGCTACCATGTGGCATCCACTTTTTTTTTTTTTTTTGGGATAAGATGCGGCATCCACTTTAATCCTTCTCAATGTTGTGATTCCACTAGAATGACATATAGGGTCCATTGGGAATCTGCTTATTTTGCTGAAGTTGAAATTTTTTTCCTGAAAGTACTGTAGATAAAAATAAAAGTTAGCTGAAATAATACAGTGAAACCCATGAATAGTACCAAAAATTGCAGTGAGACCCATAAATAGTAACAAAAATAAGTTGAATAATAAAATAAGTTGGCAAAAATTATTTTTGCCAAATGGACACTCAATCTAATCTAATATTTGGTTCGAGTAATGCTAAAGATATAATTGTTGTAAAAAGTGACATTATTTTACTAGTGTCTATTATTAAGACTATTTTTATTATACACTAATAAAATCAAGTTATGTTGCTAATCACAGAAGAAGTTGTGTACCTAAACCAATTGTTTATTTTAATATATGTGCTTATTTTGAACCAAGGTGGTCAATACAATATCGATATCAGAGTTTTGTACGGTATGACCATGAAATTAGTATTGGTATTCCTCTTAATTAAATGTACTAAATTTAAATATTGGACTATACTAGCTGTATTGATTTTTTTTGGGTGTTTGAGCCGACACAATAAAAATAATTTTATAATGTTAAAATTGACAAAGAAAAAAACCGATATAAAACATGTTATTTACATTAATATATTAGAGTAATGTACTTAGGTTAATAGTTGGGTTTATAAAATAATGGATTTTAAATTAGATATTGATAACATATAAATAAATTATACATAAAAATATATGTATGTATGTATGTATCTAAATGTATACATAATAGATTCATGTAAACAATGGTAGACCTAAAACGATACATTAATATTGACTAGGAAATGACCTCGGATATGAAATTGACTCATTTCTTTTGAACATTCATACTTTAACCATTTGAGATAATCTTTTTTGGTGACAAGAGGGAGAAAAAAATGTTTAGGAATAAAAATATATAATTTTCATTTTATAATAAACAAACTTTAAAATGAGTCGATAACTAATAAAAGAGGTAAAATTACAATAATCTTCCTAAAATATCATTTCCTTTATATTACAAGTGACATGACTGATAAAATAGAGTAATTTTTGGCATAACCTTTATTGATGTCATAACTTTTTGTACAACCTATTCCAGTGATAGTTTGATTTTTATATGGATTTACTATTGATACTACTTTATAAGTTTATTTTCTCTTATTTAAAATTTGTTACTTTAATTGTTGTGAAAAAATTGTAAAAAAAAAAAAAAAAAAAGTTAAGTGTATAATTATTAAACATATGTGCCGAAGCACCAATGCTACTCAAAAAAATATTGGATGCCGTGTCAATTGAGAGCTTTTTAATGCTTTTGTCTCAATATACCCTTGTTCTTTTAGGGTTTATGTTGTATTCTTGCACCAAATTTTTGCAAGATAAAATCTGACAACTTAAAATAATTGGGAATTAATTAGTTAAAACCGAATTAAAGAAAGGAAAAAGGTTTATAAAAAAGATGAAGAAAATATTAAAATTCTTTACAACTTTAAAATAATTGGGAATTACTTAAAACCGAAAGAAATAAATTTCTAAAATAATACAACAAATAATAGAACAAGTGGTAATGCGTAATATGTGACTTGCCCAAAACAATATTTTATTATATGGAGTATTTCGTTGGACAACCACTGTATGAATGTTGTCTCCCATAGAAAGTCTGTAGCCACTTAATAACATAACTGTTTTTCTATTTGAACACTAAAAAAAAAGATGGAACCAAAAACAAATTAAAAAAGTAATAATAATAGGGTTTGTCCTTTTTGCCAAACAAGAGTTTTCTCTTTGTGCCTGTCTTGCTAATTTAGCTTATGTAAAGCACTTGCACACAAATTTCTTCATGCATCACACAATTTATTTGTAATACCGAAATCTTTCTTTTCAGGTGCACAAAAGTTAATTGATAAGTTGCAATGGCAACACAAGCAGATGTCAATTCAAACGAAGGTAACTATTTTACTTCCCCATCGTTTTTAAACTACAAGAAATTTGGTCTTTAGCGATGGCATATAGTCGTCGCTAATGTTTTAAATATCGCCGCTAATTATATTGGCGACGAAAAATTTTGTCGCTAACTTTCGTTAAACGAAAATGGTAGCAAAAAAGTTTTTAGTGACGATATTAATGTCGTCGCAAATACAATATTATTAATGATGACAAAGTCGTCGCTAATAGTGACAATTATCGTCATAAATAACATGAGAACCCAAGATGAAATGTCGTCGCTACTAGCTCATTAGTAGTGACGAATTTTTTTGTCGTCGCTAGTAGATTATTATTAACGACGACATTTTTGTTGTCGCTAATATGTCATTACTAGCGACGACGCTTGCTGTCATCACAGATAATGATATATTAGTGACCATAAATATGTCATCACTAAAAATTGCATATTAGCGATAATATTGTTTGTCGTCACTAATGATATGATAAAATATTAGTGATGACATTGTCGTCGATGCTAATAATATTTTACATTTTTTTATTTTTCTTTAAAATTTACATTCTGAATTTTATATGGGTACCTGTTGGGAAATAACAAAGCACAATCTTATGCACATAAAAATTTTTCAATCACAAATACTCATATAAGCATAACAACTGCTCAATCAATAACTACTAATAAGGGAAAATAATACCCAAGTTCAATATCATGTACATAATAAAAGCTCCAATCTATTCACTCAAATACTAATCAAATGATAACGAATTCCTCACGAAGATATGCAACCAAGCTAAAACTTGTTGCAATGAAATATATCTCCCCTCTTCATCATCTCATTAATGCATGAACATGTGCGCTTCCATGAAATCATAGAGAGAATGATGAAAAGAACCAGCGGATGGCGAAGTTCCTTGGCAAGTTTCTCAAGCAAAGGTCATGGAGGAAACTCTGCAGGGGAAACAATGGTCAAAAATTTTAGAGAGGTTCTGTGACCCATAGCCTAAAATTAAAATTTCATGACTTGAACACAATTCAATGTCACTGTTGATGCCTTGAGCACAGCCCCTTTTAGGCTTTTACATCACTAAGATTGCACTAAGAAAAACCTAATATGAAGTGGCTCCAAGGCTCAACCAATCCAATCATCCCCACTAACCCTTAATAGGAAACATCTTTTTCCATAAGTTTAAAATCCAACGGAACAATGCAAACCAAACCCATGATAAAACGCATGATTCTTGAAAAATAAATAAGAAAATTAGGAACAATTGAAGAAATGTTTTCTTAGAAAGGATGGCTCACCAGCAACACGAGGGTCCAAATTTGCATCATCTGCTAAAGTTGCAGCACAAGAAACCCCTGGAACATGATACACACCTGCATTTTTGGAGAGCTCCATTTTCAGACATCATCAAGTAAGGAAAAACGTCTGACCACCTTTATAGTTTCACCAACAATATATACCTTAAAGAGGACACCTCCTACAATCATGATAGGAATGACAATTTTGAAATCACAACATTTTTGTGGCAACTATGAGGGTAATAAGACATGTCTTACAATTGCATACCATGGTTAACAAACTTTGAAGAACAAGTGGAGGTTCAAGTTTTTGATTAAATACGAGTGATAATTCATGTAACTTTGCACTTCCATCAGCAATTAATGGCTTTGCAACTGAAACAGATATCACCAAACCATTACAAATCCACTACTAATGATTTCCTAAAAGCCATTTAGGCAGCAACTTTCAGCATAAATCCTAAATCTTATAAATCCTAAAGCTAAGAAAAGAACCTTATAAATCCTAAATCTTTCTTCTTTATAAGTAAACTATATAAATATTATAATTATTTAATGCTCATATGTGAGCCTAGCACAAGAATTAGACACGTTTCAGGCAAAATCTTTAAAACCAAACCAACAAAAAACACAATTATAATCTCATTCATAATTGATAAGTAAACAAAATTCATTCAAGAAAGCACAAAAAGGTGGGCGTAACTGTAGTACACAGGAAGTATACAAAACAAGAGCCAACAAGGAACAAGAAAAAGAAGAAAAAGAAAAGAAAAGTAATAGCTAAAATTCCATATCCAATTTTCTCAGTATTTCCAAACTAGTCTCCTATAAAAAAGTACTCCATAACTCAAATTAAATTACCCTTTTTACAATTCACCAGTCAGTTACACCCAAAACACGCAAAAACTCCAAAAATCATTCAAAACCCATGAAACTCTAAGACACAGAGACCCACAACTGAACCATGAAACAATTGCTGATTTTCAAAGATACCCATAACTTGTTTACCAAAATTAAGGAATACCCAGAAGGTAAAATGAAGAGAGATCATCAAAAGTACCTCAATTTAACACAATCAAGAAAGATGTGAACTTTGACACTCCCCAAAGTTGAAGTGTTAGACTTTGAGTTTAGTTTCTTCTTCTATAAAAAATAAAAATAAAAACTTTGTTTCTTTCACACAGTGTCTGGTAAACACCTTGGACTTACAAGTTGAACAAAAGAGTGAGATCGTGCTCTTTTCTGATCACGTTTGTGCCTTCAAGACGAACCACCATTGGTACTTTCAGCATAACCTTCAAAACAAGACCCAACAAAAGTTAACTCTTCAGCAAATGGCTTGGAGGCAATAAAGTCATTAAATCAAACTGAAGGTGAAAGAAAAGTAACAATTTAAAATGTTATGATAGTTCAATTATCACAAAGAGTCTTTTCCATCATTCCTTTTTCCATTTAATTTTTCATTAAAAGATGTCAAAAATGTTCATCTCTCTTAAATTAATTTCCATGAAATACTTTTAGTAAATGTTTCACAAAATTTATTCAAAATTAATTTTCTAACATCTTTTGCACGCACTTTGATTGATCTTGAGCTTGGTGACTCACATCTAGTGATTCAATTCCAATGTTCATAGACTCTTTTGTCTTGTGCATAATTTCTAGTCATTTTATTATTCTTTTGGCTAATTCATGCCTTTTTTGCATGAAATAGTTTTTTTTTTTTTTTTCAATAAATTATTCTTACCAATAAAAAAAATGATAATACCAATTTTGTGCATTTACGACATGGACACTTAATTCTACCAACTTGATCCGCATGACCACGTGCCATGTTAATGAACTGCTTAACACCTTCACTATATCGTGTACTAGTTCTATCAGTTTCATGCATCCAACTTTTATCCATCTTGATGTCCCTATCATAATTTCAACAAACACATTCTTACTTGAGATGAAGTGGGTTGATGAGTTAAACAAGTTCTTTATTATGATGTCTCTATCATAATTCATACATGTAAAAGAAGTGAACTACTTACCAAGTATAACCCAATTTTCTTCAGAAATAAAACCAATTAAAAAATATAAACAAAATTGCTTGTTATTGAAACAAAAACAATCATAATAGACTATTTTCAGCAATACTCTTGCTTTATAAGTAAAAAATGTTCATAAAAGAACAATAGTTACCAAATTAAGAATTTTTGTAAGAGTTCAGTCATTAAAAGTTATAGAATTTTCTTTCATTTTAAGACTGATACTTTTCTCACCCTATCCCAATTTCAGTTGAAAGATCTAAGCAAGATAATTGATGAAAAATACTCATTATTCAAATTCTCATCATTCTTGTTGTGTCAAGAAAATATTGAGAAATCGAATTGGAGAAGACAAAAACTTTGCAATCTCCATCACTTAATGCCCAGTTAATATATCTTTACCATAAATTCTACAACTCATGAAATTAAATGGTGAGGCAGTCAGTCACTGTTAAACACTGCAATTGCTGGTAGAAATTTAACCTTGGAAGTATTGTTGCTATATGACCATGCATCATTTGAATGCAAATGACAGCTGTAGGGGTGCTAGGCCCAGCAATATATATCTATGTATATATTGGGCCGGAGGCCCAATCCGAAGACATGAAGTAGTCTGAGGAGGGGTAAACATTATCAGGGGAGTCCGTGTTAGTAAGTGAAGAGGTTAGTTTTGATCATAAGGGTCCATAAGGGTGGTCTGAGGATGAATACCTCCTTGGCTGATCAAAGCCGAGACCCGAAGGGGTGATTTTCCATCCAGGGCAATGTTCCAGGAGATTCTATTGATATGGATAAGCATCACAGAAGCACAGGATAGAGGGAAGTCCTAAAATATTTAAAGAGAAAGCTGCTACCACCGCATTGAATGCTCTACACCTAACCAACTGGCCGCATTAATGTGGAGGTGATACCTGAATAGTAATTTTCAGCCTTACTGTTAGGACATATGTGTTTCACTTGTTAGGAATATATGTCACTATTTTATGTAGTTGGCTTATCCTTTGACAAAACGCACTTTACTTGTATTTGAGTAGATTTAGGATGTGTTTAAATACTTCAAGAAACCATGTTTCAAGATCAAGTGTTGAAGCCTTCAAGTCTGTTCAAGAAAACAAGCTGAAAGTGCAAAGTTGTTAAAGCTCGACAGCTATCTCGACAGCTAGCATGTGTCGAGGTTTAAGAAGCTGTTTCAGCCCCGTGGCTCGACAACTAGCTCGACAGATGCTCGACAACTTCTATCTGTCGAGGTTTAAGAAAACAGCAATCTGATATGTTTTTCTTGGGATCCGTGGTTATGTGTTTGGGTCTTCTTTTCTCCTAACCTTAAACATATAAAATGATTGTTTTAAGAGCCGTCAAAGTGTTCACAAGTTGCACAAGCATTGAGCAAACCTTGTTCAAGCAAATTGTGACTGGAGACAAAGTTCTTGCCTTTGTTCATCTCTTTCTTGTGAAGAAGTTGCTGTGTATGTGCACCATAGGGTTTTGTAACCGAGCATCTTCTTGATCTTCATCATGTGGATGAATTGAAGAACTTTGCAGCCAACAACCTTTTCTAGTTGGTGATTGAAGTCGCGTACTGGGATCCATACATTGGTTAGTCACGTACTTAGGAGCCATGCATCAAAAGGGGTAACTATCACTACAGAACAAGTCCAATTGGGTATTAAGGTAAGGGTTCAACTGTAGGTTGGTAAGGTACTTGGGATTTCTTTACTTGTAACCGCATGTTGTGATAATAGTGGAGTTTCGGGAGTGGTGACTTGAAAATCACCCAGTGGGGTTTTTGCCGTTAGGTTTTCCCCATTCGCAAACAAATCATCGTGTCTTTTATTTTCCACTGCGTATTTAGTTGTTTGGTGATTTGTTTGTGCTACCACACATTTGCATGTTAATTTGATTAATTAATAAACTTGGCTAATTAATCAATTAATTTATCACAAGGGATCAATACGTTTGTGTCCTATCAAGTGATATCAGAGCAGGCACACTCTGATTAGGGTTTAATCTTTGCTGTGTTAATCCATTGACCCCTGATTGTCATGGATAGAGGACAGTCGTTAATTATACCTCCTTTATTTGATGGCACTAACTATGTGTTAGGACATATGTGTTTCACATGTTAAGAACATATGTCATGATTTTATGTAATTGGCTAATCTTTTGACAAAACGCACTTTACTTGTATTTGGGTAGATCTAGGATGTGTTTAAATACTTCAAGAAACCATGTTTCAAGATCAAGTGTTGAAGCCTTCAAGTCTATCCAAGAAAACAAGCTGAAAGTGCAGATTTACTAAAGCTCAACAGCTATCTCAACAGCTAGCATGTGTCGAGGTTTAAGGAGCTGTTTTTGCCCGTGTGCCGACAGCTATCTCGACAGATGCTCGACAGCTTCTATCTGTCGAAGTTTTAGAAAACAGCAATCTGATCTGTTTTTCTTGGGATTCGTGATTATGTGTTTGTGCCTTCTTTTCTCCTAACCCTAAAAATATAAAAGGATTGTTTTAAGGGCCGTCAAAGAGTTCACAAGTTGCACAAGCATTGAGCAAACCTTGTTCAAGCAAATTGTGATTGGAGACAAAGTTCTTGCCCTTGTTCATCTCTTTCTTGTGAAGAAGTTGCTGTGTATGTGCACCATAGGGTTTTGTAACCAAACATCTTCTTGATCTTCATCGTGTGGATGAACTGAAGAACTTTGCAGCCAACAACCTTCTTAGTTGGTAATTGAAGTCGCGTACTAGGATCTGCGCATTGGTTAGTCACGTACTTGGGAGCCGTGCATCAAAAGGGGAACTGTCACTACAGAACAAGTCTAATTGGGTATTGGGGTAAAGGTTCAACTGTAGGTTGGTAAGGTACTTGGGATTCTTTTACTTGTAACCGCTTGTTGTGATAATAGTGGAGTTTCGGGAGTGATGACCTGAAAATCACCTGGTGGGGTTTTGCCATTAGGTTTTCCCCATTCGTAAACAAATCACCGTGTTAATTTATTTTTCGTTGCATATTTAGTTTATGGTGATTTGTTTGTGCTACCACGCACTTTGCATGTTAATTTGATTAATTAATATACTTGGTTAATTAATTAATTAATTTATCACAAGGGGTCAATACATTTGTGGCTAATCAAGTGGTATCAGAGCAGGCACACTCTGATTAGGGTTTGATCTTTGCTGTGTTGATCCATTGACCCCTGCTGTCATGGCTGTAACTGGCTTGAAAAGATCTTTGTTTTCAAATACATCTTGTTTTTCTAATCTCTATTTGTTTGAGTGTCTCAGAAAATACAAGTCTAAAAGTTATTTGAATTCTCTTATGATGGCTATTGGAAAAGATCTCAGGTTGACTAAGAAGAAACTAGACTGTCTCAGAATGAAAATGTGCAAAGGAGTTCGTCTGAGAAGAGTGAAAGTTAAAGGCTTAGCTTGTATAAAACAGTTGAGAGAAAGCATCATTCCCATTGAATTGTCATCTAAGCACGAAGAGTGTTTTATGATGAAGTCCGCATTTAAAGTAATGGACACGTGTTTGTGGTACCTTGATAGTGGTTGCTCAAGACACATGACTGGAGACCGATCTCTCTTCAAGGTTTTCGAGTCTAAAAAGGGTGGCAATGTCACTTTTGGTGATGGGAGCAAATCACAGATTAAAGGAAAGGGAATCATCTCTCTACCTAGACTGCCGGACATTGCAAATGTTCTATATGTAGAAGGTCTGAGGGTGAACCTGCTGAGTATAAGTCAGATATGTAATCAAGACTTCATGGTGCTATTCTCCAAGGGAAAGTGTCTTGTCATGAATGAGTCTGGTAAGAAACTCATAAGTGGTGTTCGTACTCTTGACAACTGTTATGGATTGGTTCCTGATGCTGATATTGTGTGTAATAGTATTCGTTTGCCAAATGAAGATCTATGGCATCAACGGATGGGACATACTAGCTATAAACATCTTTCTATTGTATCTAAGCATGAGTCAGTTTTAGGGATACCAAAGCTTAGTAGAACGAGCAATGTGGTATGTGGACTGTGTTAGCTTGGAAAACAGACAAAAGCTAAGCATCCTGGCACTCAGACATCAGCTACATCTAGACCATTGGAGCTTCTACATCTGGATCTTATGGGTCCAACCAGAACTGAGTCTCTTGGTGGTAAAAGATACATAATGGTTGTGGTAGAACAAGGGTCATTCTTCTACGATCTAAGTCTAATGCTCCTGAGCACATTGAAGCTTTGTGCACAAGGCTCCAGAATGAAAAGAGCTTGAAAATTGATCGAATTTGAAGTGACCATGGTAAAGAGTTCGAGAACTCATATATGGAGTCATTTTGCACAAGATCAGGCATCTCTCAAGAATTCTCTGCTCCTATTACTCCTCAGCAGAATGGTGTAGTAGAAAGAAAGAACAGGGTTATTTAGGAGATGGCCAAAGCCATGTTATACAATAAGGATGTGGCTAGAAACTTGTGGGGAGAAACCGTGAACACTGCGTGTCATACGGTAAATAGGGTGTATTTTAGACCTGGTACCAAGAAGACTCCATATGAGTTATGGAAAGCAAGAAAGCAAGAAAGCCTAATGTGAAGTATTTCAAGATCTTTGGAAGTACTTGTTTCATCCTAAAGGATAGGGAGAATGTGGGAAAGTTTGATTCCCGAAGTGATGAAAGAATATTTCTGGGTTATTCCTCTACAAGTAAGGCTTATCGGGTATACAACAAAAGAACTATGAAGGTAATGGAGATAGTGAATGTTGTTATTGATGAGTCTTCAGATTCCAGTTCTGAAAAAGGTATTGAGGAACTAACTAAAGAAATTCTTCCTCCTGAGCCTAGAGAAGTTCAAGAAATTGTTGAACAAGAACCTGCATCTCCTAGTACTCTAGGTACTCCTAGTGTTATGGAAGATTCTGCAGAAATAACCACTTCACCAGATTCTGAATCCCAAGAGGAGAAAGGACCTTCCTCCAGGATTAATCTAAATCATCCTTCAGAAGATATTGTGGGAAACATGAATGAACTCACATTGAGGAAACGTACAGTTAATAAATGTGTTGCTAACTTTGTGTCTTATTCTTGTTATCTGTCATAGGTTGAACCCACTAAAGTTGAAGAAGCTCTTCAGGATGAAAGTTGGGTTGAAGCAATGCATGATGAACTGCTTCAGTTTCAGAGGAATGACGTCTGGACCTTGGTACCTAGACCAGAGGGTGAACACATCATCGGTACAAAGTGGATATTCCGCAATAAGACTGATGAAGAGGGCAATGTGATCTGTAACAAGGAGTAGACTACAAGGCTCGGCTTGTAGCTCAAGGATACTCATAAATGGAAGGAGTAGACTATGATGATACATTTGCTCCAGTTGCCTGTATGGAGTCCATCAAAATTCTCCTTGCTTTGGCTTGCCAATTGAAGTTCAAGCTTTATCAGATGGATGTTAAGACTGCCTTCTTAAATGGGCTGCTCAAAAAAGATGTCTATGTGGCTCAACCAAAAGGATTCATTGATCCACACTTTCCGAATCATGTACTGTATCTCAAGAAGGCACTTTATGATTTAAAGCAAGCCCTCGGAGCTTGGTATGATCGACTTACACAATACTTGGTGTCACATGGTTCACAAGAGGAAAGGCAGATCAGACTCTCTTCATTAAAAGAGAAGATGGCGAGCTGATAGTTGCTCAAGTCTATGTTGATGACATCATCTTTGGATCGACTAAGGATGAACTTGCTCATGGTTTCTCAAAACTCATGCAGGCCGAGTTCGAGATGAGCATGATTGGAAAGTTGACTCACTTCCTTGGGTTGCAGATCCGTTAACAAGATTCAAGTATATTCCTATCTCAATCAAAATATGCTAAGAATCTTGTGAAAAAGTTTTGTTTAGAATCTGCCAATTCTGTCAGAACCCCTATGAGTCCAAATGTTAAACTCACTATTGACTTGTTAGGAAAAAGTGTTGATCATTCTCTATATAGAAGCATGATAGGTAGTCTTCTTTACCTTACTGCTAGTAGACCTGACATTAGTTACAGTGTTGGAGTGTGTGCTAGATATCAGGCTAATCCCAAAGAGTCCCATATGACTACTTTAAAAAGAATCATAAAGTATGTCAAAACCACTGCTGAGTTTAGTGTGTGGTACAGCAAGGACACAAGTGATGTCTTACCTGGGTACTCTGACATTGATTGGGCAGGGAATGCTGATGATAGGAAAAGTACTTCAGGGGGTTGTTTCTATGTGGGCAATAATCTCGTCTCTTGGATGAGTAAAAAGCAGAACTCCATCTCATTATCCACTGCAGAAGCTGAGTACATTGCTGTCGATAGCTGTTGCACCCAACTCCTATGGATGCAAAAACTCCTCCATGACTATGGTATTTTTCAAGAGCATCTCACTATCTATTGTGACAATACCAGTGCCATAAACATCTCTAAGAATCCGGTTCAACATTCTAGAACCAAACACATAGAGATTCGACATCACTTCATTAGGGAGCTTGTCGAAGATGGTACTCTCACTCTTGAGTTTATTCACACTGATGATCAGAAGGCTAACCTGTTTACCAAACCTCTTGACAGTAAACGTTTCGAATTTCTTCATCAAAACATTGGTGTTATCTCCATGGGATGATCTTCTTCTCTTTTCTTCCCTCCTCATGCATTTGCATCTAGTTTTTATGCTTTGCTTAACTTGTTTTTGTTTGGTTAATTTTTCAGTTTTTGCTTTGTTTTGTTTTTCATATAAAAATAAAAATAAAAATTTGAAAATCAGAAAAATACAAAAACAGTGTGTGTTTTGTGTACATTGGTACTTGTGTATCTTGGATGGCCATTGAAACAAAGTTTCCTAAACTTTGTATTTCTTGTAGCTTAGATGAGCATCTCTATGCACAACTAAGCAAGTGAGCTTTGTGGCTCGTGTTTGTGATGAGTAAGATTAAGTTGTCTCTTGCACTTAACACTCGTATCACTCTTTTTGACGGGAAGGATTAGAAAATCCTAAGAGAAAGGTGTTAGGTTCTAAAGACTTAGAATTAATGTATTTAGAATTCTAATTTGTATTGTTGGCAAACCATGATCAAAACATGTTATTTAGTCTTGTTTAGACTTGCTCAAAGTTGTGTCTTTTATGTAAAGTTGGAATCAAGCTAATGCAGAAGTTACTGTGCATTTCAGCCTGGCTCGATCGATCGAAGCTTAGGCTGGATCGATCGAATTTCAGGTCTGATGTGTTTTTTTTGCAGAATTCCAACTCAGCCCTATCTCATTAAAACGTTTAGGGTTTTATGTTTTGCCCTAGGTATATAAGGCAAACCCTAGCCACGTTTTAGTTGTTGCTCATATTGCTATTTGTGTGAATCTCTTGTGAGATCCTTAAGGAGCTTTCCTTCACACAAGCTTAGGATTATCAAGGAGGAGATTTCTTCAAGAACTTGATGATCATTCAGTTGCTGCACTAAAGAACTTAAAGAAACACAAGCGGGTGTGCTTGTACTTGCTGGAGAATCCAAGAAAGAAGGAGTCCGTGGTCTCGGAGCTTGCACGTGGTCGTGTCAGTAAGTTCTACTGGTGGGTAGCAATAAGAAGTCGAGCATGGGGGCTTGTAAGTCTTATTGTATGAACTTCGATTCTTTCAAAAGTGGATTCAGGTTTACCTTGAGGATAGCAAGGTTAAATCCTCCCTAGGTTTTTACCGGTTTGGTTTCCTGGGTGATCATATCATTGTCTTATTTATCTTTCCGCTGCTTTGCATGATATGATTGTTTGATTGTGATAACCTAGATCTGAAATTTGGACTAAGTAATCACTTGGTTAATTAACTAGGTTAATCCAATTGGTTTTTAAGGGGTCTAAAAACCAACAAGTGGTATCAGAGCAGGTAGTTCTCTTGTTGTTGATCTTTTAATCTCTGAGCTGATTCTTGACCCCTGTTGTCATGGAACACGGACACTCTCTTGTTATTCCTCCTCACTTTGATGGGAATAATTATGCTTATTGGAAAGTAAGGATGAAAGCATTCCTGAAATCCATTGATGAGAGAGTCTGGAACTCCATTGAGTACGGATGGGAGAAGCCCACTACTCCTGTTAGTGAATGGGAAACTTCTCAGAAAGAAGTAGCAGCTTTCAATAGCAAAGCTATGAATGCTATCTTTAATGCTGTTTCTATGGAGGAATTTAAGAGAATCTCTAATGTTGAGGTTGCTCATACTGCTTGGACTATCCTCCAGACTGTGCATGAAGGCACAAAGGCTGTCAAAATAAATAAGTTACAGCAATTAATTACAAGATTTGAAAGCATTAGGATGTCTGATGATGAATCTTTTGATGAATTCTATGCTAAGCTTAATGATATTGTTAATTCTGCTTATAACTTGGGTGAAATCTATGATCAACCTAAAATTGTTAGGAAGATACTTAGATCTTTGACTGAAGATTTTAGACCTAAAGTGACTGCCATCACTGAAAGCAAGGATGTGGACTCCATCCCTGTTGATGAACTTGTAGGATCTCTTCAATCCTATGAATTGGATCTACCTAAGACTAGCAAATCCAAATCAATGGCTCTTAAGTCAGTTGATGATGTTGAGGTTGGTGGAGTTGATGATGAGCTCTCTGCTACAGAGATTGCTTACCTTGCCAAGAATTTTAGGAATTTCCTTAGAAATAACAACAGAAAGGCAAGAGATAAGAACACTGTTGAACCTAGAAACTTTAGGAAGAATGATCCCACTAGGGTTAACAACACTGATAAACCTGGAGAAAAAGTAGGTCAATCTTCTAATAGCACTATAGGTCCTCAATGTTTTGGATGTCAAGGGTATGGTCACATGAAATCTGAATGTCCTACTTACTTGAAGTCTAAAGGTAAGGCTATGGCTGTAACCCTTAGTGATGGTGAAGTTTCTAATGATGAGTCTGGATGTGACGAGGATGGAAACTTCATAGCTTTCACTGCTACTATTGTAGTCAATGAAAGTGTATCTGCTGAAAAGAACCCTTCTGATGGAGAACTCTCTGAGGATGCAGATCTTCAAGAAGCCTACAATAAACTTTGCAAGGTTGCTGCAAAGGATGCCATGAATGTTGAATTAGGCTTGAAGAAAATTGCATCTCTTGAGCTTGATAAGAATAATTTTCTTATGAAACTGTTTGATGCTAATGAACTTTTGAACAATGTGAAAACTGAGAATATGCTTTTACTTGATAAAGTTAAAAATTTGGAACTTGATTTATCTGTTGCTAGATCTGCTAGTTCTAAACTTGATCATATGCTGAGTGTTCAAAAGTCTTCTTCTGACAAATCTGGATTAGGTTTTGTTGAAAGCATTAATGTGTCTACACCTAATTCCACTATCTTTGTTCCTTCATCTTCTTCTAAACCCCCTGTGAGTGAGGTTGTCAAACCCTTAGAAGTTACACCTCCTAGGAAGATTAGGGTTGATCTTAAAGAGTCCAAACCTAAAAAGACTACCTTTTCTAAGGACAAGACACATGATAAGCCTGCCTAGGTTTGTCACTTTTGTGGAAAGTCTGGACACATTCGTCTAAACTGTTACAAGCTGCAAGCTGCTAAGAGAGCAAACAAACCAAAAGTACCTGTGCCTCAAGCACAAGATCCTATGGTACTCATTGGTGAATTGGTAAAGGCTCTAAACCTTTATTCCAATCCTAGAGTTGGAAATCATTCTTATGTGAATAAGAACTCCAATGCTCATGGTGCATCTAAAAGATTTTGGATGCAAAATGCTCAATCTAATTGAGCCTTTCTGACATGGTCCTTATGCTTCATTGCTCTACTCTTTGTAACCTTTGTTTTTTTTTGTTTTGCTTTTGTTTTCTTTTTGTTTCTAGGACTTGCATTGCATAACATTCATGCATTTCATTCTAGGACTGTTTTTTTTTTTTTAAATAAAATAAAATAAAAGAAAAAAAAGAAAAAGGAAACAAGTTGTGTTTTGCACTATTTTCTTGGTTTTGAAAACAAGGTTGGTCAATTTATGTTCACATAACATGTGTTTTGTACTCTGTTTAGCTTTGATAAGCTTTCTTATTGCACTTTACTAGTTGAAGCTTTGTAGTGCATGTTGTATAGGAAAGATGTTTATGGTGTTGATCACTTTGTCTTGATCTTGAAGTCACATGTCTTTGACTGTCGGACTTGAACCTTTTGAGAAAGGCATAAATAACCATCTCACCACTGTTCACTAGCCAATTATTAACACCTTAGTGCATATCGTAAGATTTTGTGCTTGAGAAAGTGTAGCACATGCACAAAAAGAACATAAGGTGTAGCCTCTGTTTAATTGCTTAATGCTTAAAATTGGTGTGAACTATTAGGCTTGATGCCAAATCATATTATTAAAATTGGTGTGTACATTATCCTGGCTTTTTAATAAGTTTCTGAATAAATTAAAATTGGTGTGTATATTATGAGGAAAAATTCAAGAAACTTACATGATTGCAAGCTTATGTTCTAGGAGATGTGGGAGTTATATGATGTAACTCTTTAGGTGATAGTCTCTTTTAAATTCTATGTGATGAATTTTATAGACTTTGTGATTGATTGCTATTCACATATCACCTCACATGTATCTCAAGTTTCTGCTAGTTGCACACATTACACAAGTTACTCTTTGCTAAACTTTGTACATGTTATTGTGTGTGTTTTTGGTTTGACCAACGAAGTTTGAAAATACTGAGTTTTTGTGCAAAACAGATTTGTTGCTTGAGAATTTAAAGGGACAATGTGTGAAAATCTTAAATTTTGGGAAAACTGGGTTTAAAACTTGTGTTTTTGAAAAACTTTGCATCTCATACTCATGCATTTTATTCACATTTTTCAATGCTTGGAGGAGTTTATGCACAAAATTAAGCTGTTTTTCAAAACTGTGTTTTTTTTTTGGAATTTCGATCGATCGAGGCTGTATTTCGATCAATCAAAATTGCGATTAAAATTTTAAGGGATCCTCTGTCTGTTTTGATCAATTGAAAATCGTGAATCAGGTTTTTAAAAATCAGATCTTAACTTTTTCAAATCACCTTTTTCAAAAGTTTTCAAACTTTTCTTTCTCTCTCCTTTTCGGACTAGGCTCCACATCAATTTTTTGTCGTTTTCCTCCGTTCTTTTTGCAAGGTTTCTCTCTCCATAAGCCGGTATGTCCATATTACCTTTTCTTTTGCATTGTTTTTCATGTTTTCATGCATTATTTCATGATTTATGGGTAAATTTTTGGACTATGCATAAATTGGGGTTTTTGATGTAACAAGCCTTATTTTGTGAAATTGATCCATGGATTTTGTTGGTATATTGATATATTCTTGATCTATGATG
Source organism: Notholithocarpus densiflorus (assembly GCA_030021035.2). Taxonomy (NCBI): domain Eukaryota; kingdom Viridiplantae; phylum Streptophyta; class Magnoliopsida; order Fagales; family Fagaceae; genus Notholithocarpus; species Notholithocarpus densiflorus. The sequence continues at coordinate 1,367,875 of JARYZH020000095.1, read as the reverse complement.
GTTAATTTGATCAATTTGGGGTTTTGTGAAAAATTAAAATTCTAGGGCTTGTATTGAACCCGAATTGGGGATTTTGTTCGAATTGGGTTTAATTGATGAAATTGGCTTGTTGAATTGATGTCATTCATCATTATATTCTGTGTTCTAGCTTCTGTGATGATCAATTGGTCAATTTTTTTATAAAAACGATCAAGTGGTTTTTCAATTTTGGGGTTTTTGTTAGAAACTCTATGCTCAAGCCAATTTTGTGAATTTGAACTTAATTTGAGATTCGTTCACTGCATTAGAGCATGCATCATGACATTTAACTGTTCATGCATCATATAGTTTTTTGTTCTATATTTTTTTGTGCTAACTTGCAGTCTGCCTTTGGTTTTTCTTTCTTGTGTTCTTTTTGGTTCTGCTTCGTGTCCTTGTCCTTACCCTAGCACCATGCCTAGGAAGACTAGAGCCCATATGACACCCTCCACTTTTTTTGAGCCTCCTTCTTGGTGTCTGTTGTTTCCGAGTGAGAAAAATAAAGAGGTTTATGAGAAGCTGAACTGTAAGAGAAAGATTTGGGCTGAGCGTTCTGTTGTGTTAGATGAGGTTGATCCTGCCATTAGGGCAAACTTTGAGAGTAGGGGCTGGCTGTCTTTGTTGGAGGTAGATCATCCACCCCCGACTGCCCTGATTAGAGAGTTTTATTCTAACCTCTCTGTCCACGTCTATGATTCCAACACTTTAGTAAAGAGTTGGATACAAGGTGTAAAGTTCACCATTACCCCTGATGTAGTGGCTGATGCTCTTAGGGTTCCTGTGGTTCAGCATCCTGTGTATCCTTATGATGAGTCTCCTCCCTTGGATGACATCATGTCTTACATCACTGGAGCTTCTATCCAGTGGGGTTCTTATCCTCGGATCACTTCTGCTGAGCTCACTGAGACTACCTATCTTTTCTTTAGGATAGCGTGTCATTCTTTGTGGCCTATTTCTCATCTACACACCATCCCTCTTAAGCGATGTACATTTTTGTACGCTCTTGTTACTGATGCTCCTATCAGTTTTCCTCATCTGTTTCTTCGTTCTTTGAACGAAGTTCATAGGAGTTTTTCCGTAGCTCATGCTCTTATCCATCCTATTTTCATTCATAGGATTTTGTTGTTTCATGGTTTAGATGTCTTCCCTGCTGGAGAGCCTGTTCATATTATTGCTCCCATAGGTGCCACTTTCCTTAGGCAAAGGGCTACTCACTTGAGAGTTGGCTCTACGCGTCCTAGAAGCGTGTCATCTGGTGCTGCCCCCCCTCCTCCCTCTTCTACAAGTGCTGCTGCTGCTGATGCTGATGTTGGGATCTGTGATTATGTGTTTGGGCCTTCTTTTCTCCTAACCCTAAACATATAAAATGATTGTTTTAAAGGCCGTCAAAGAGTTCACAAGTTGCACAAGCATTGAGCAAACCTTGTTCAAGCAAATTGTGACTGGAGACAAAGTTCTTGCCCTTGTTCATCTCTTTCTTGTGAAGAAGTTGCTGTGTATGTGCACCATAGGGTTTTGTAACCAAGCATCTTCTTGATCTTCATCGTGTGGATGAACTGAAGAACTTTGCAGCCAACAACCTTCTTAGTTGGTAATTGAAGTCGCGTACTGGGATTCGCACATTGGTTTGTCATGTACTTGGGAGCCGTGCATCAAAAGGAGAAACTGTCACTATAGAACAAGTCCAATTGGGTATTGGGGTAAGGGTTCAACTGTAGGTTGGTAAGGTACTTGGGATTCCTTTACTTGTAACCGCTTGTTGTGAAAATAGTAGAGTTTAGGGAGTGGTGACCTGAAAATCACCCGGTGGGGTTTTGCCGTTAGGTTTTCCCCATTCGTAAACAAATCACCGTGTTAAATTATTTTCCACTGCATATTTAGTTTATGGTGATTTGTTTGTGCTACCATGCGCTTTGCGTGTTAATTTGATTAATTAATATACTTGGTTAATTAATTAATTAATTTATCACAAGGGGTCAATACGTTTGTGGCCTATTACTATGCATACTGGAAAGTACGCATGAGAGCTTTCTTGCAGTCTTTAGATGAGAAAGTGTGGCAAGCTGTGGAGATAGGCTAGACCAAGCCTACAGAAGCGCTGGCCGATTGGGATGATGCGAAGATCAAGGTGGCAAACTTCAACAGCAGGGCATTGAATGCCTTATTCAGTGCGGTCACCAATGAGGAGTTCAAGAAGATATCCTCCACTGAAACTGCTAAGGAGGCATGGACCATCCTCCAGACAACCTATGAGGGAACAAAGGCTGTCAAGGATTCGAAGCTACAGAGGCTCACTACAAGCTTCGAAGAGATTAAGATGGAGGAGGATGAGTCGTTCGATGATTTCTATGCCAAGCTCAAGGACATAGTGAACTCAGCTTTCAATCTTGGGGAAACCATTCCTGAACCCAAGATTGTGAGAAAGGTGCTCAGATCTCTGCCTGAGAGATTCCATGCCAAGATTACGGTGATCGAGGAATCAAAGGACATCGACAAGATTCCTTTGACAGAGCTAGTTGGTAATCTACAGACTTATGAGCTAGGGTTAACAAGGATTAGTAAGTCAGGCAAAAGCAAGAGCATGGTGCTGAAGGCCAAGAACAGTGACACAGATGAGTCTTCAGACGATGAAGATTCTAAGATGAAGTCTTACATCACCAGGCAGTTCAAGAAGTTTATGAAGAACGCAAATGGAAAGGGCTTCAACAAGGACCATAGGCAATCCAGTTCTTCTTAGTTCAAGAGCCAAGATAAAGGGAAGAAAGATGCAAGGGATGGCGGTCAGTACACTATTCCAGCAGAACCTAAGTGCTTTGGGTGTCAAGGCTTCGGTCACATGAAAAATGAGTGTCTTACATATCTCAAGAGCATTGGGAAGAGCAAGGCACTTGCTGCTACTTTAAGCGACACTAAGCTTGAGGATGATTCCGACAATGAAGATGACGGAATCTTGAATGCCTTCACTGCCACTGTCAATCCTACTGAAGGGATTATTGAAAGTGTGGATGAAGAAGAGGACTTGGTGGAGTCCAATTCTGAGAAAATTGATGATCAAGATGATATCCATACAGCCTATGAAAAATTGTACAAAGTTTCTAAAAAACATGAGAAACTTTATAGGCTGGCCACTAAGAAGCTCAGTGATGTGGAACTTGATCGTGAAGAGCTTTCCACAAAGTTTGATGAAGCAAATCAAACTATTGGAGCACTGAGATTCAAGAACAATTTCTTGGCTGAGAAGACCAAGAAGTTTGAAGCGGAGCTATTTCAAGTCAGAGCTCAATTGGAGAGGACTTCAAGTGCAAAGCTCGATGAGATGCTAAATCTTCAGAAATCTGCATCCAATCGAACAGGTTTAGGGTATGGTCTTTCTTCCTCTAATATTGCTTCTACTAGTTCTACTGTTTTTGTTCCTCCTAGCAATAATGTTGAAATTGAGAACAATGATGTTAAAACTATTTTAGCTAGTGAGAACTTAGACAAGAATATATCTATCTTAGGAGCACCCCCTAAGCAAGATAAGAAAGAAACTAAGAACCCTAGGGCTAAAAAGGCTAACTCTCAAAAGCCTAAACAGAAGAAGCAGCATCTCTGTCATCATTGTGGAGTTGTCGGTCATACCCGACCAAATTGCTATAAGTGGCTTGCCACTCAACAAAGCAACGGCATGATAGCATCTGGAAGCTAGAATCAGCTTCAATCCTCTCTTGCTCCCCTTGGAGATCTTCTCAAAGCCCTCATGTTCCTTTCGAACTTAAATGGTTTCAAATTTTCCTCCTCACCACCAGTTCAAGGGTTTAATCAAAGGAAAGGTTCTTCCAGGGTGTGGAAGGAAAAAGGCTCAAAGTGATTCTATCACTTTCTTATCTCTCTTCTTGTTTTTGTTTGCATTACTTGTGTGTTTTGCTTTCAAGTTTTGAGTCAGCCTCGTTTTTATATTTGCTTTGTTTAACATGTTGTTGTTTGGTTATTTTTCAGTTTTGCTTTGTTTTGTTTTTCATATAAAAATAAAAAATAAAAATTGAAAAATCAGAAAAATACAAAAACAGTATGTGTTTTGTGTACATTGGTACTTGTGTACCTTGGATGGCCATTGAAACAAAGTTTTCTAAACTTTTTATCTCTTGTAGCTTAGATGAGCATCTCTATGCACAACTAAGCAAGTGAGCTTTGTGGCTCTTATTTGTGATGAGTAAGATTAAGTTATCTCTTGTACTTAACACTCGTATCACTCTTTTTGACGGGAAGGATTAGAAAATCCTAAGAGAAAGGCACAAATAACCATCTCACCACTGTTGCTCGCCAATCATGAATGACATTTTTGTGCTTCGGCATAGCGAAATTGGAATGTAAAATGCTTAACATAATTGGGTATTTCTTTTCTATCTCTTATATGCCCATGCATAATTTGCTTAAAAAGTAAACATACAAAGAAAAATCAAAAGCAAAAAGATCAAAAATGCTTTTAAATATGATTGTAAGCGTGTATTCTAGGAGATGTGGGAGTTATAGGATGTACCTCAAATGTGATAATCCCCATCAAACAGTTATGATTGTGTGTGAGTTAAAGTGATTCTCTTTTATCTCAAATTATCATAACATGGTGACACATTTGCAATCTTGCGATGTTCTTCACACACGACACGCAATATTCTTTGCTACTCTTGATACATATGCAGGTACAATGTGATTTGGCCATCACAAGTTTTACATGTGTTAATGTATGCTCACTAAACTGTCTTAACTTGTTTTTGAAATATAAAATTGGTTAGACTTGTTCAGTGTGTGCGTGTGTTTTTGAAGATCCATGTGCTTAAAATCTTTGTTGAGAGATGATTTTGAGAGTCTAATATGTTGATTGGATCATTGGTTGAGTTGCATGCTTAATTGCATTCATATCTGTGTTTTTCTCTTCTCGAAAAACTGTTTTGAAAAGCTTTCTCGACACCTCCTCGATACCTCCTCGACACTTGGCTATCTGTCGAGCTTCTTAAGCTTTTTCTTATCGCAATCTCACCTGCTTCTTGTCACCTGGTGGATCGAACGAAAAATCTCCTGGACCCTCGATAGCTTCTCGACAGCTAGTGGATCGATCGAGCTTTTGTTCTTGTGTCTTTACTGTGTTCCTCGACACCTTCTCGACAGCTGTATCTGTTGAAGTTTTTTTTCTCGACACCTTCCTCGACAGATGTCTCGACACCTATCGACACCTCTATCTATCAATAATTACTAAGGATCTATATATTCTCTCTTCGCGATCCGGTTCTCATTTCTTCGATCTCTCTCAATCTGTCCGCCCTTGTTCATCTCCCAAACACTATCTCTCTCACTCCAAACCTCTTCCAAAGGTGTTTTTCAATATTTTTCAAGTCTTTCCTCACTTGGTAAGCTTCTAATCTCCTTCATTTTCATGCATTTCATGTTTTGAAACCTAGGTTTTGGGGTTTTTGAAAATTTTTTGGGGGTTTTCAAAATTGATGAGTTATTGTTGAAATTTTAGATGGATTTTCACTTAAATGAGTTTAAAATCTCATGCATTGCATCACATTAGCATAATAACAGTATTATCATGCATTTTAGATGTGTGCAATTGTTTGTGTGCTGGTAGGATTGGATTAGGCTGAGCCCATGATGCAATTTCTTTTACATGTCACATGCTCATGCATTTTCCATGCATACGTACTCCATTTTCAATATACTTATTATATTTGAATTGTTTTGGAGCTTTTCTGATTGTCTTATTCTCTCTCTCCCTCTCTTTCTGTTTATGTTAGTCGTGTCTATGGCACCTAAGTGTAAGTCAGCTCCGTCCCAGAACCCATTGCGTTCTAGGGCATCGTCTTCTAATCCTACTCTGTCTCATCTTCGGTTCCGTGATGAGGATGCCCGAAAAGACTTCTCAGAGAACTTTTCTCGATGAGGTGTTCATTCGGAACGTCGAGTCATTTTGGCGGACTTCGCCGACACTGACCTTCCCACTGTCATTCACAGTCGGGGATGGGAGTCACTGTGTGACGTCCCGATCACTTGTCCGACCGTGCTGATCTAGGAGTTTTACTCCAACATGCATGGTTTCGATTTTTCAGTACCTCTCTTTTCTACTCGCGTTCGAGGTACGCGCATCACCGTCACACCGCAGCTTGTTGCGGATGTGCTTCATGTCCCTAGGGTAGTGTCTCCTAACTACCCTAGTTGTGAGCATCTACAGACTGTGTCCAAAGACGAGATGATTTCTGCATTTTGTGAGCGCCCTTCTGATTGGGGTGAGCGTCAGTTCACACCATGTAAGGCCTTTGCTAAAGGTCCTAGATTCATGAACATGGTGATGACTTTTGTTTTGCACCCACTCTCTCACTATAACTCTATCACAGAGCCTCGTGCTTGACTCTTGCTTTCCTTGTTAGAGCACCTCACTATAGATTTTCCTTCACATTTCATTCTTTCTATCTTAGATGTGTATAGGGATACGGCTACCCGTGATAAGCTCATTTTCCTTTCGGCTATCACGCGGATTCTATGCCATTTTTTTGTTCCTTTTCCCTCTTCCGACCATTTTTCTGTCATGTATGCCATAGACTGTGCTACCGTTAAACGTAATGAGGCGCAGTTTCATTCTCGGCAGTCGGATTCAGCAGCTCCTCCCTCCCGTTCTGCTCCTTCCACATCCGCTCCCTCCTCTTCTACGAGTGATGTGTCACTTGGAGACATCATGGCACAACTGCAGTGCATAGATGCTCGCCTTGATACACTCTCTACGGAGTTGTATCAGGTGAACGTTCATGTCAGTCGTATTGCATGACGATAGGCGACCATGGGTGGTTTTGCTCCAGAGGTTTCTCCTCCACCACCTCCAGTGGATTTTGATTCTGATGATGATGCTGATGGTGATGACGATAATGCTTCTGATGCTGATGATGGAGATGCTAGCTCTTCTGATGAGATGTCTACTTGACACTCTTACCCTTTGTCACTCGTGACAAAAAGGGGGAGTAGTTTTGGATATGAGAGTAGTCATACTTAGGGGGAGAGTTAGTATAGGACATTTTAGTTAGGGGGAGTGTTGTTGAGTGCTGAGGGATGTAGTGAGGATATTATGTATCTTTTCTTTTCTTTCTTTTATAGATACATTGTTCTTGTACATTGGGTCTTGTGACCATTTAGACATACATTGTACTTATTTCTTTCTATATATTGATGTATGTTGTTTCTTTCACCTACCTCTTACATGTGTTGTTTCTTTTCTCCCGTTTTACACATGCTTCTTATACTTGTATGCAATCTATTATTTCTGCTTCACACAAAGATGCCTTGATGAGTTTTGTTTAAAGTGTTTCAGAAATACAGGTTGTCAAAGTCTACTTGTCATAAACTCTCTTCTTGCAAAGTTTTTCAAGAGTTTGTGTTAGGATAGATTTTATTGTATTCAACAAGTGAATATGAGTTGAGTGATTTATGACTTCTCTCATATGTTCATTTGTTTGTTGTGGTTTTGTCACGGATTGCCAAAAGGAGAGATTGTTAGGACATATGTGTTTCACTTGTTAGGAACATATGTCACTATTTTATGTAATTGGCTTATCCTTTGACAAAACGCACTTTACTTGTATTTGAGTAGATTTAGGATGTGTTTAAATACTTCAAGAAACCATGTTTCAAGATCAAGTGTTGAAGCCTTCAAGTCTGTTCAAGAAAACAAGCTGAAAGTGCAGAGTTGTTAAAACTCGACAGCTAGCTCGACATCTAGCATGTGTCGAGGTTTAAGAAGTTGTTTCAGCCCCGTGGCTCGACAGCTAGCTCGACAGATGCTCGACAGCTTCTATCTGTCGAGGTTTAAGAAAACAGCAATCTGATCTGTTTTTCTTGGGATCCGTGATTATGTGTTTGGGCCTTCTTTTCTCCTAACCCTAAACATATAAAAGGATTGTTTTAAGGGCCGTCAAAGTGTTCACAAGTTGCACAAGCATTGAGAAAACCTTTTTCAAGCAAATTGTGACTGGAGACAAAGTTCTTGCCCTTGTTCATCTCTTTCTTGTGAAGAAGTTGCTGTGTATGTGCACCATAGGGTTTTGTAACCAAGCATCTTCTTGATCTTCATCGTGTGGATGAACTGAAGAACTTTGCAGCCAACAACCTTTTCTAGTTGGTGATTGAAGTCGCGTACTGGGATCCGCGCATTGGTTAGTCACGTACTTGGGAGCCGTGCATCAAAAGGGAGAACTGTCACTACAGAACAAGTCCAATTGGATATTGGGGTAAGGGTTCAACTGTAGGTTGGTAAGGTACTTGGGATTCCTTTACTTATAACTGCTTGTTGTGATAATAGTGGAGTTTCAAGAGTGGTGACCTGAAAATCACTCGATGGGGTTTTTGCCGTTAGGTTTTCCCCATTCGTAAACAAATCATCGTGTTTTTTATTTTTCGCTGCGTATTTAGTTGTTTGGTGATTCGTTTGTGCTACCACGCATTTGCATGTTAATTTGATTAATTAATAAACTTGGCTAATTAATCAATTAATTTATCACAAGGGATCAATACGTTTGTGGCCTATCACTTACAGCTACTACCAGAGACTTCAGGAAGGTGCTGATGGGACAAGGATCAACACCAGCAATCTACCCTACACATGGAAGGTAGAGATGAAAGAAGGAAGATAGTATAAAACAGAAAGAAGACCCTGAAGGAAAAGGACCAAAGAATTAATGGAGAAACACTGTAGCTATAAGAACTGTACTTGTAATCAACTTCAAGAAATATATACAAGAACTGATATCCTCGGACTATGTCGAGGACGATTTTCATTAGATACAACCAGTCCACTTTTACTTTCTTGTCATTTGGATCCACTATAATCGTTACCCAACTCATTATAGCCTAGTTTTCCAACCCATTCTCTACAAATTCATTGTATTGGGCGCTTTGGGCCTATATCCTTTTAACTTTTGGGCTTATGACTGAAATCCAGTCCTTACAATTGGCACCGTCTATGGAAAATTCTTGTGTTTTAGTGAGTTTGATGTCCAACTATGGTAGGTTCAAGTCCGAATCTAAAGGAATCTATAGGGTCCCAATGTCAAGATCATTTTGTTAATCTTGAGCGAAGAAGGGACTAGGAGGTTAGTGTACATACCACCCATACTAGCAGGAGCCAATCTCAAGGTGGGAGTCATATCTCTCATGAGGAGAATACTAGAGCCATGCAACTGGAGATTGATCATTTGAAGAGGAAGTTGCGCCACGAACGGCGAAGGCGAACTCCATCCAATTTTGACTTCTTTTCTGACGAGGAGGAGGATGGTAGTTATAGACCCAGATCAAGGACTCCTCCTAGTGAATCTTTCCCGTATGATAAGGACTACCACCATGAGCACAGAAACAGGAGCTCGTCTTCCAAAGGCTTGGGAAATGATGCGATGAGCAGAGCGCTTAACCAAATTTCTAGATCACCTTTCACGTGCAAAATTGAGGGAGGGAGACTTCCTCGGTGGTTCACTTAGCCCATGTTCACCTTATACAATGGCCGAACAGACCTTGTGGAACTCGTAAGCCACTTCAACCAGAGAATGGCTGTGCACTCCAAGAATGAGGCCTTGATGTGCAAGGTGTTCACCTCCAGTTTAGGGCCCGTGGCCATGAGGTGGTTTGATGGCTTAGGAGCAAGTTCCATCGATTCCTTTAAGGAACTCACTCGGGCGTTTGGATCTCGCTTTATTATGTGTAGTAGGATTCCTCGGCCCTTAGATTCCTTGTTGTCTATGTCCATGAGAGAAGGGGAGACCCTAAAAACGTACTCGGACAGATACTAGGAGATGTTCAATGAGATCGATGGGAACTTTGATGACGTGGCTATAAGAACTTTCAAGGTCGGCTTGCCTGCCGAGCATGATTTGAGAAAGTCCTTGACCAAGAAGCCGGTAAAGAGTGTGCGTCGGCTTATGGACCGTATTAACGAATACAAACGGGTTGAGGAAGACCAGTAGTAAGGGAAAGGAAAGGCTAAAGTTATCCCTCAGGACAGGAGGGATTTCAAGTCAGATAGATACAATAATAATAGACCCCGAAGGGATTTTATGGGGCAATCTGGGTATACGGCTCCTCAAATGGTTAACACGGTGTTTCGAGAACCAGTAAATCAAGTCTTGGAAAAGATCAAGAATGAACCATACTTCAAATGGCCAAACAAGATGGGAGGAGACCCTATGAGGCACAACCAAAGTCTTCATTGCTAGTACCACCAAGAACGAGGACACACCACCAAGGACTGTAGGACTTTATGGAATCATCTGGAGCAACTGGTCAAAGATGAAAGGTTAAAACAGTTTTTGTATTAGCCCAATGGGCAAGGAGACCAAGCAGGGTCAGGGGCTTAGGGGAATGCTTCTTCAAGGCCCCCTTTGGGCATAAATAATGTCATCTTTGCTGCTCCTGGGAGGACTAGTTCTCATCCCTCCAGGTTGATGTCTGTAGCTCGGCCACCCACTGAGAACTGCAATTCTGAGCCGAAGAGGGCTAGAGTGGAGATCCGACAGGCGATGAGTTTTTCAGATGAGGACAAAGTCGAAACCATACAGCCACATGATGATGCTTTAGTGGTCACCCTCAGGATAGAAGGGTATGATGTGAAGAGGGTGTTGGTAGACCAGGGCAGTGGTGCAAAGATCATGTATCCTGATCTATATGAGGGGCTGAGGTTGAAACCTGAGGACTTGGCACCTTATGATTCACCCTTGGTAAGCTTTGATGGGAAAGTTGTAATTCCAAGGGGCTAGATTAGATTACGGATACAGGCGGGGTCCGAAATGGTGGAGATGGACTTCATTGTAGTGGATGCTTATTCCCCCTACACCGCCATTGTGGCAAGGCCCTGGCTCCATGCCTTGGGAGCCGTTTCTTCCACCTTGCATTTGAAAGTTAAGTATCCGTCCGGGGACAAAATTGAGGAGCTAGTTGGGAGCCATTCTATGGCTAGGCAGTGCTTGGTAGCTGCAATTATGCATCAGCTTGGGGTTGAGTCCTCGGCCTTCATTGAGAGGGGCTCATAGCAGTCAAAGATCCCGGTCTTGTCTATGGACGTGGTGTCGGAAGGGGCAAAGTGCGAGAAGCTGGAAGAAATTGTTATAGATGGTGATCCGGAGAAGTTTTATCAAGTCGGAGCTCAGCTGCCTCCTCGGGAGAAGGAGGAGCTGATCATGTTTTTGAATAGAAATATTGATGTGTTCGCATTGAATGCTTATGAAACTCTTGGGGTGGATTCAGACTTCATTTGCCATCATCTAAATGTCAACCTGGCTATCCTCCCTAAGAAGCAACCACCTCGGTGCTCATCTAAAAAGTATTCTAATGCTGTTAATGAGGAAGTGAACAAGCTTAAGCAAGCTGGGGCTATTAAGGAAGTCTTCTATCCTGAGTGGTTGGCCAATATGGTGGTAGTGAAAAAGAAGAATGGGAAATGGCGGGTATGTGTAGATTTCACAGATCTGAATAAAGCTTGCCCCAAGGATCCTTTCCCTATGCCTCGAATAGATCAATTGGTAGATGTCACTGTAGGCCATCCTCGAATGAGCTTTCTGGACGCCTTTCAAGGGTACCACCAGATACCTTTGGCTTTGGATGATCAAGAGAAGACAGTTTTTGTTACTCCTATTGGGAATTACCACTACAAGGTGATGCCCTTTGGTTTAAAGAATGCAGGGTCTACTTATCAGAGGATGATGACCAGGATGTTTGAGCCACAGCTAGGAAAAAACATTGAGATTTATATAGACGACATGGTGGTTAAGAGTAAGTTGGAATCCGAGCATATTAACGATCTTGGAAATATCTTTGAGATCTTGAGGAGACACAAGCTGCGACTTAATGCTTCTAAGTGCTCTTTTGGTGTCGGATCAGGGAAGTTCTTGGGGTACATGGTTACTCACCGCGGAATTAAAGTCAACCCTGACCAAATTAAAGCAACTAATAATTTATAGCCACCTCAGAATCCCAAAGAGGTCCAGAAGTTGACATGGATGACTGCTTCTCTAAACCGATTCATTTCTCACTCAGCATACAGGTGTAGGCCTTTCTTCCAGTTGTTGAACAAGTGGAAGGGATTTGAATGGACCAAGGAGTGTGTCCTGGCCTTCCAGTAGTTGAAAGAATACCTATCTCGGCCACCCATTATGTCCAGACCCGAGGTGGATGAGGTTTTGTTTGCTTACATTGATGTGGCTTCCCATGCGGTGAGCCTGGTGCTTGTATGGGTTGATAGTGGTGTACAGAGGCCAATTTATTATGTGAGCAAGTTACTACATGAGGCCGAGGTCCGTTACCTACCACTGGAAAATGCCATTTTGGCAGTGGTGTATACTACGCGTAAGCTCCCCCACTACTTCCAATCACACACAGTTGTTATCCTAACTCAACTTCAGCTTAGATCTCTACTATGGAGTGCTGATTACACAAGGAGGATTGCCAAGTGGGGTACGATCCTAGGGGCTTTTGATATCAAGTACATACCTCGCACCTTTATCAAGGGTCAGGTCCTCGCTGATCTGGTGGCCGAGTTTGCTGAATCCCCATTAAAAGAGAAAGTTGAAAAGTAGAACATGGATGGAAAATCAGTTGGCGTGGTCTCCTTAAAAGAGCCATTATACTGGAAGGTATACGTTGATGGTGTGGCGAATCAAAGAGGATCTGGAATGGGGCTAGTTCTGATATCTCCTGAGAAGATCACTATTGAGAAATCCTTGAGATTGGGCTTCTCGGCCACAAACAATGAGGCTGAATATGAGGCCCTGCTGGTAGGGATGACCATGATTTAGAAATTGGGAGGAAAAGCAGTGGAGATATTTTTGGATTCAAGATTAGTTGTGGGCTAGGTGAAAGGAGAGTTAGAGGCCAGGGATATGAGAATGCGAGAATATTTAAATCAGGTTAAGTGTTTACAGTCAGGGTTTGAGTCTTTCAACTTACAGCATATCCCTAGAAGTGGAAACACCCATACTGATTCTCTGGCCACTCTTGCAACCTTCTCGGCATAGGGCTTACCTCCGGTTATCCTTGTTGAAGACTTGAGTAAACCTACTGAGATGAAGAAGGAGGTGGTCTATATTCATCAAGTTAGAGTGGGACCTAGCTAGATGGATTCTATTGTGCTTTTCCTTAAGGAGGATATCTTAATCAAGGAGAAGTCCGAGGCTAACAAGGTACGAAGAAAGGCTCCTCAGTTTTAGCTGTCCGAGGACCAAAAGTTATACAAGCGCTCTTTTTCGGGGCCATATTTACTATGCATACACCCTGAGGCATCAGAGCTACTTTTGAAGGAGTTACATGAAGGGATTTGTGGAAGCCACACAGAAGGAAAATCCTTGTCTCACAGAGCCCTTACACAGGGATATTTGAGGTTGAACATGCAAAAGGAAGCACAAGAATATGTGAAGAAGTGTGATCAGTGCCAAAGATTTGCCCCAAACATTCATCAACTAGGGGAAGTCCTTAATCCTCTATCTAGCCCTTGGTCATTTGCTCAATGGGGCTTGGATATTGTTAGACCTTTCCCTAAGAAAGAAGGGAATAAGAGATGGTTGCTAGTCGGCATGGATTACTTCACCAAATGGGTTGAAGCTGAACCATTGGCAAATATCAGGGACGTGGATGCCAAAAGATTTGTTTGGAGAAATATTGTCACTCGGTTTGGGATCCCCCACACCCTCATCTCTGATAATGGTCTTCAGTTTGATAGCAAAACTTTCAGGAGGTACTGTTGCGACCTGGGAATTACGAATAGATATTCCACTTCGGCTTATCCACAGGGGAATGGACAAGCTGAGACTGTTAATAAGGTCATAGTGAGTGGACTCAAGAAGAGGTTGGATGATGCGAAGGGAAAATGGGTGGAAGAACTGTCACACGTCCTTTGGACATATCGGACCACCCCTCGTAGATCAACAAGAGAGACACCATTTTCAATGACTTATGGAGCCGAGGCTGTTATTCCTCTAGAGACTGGATTCCCAACACTGAGAACAAGTTCTTTCATTTTGAGCAACAATGATGAGCTGTTAGGGAAGAGCTTAGACTTAATTGAAGAGCGAAGAGAAAAGGCCATGGTCCAATTGGCGTATTATCAACACAAGCTCAAGCAAAGGTATGATGCCAACGTGAAGCTAAGGCCATTAATGCTTGGGGACTTGGTATTAAGAAAGGTTTTGGGTACTGACAAAAACCCAACATAGGGAAAGTTAGGGCCCAACTGGGAAAGGTCATATCACATCACCTCAGTGGCTAGAATAGGTGCATATTATCTTGAAGATCTAGATGAAAATGTTGTACCACGCCCCTGGAATATAAACAACCTGAGAAGGTATTATTATTAATGAAAGTTTTCTTTGCCATATTTTCGTTTATTACCTTTTGCGTTATACTTCCTATTATTTATGTGAATATCAAACAGAACCTTAGTCATGTCTGGCTCCTCGGACCACATACCTTAGGTAAATTGATATTTCATATCATTTTTCTAAATACCAAACAGAACCTTGGTCATACCTGGCTCTTCGGACCATATACCTTGGGTAAATTGATATTTTCAGACATCTTTCTAAGTATCAAACAGAACATTGGTCATGCCTGGCTCCTCAGACCACATACCTTGGGTAAATTGATATCTTAAGTTATTTTTCTAAGTGTTAAACAGAACCACCATATTTTTCTCAAAAAAGAAAAAAAAAAAAAAAAAAAAGAACTATGCCATATTGTTTTATTTATTATATAAATACAGTAGATTTTAAATCTATAACATCCTCTTCATAATCATTGTTCTTATTATCAAGCTACGATACCAACTATTTTTAGTGTAGGCAAAGTTTGAATTGTCAAAATTTATAAATAATTAGATTTTATTTGAATTTCAATGACATAACAACGTATAAGTTATAAAATTACGGGTAATTACTTTATGGCATCATGAACATGAAAACTTTATGGTGTCTTTTTATTTTATCTTTTTTGGTCGAATGACATGGAATAAAATAACCTCTAATAAGTAATAATAGTTTCTTATTGGAAAAATTCTCAAAAAAAAAGTTTCTTATTGGAAAAATTTTCAGGAATTATTTACTTATTTCTGTCACGTAGTGTACTAATAATAAGACATCTTCATTAACCACAAAAATTTGTGTCATTTTGCAGCGAATGAATAGGAGGGCTACAACCCTCTTCATTCCAGAAAGGGTGGCAAAGTTGCAAAGGCAGACTCTAATATCAAGCATGTCAAGACGATCGCGTTGATTAAATATAATGTATTAACAATAAATGTGGAAATGTAGTTTACCATTTTCAGAAAACTTTTGTATCTTGTCATCTAATATCAAGCATGTCAAGAACTTTGTAGCTCAAACTCAACTGATTGGCAATTAAAAATTTAAAATGGCACTTCCTATCTTGACGTCTTTGAGGTTGGTAATCAGGGTTCAAATATCCCCCTTCCCCAACTATCGATCTATTAATTAAATAAAATATATAATTTCAAGCAATTATTTTCTTTCTATCAGATCATTGCTCTCAAATGTGAAAAGAATTCAAATCATAAATTTTAGGCATAGTATAAATATAAATATATATATATATATATATATAACTCTACAAAAATTACACATTTTTTAGAGCGTAGATTTCTAAGAAATCTAATGGTTAGAAAATATTTGTAATCAATGTTATCTTTAAAATTAATTGTTGTTCATATTAGCTAACCTAATTAAAACACTAGTATTATAAACCCAGTTTAAAATACTAGTATTGCTATTTTCGTGTGTGTTCTAATAAGTACTAATTTATAACCCCATGCATATGCATGGATACACTTAAAAATATACAATAAGATGCATAATATAATTTATATATATATATATAATTTAAATACTATTGATAGGCATTTTTATATTTTGTTAACTCTTTAAAAAAAATTTTAAGGATATTATTAGGTATAAAATGTAAATTGTCCATGTTTTTATTATTATTATTATTATTATTATTATTATTATTATTATTATTATTATTTTGATGCTTTTTTTATGATTAATTTATTCTAGACTTTTTGGGTTTTGCACTTAATAACTCACTTGGATGAATATTTATGATATGGTCCCATATTTGATTTTAAAATTAAGAAATAAAACTCTTTAAAAATAAATAATTTAAGACACATGGCACAAAATTGGAATTCTAATTTGGAATTTTAATTTGAGTTTCTCTCAGCTTCATTTATTATTATTTATATATAGATATAGATTACTGTTTAATAAAAAAAAAATTTAATTTGAGAGAATATTATATTATTTTCTTTTCTACTTTCTTTCTCTCCCCTAATTAATTCAGCCTTAACCTTGCATAAAAGCCTATTCTCAACGTTCTTGAGTTGCAGATTTTATTTCTCATGGACTTATTCTTATCTGGTATTTACATATTGATTATTTGATATGTGAGGCCGTTCAGCAAATGATTATTTGGGTCTAAATTAGATTTCTTTATTTTGGATTCACAAATCTTGTGGTGGAATGTGAAAATCAACAGCAGGTGGATGCTCTTAATAAGGGAGATATTTATTTTAGTGAGGAAGAGTTACTGTTAAATGATCTTAGCCTCTTAGATATTGTTTTTATAAGGAAAAAAACAAATGAAACCAAATATGATCCTTAGAGATAAAATAAAATTATCAAATTGTAAAGATTATAATAAGATTGAACTATCAAAATTTGATCTGTAGTGAATAGAATTTGTTTGTATTTCAAATTCTAATCCCTACCATATGACAAGACAACAATAATGCCAGGAGAGTAGGAGTTCTTACCATATTAAATCTCTCTCTCTCAACGTTTAAGGAGCCACCAACCATAAAAATATAAAAAATAAATAAATAACTTTTAAGGAGCCAATACATGGATATTCTTAGATTAGGATTATCTAAACTTCAAGTAATACCAGATAAGAATAGAAGTTCATAAGAAAGAAAATCTGCAACTCAAGAACATTGAGAATAGGCATTTGTGCAAGGTTAGGTAAGAATTAATTGGGAGAGAGAAAGAAAGTAGAAAATAATATAATATATATTCTCTTAATTAGCAATTAATTTTAAAGATGACATTGATTATAGTGATTTCCTAACCATTAGATTTTTTAGAAATCTACAATCTAAAAAAGGTGTAACTTATTTACTATTCGATCCATAAACTCATATTTTATGCAATATTTTAAACTACAAAAGCTTGAATTTAAACAAATGATTGATAACATGGCTATTGATCTTTGATCACCTTGAAATTTTGCAAATATGGAGAACATACAAAGACAGCGTAATCCAACGGTTGATTTGTTAAAATTCGCATTCACTTAAAAAATATTGAGAGATGTAACATTACTTAGAGCTACACCTAGTGTAACTTGAACCCAACTATATATATATATATATGTATGATATGAGTTCAAATTACACTTAGTATAACTTTAAAAGAATTACACCTATTTTAAACCACTGATTTCTCACATATCTAATGGTAGAAAAAAAAAAGGTAGTATTTATTGCTTTCCAACTCATCTCATCTAATTAATACTAGAATTTTTGTCTCTCTCTTATTTATTGCATATAACAATTTATAAGCATCTTAACATTTAAGGAGATAATTTCAAGCAATTATTTTCTTGACACAAATGTTCCAGGTGTCAAGCATTTTTGTCAATTTGCTAAATGCTTATTATGTGTAGTAGGTTTTAGGATAGAAACTATTCAGCCGGTAATCATGGTAGACCAGTTGTCAAGACAATAGTCAATAGACATCATTTTTCCTATATAAATACGGGCTGTCATTACAAGGTTTTCACGTACTAGCTTCAGGCTTTTTGTAAGAAAGTGAGATAGTGAAAGAGAGGGATGGATTTTCAAGAGCGATTGTGTTTCTTCCTCTTGCTTAGCTTTACCACACTGTGCTTCGCTCGCCAATTCCCATTGGGTATGTATTCTACATTCATAACAATGTTGAACATACTTTCGTTTCTCCATAATATAGAAAAGAATCATGAGATTTTTAATTTTTTTAATTTTTAATTTATTTGACAATTTGGCAAAGAGAATTTCTCATGATATTTCATTTTATTTGCAGAGAATGAGAAGACTTTGTTCCCCGACTACGATCCACCACATAATCATAATCAACCCCCTCCTCCTCCATTGGATGTGTCTACTTCACTTTCGAGTATGTTTGTTAATTTTTCTATATAATATACATTTTCTACATAAACTTTTCTAAATAGATGAATTGAAAATTAATTTTAATTTAGTTAATAAATTAGCAAAGCAAATTTCTCACTACGTTTCATGTTACTTACAAATAATGAGAAGACTTTGTTCCCTGACTATGACCTTCCACATAATCATAATCAGCCTCCTCCTCCTTCATTGGACGTGTCCACTTCACTTTCAAGTACACATTTGATGATTTTTTCTATATATTATCTCTTTTCTACATAAATTGTTGCGGGTAGACAAGTTGGAATGCATTTTAATTTAGTTAATGATTTGGCAAAGGCATTCTCTCAAGACAATTCATGTTTCTTACAGATAATGAGAATACTTTGTTCCCCGACTATGACCCTCCACATACCTTTCGCTGGCCCCCTCCTCCACCATTGGATGTGTCTACTTCACTTTTAAGTATGTTTGCTAATTTTTCTATACAATAGCCATTTTCGACATAAATTGTTATGAATAGTTGAATAGAAATTAATTTGTAATTTAGTTGACAGTTTGGCAAAGAGAATTTCTCTTGACATTTCAATTTATTTGCAGAGAATGAGAAGACTTTGTTCCCTGACTACGATCCACCACATACCTTTCGTCAGCCCCCTCCTCCTCCGTTGGATGTGTCTAGTTCAATTTCGAGTATGTTTGTTAGTTTTCCTTTAATATACATTTTCTACATAAACTTTTGTAAAAAGATGAATTGAAAATTAATTTTAATTTAGTTAATAAACTGGATAAGGAAAACTCTCACGACGTTTCATGTTACTTACAAATAATGAGAAGACTTTGTTCCCCGACTATGACCCTCCACATGACCATAATCAACCTCCTCCTCCTGCATTGGACATGTCCACTTCACTTTCAAGTACATTTGATGATTTTTCTATATATTATCTTTTTTCTACATAAATTGTTGTGAGTAGTCAAGTTGGAATGCATTTTAATTTAGTTAATGATTTGGCAGAAACATTTTCTCAAAACAATTCATGTTATTTACAGATAATGAGAATATTTTGTTCCCCGATTATGACCCTCCACATACCTTTCGCTGGCCCCCTCCTCCACCATTGGATGTGTCCACTCCACTTTTAAGTATGTTTGATAATTATTCTATACAATAGTTATTTTTTACATAAATTGTTCTAAATGGTTGAATAGAAATTAATTTGTAATTTAGTTGACAATTTGGCAAAGAGAATTTCTTATGACATTTCAATTTATTTGTAGAGAATGAGAAGATTTTGTTCCCCGACTACGATCCACCACATACCTTTCGTCGGCCCCCACCTCCTCCGTTGGATGTGTCCACTTCACTTTCGAGTATGTCTGTTTGTTTTCCTATATAATATACATTTTCTAAAAATACTGTGAAGACTTTGTTGCCCCTATCCCCTCCACGTGAAACATTTTATAGGATTTTTTTTTATTTTTTTTTTATTTGACACCTGAAAATTATGGTGAAAAAATAACACATCAAGGATGTATTGTACAATTATTTTGATAAAAATTAATTTTTATTAATTAAAAAACAATTGAATCCTTGATATTTGAAGTTAATTTATAGAGATTAAAAAGATGTTATGAGAATTATAAAATGTTATTTTTCTGTAGAATAAATTAAAATTGTGTAAGTAGTCTAATAACTAGTGGTACCCTTACTCCTTCAACGCAAGCCTTATAAGGCCGAAGGGGGAGGGAGATTCTTTCGATGTGGGATCGTAAATTAAGCCGAGGACGTTGCACAAAGCATGCCTTGCGCAAAAAAAATACCCCCACAATATGCAAGTTGTCTTTTTTTTTTTTTTTTTAGACCAAATGCGTGTTGTCTTATTCACTATGTATGTATAGTCATTATAGATTAACTCAAATTAGATAAGTTAGATCTACACCAAATTGTTTTATTTTTTATTTTTTATAAATACAATAAAATTTAAATCTATAATGATCCCATCATAATGATTGTTTTTATTATCAAGCTAGAGCACCAATTATTTTTGGTCTAGGCAAAGTTTGAATTGTCAAAAGTTATAAATAATAAGATTTTATTTTAATTTCAATGACATAAACAAAGAATAAGTTACAAAATTATGGGTAACTTTATGGCGCCATGAACATGAAAAACTTTATGGTGTCTTTTCTTTTGTCATTTTTGGTCCAACGGCATGGAGTAACCTCTAATAACTTTATGGTGTACTAATAGGACTTCTTCGTTAACCCCAAAAATTTGTGTCATTTTACAGGTAATGAATAGGAGGGCTACAATCCTCTTCGTTCCAGAATGTGTGGCAACGTTTGCAAGACAAGACTAAATTTTTTTGATGATTGGTTAAATATAATAATATATTAGCAATAAATGTGGAGATGTCGCTTAGCATTTCCGGAAAGCTTTTGTATATTGTCATCTAATATCAAGCTTGTCAAGAACTTTGTAGCTTAAACTCAACTCTTTGGCAATTAAAATGGCACTTTCTATCCTAGTCTCTTTAATGTTGATAATCGGGTTCAAATATTCCCCTTCCCCAACTATCGGTATATTAAATAAAATACGTAGTTTTAAGCAATTACTTTCTTCTGTCATATCATTGCTCTCATACGTGAAAAGAGTTCAATTCTTAAATTTTAGGTATATATATTTTTTGGATGAATTATTATAAGAGGTCAGATCGAGGTCTAAATGGTATTTTAACTTCCAATCTTGTGCTTTAGAAGACATCGTGATCTTACTATTGATTTTGGTAGTGGGTCATGTTGCCTACATTTGCAAGTTCTTAATGGCTGGGACGTAACTATTAATAGATCAAGGGGACATGGCCCCTCCACAATTGTTTTTTATAATATATATAAATTATGTAATACTTCATTAATTGTTTGGGCCTTCAAAATGATAAATTCACTATTACTATACATCATTTGCATGATGGTCACTCCACAAGTACAAAGTTCTTGTGGAGTGAGGGGCAAGGCCCGGGGTTTAAATCTCTGGGAGGGAGCTTCATACACATATATACATTTCGATTTGGGTAGAGTAGAATTTATATCTTATAAAATAAAAAATAAAAAATAAAAAAATAAAAAAAGATGATAAGTTCACTTTTAATGGAGTGAAATTGGGGAAAGTTATTACTCTAACCTATTATAGATAATTCAAGAGATTATTCACTTGTAGTTTATTGAGTTGTCTCATTTGGAGTCAAAGCACGGGGAAAAGAGAACAAGCCCATGAGCCATAACCATAAGTTTTCTTTAGGTTCTAACTTCTAATATATATCCACAGTTTTGTTCAAACAGAAAATTCAACACTAAAAATTTAAATCTTATATTGAGAACTTTTTTTTATTGGGTGTATGCTGCGTATCATCAGGCGCGGTAATGATGAAACTAAAGAACATTTTTTGTTTTTGGCACCTAGCTACGGCAATATTTGCAGAAATCTTAAGCAGTAATGTTCTTTTCTTATTCGAAATGGGGTTATGTAATTTGTCAGCCCAAATTGGTGTAAAGCATGAACTGAACACAAGTCGAAAATTTCATGTCAGAATTATCAATCACCTTTCATGCACTAAATTGAGACTTTTTTTATTACTTTTTGTTTAGAGAGATTTAACCAAATTTCAGAGCTCTTATTCGATGATAAAAAACTTTATCAATTGAGCTATTTTTATTATTTTGTTGGCCTACAAATGTTATTGAGTTTTGGTTAAGGTGTTACGGGTGTAAAGTAGCTTTGCTCCTTAACCTAAAGTGAATAGCATTAGTTACACAAAACATAATCTTACATGCGTTCCCACCCCATTTTTTAAAGAGACCATAACGAGCCTAAACCCAATGGAAGCCCAAATTTGTTGGCCTTTGAGAGTGACAACGCCCAAACTAAAACATTGGCTAACAAGTCCCCATTATCAAAAGGCAAAATACAACGAATTCCGCAGAATATATCAAGAACCCTAAATCTGCCACGATATGTTCTCAGCATATGCCCATAGTGGCCCAAGCCTAAAAATCCGAAGCCATGGGTCCAATAAAACTTGGGGAAGCTAGCCTAGGTTATGTCGCAGAACAAATACCCATTAGGAAGCCCAATTAGCAACCTAAGCTTGCAAAAGGAACCTAAGCCATCACCATTGAATCTAGGGGGGTACGATTTGTTCAGAAGGGGAGGAGAAATCTGAAGAAGTGGTTGTTCCTCTCTCCCTCTAATCTCACCTACCCATAGTTTCTCCTTTGAAATACTATTTTCATTAATTACAAGGATGGAAGAAGAATGTTCACTTTAGGCAGATCCCAAACCTCACAGCTTTGAACATCCTTTGATAGTTCTCAAGTTTGTCGAAGTTAGAGTGACTCTTAACATTTAAGAGGAATACTCATATATATATATATATATATATACACATATATTGGATTTACTT
Source organism: Notholithocarpus densiflorus (assembly GCA_030021035.2). NCBI lineage: Eukaryota > Viridiplantae > Streptophyta > Magnoliopsida > Fagales > Fagaceae > Notholithocarpus > Notholithocarpus densiflorus. The sequence continues at coordinate 1,345,177 of JARYZH020000095.1, read as the reverse complement.
TATCTTTCACCAAAAGATAATCACTAACCCTTTTTACTTATTATTATGTTTCATAAAATGCTATTTGGGTTTTAATGTTTGTGTGCAGGCTAATAGTGGCCCAAAAAATAAAAAAAAAGGAACAAAGCCCATTGGCCCCATTCTACAGCAAAATAGGACCCAAGAGTGCTAATAGTACTGATGTTTTTATGCACAAACAAATTATTATTTTCTATATTTAAGATCGGGTTTGGGGATCGGATCGTAGGATCGGCATAAGTATTGTAAGATCCTACTTTTTAATTAAAAAAATATACTAAAAAATACTCATAATTATAATTCAAAACATGTATTAAAGAAACATTGAAAAAAAAAAGTATTTTTTTACACAAATTATTAAATTACTAATAAAAGGAAAAGTATCAAATTACAATTATATAAACAAAGTTCAAAGTTCAAAAGTTACCACTCACAAAATACCAAATTCTAAGTTAAACAACTCAAAGCATGTACAATTTCTCACATAAACAACTCAAACCAAACAGCATAATTAGTAAAATATGGTATGCATTTAATATTATTCGACATCTTTTTAAAAAGTATGTTTCAAAAATTCGGCATAAAAATATGAAAACGGTGAAAAATATGTATGTGCATAGCATATAATTTTTTTTAGATAAATACAATAATCTTTGCATCATGACATTTTAACTCTTACCAAGTGTGATATAATTATTGGAACATCCAAATATAGTCATGGTCACAAAACTAGCCATGATTATTATGAGTTATGTAGAATCAGGGTTGAAATCTTCATTCACCCTATTATTGAATCATAAAAATAAATAAAAAGTGAAAGTCTAAGGACAAAAAAAAAAAAAAAAAAAGCTACAATACTTTCATAACAGTCTTAGTTTTAGTTGTGGTGGGTTTGAATATAATATTTTATTATTTCATTTTATTTTATTTTGACCTATAGTGAGCTGACACTTCAACTATTATGACATTTTGTTGTATTTTTAGCACAACTCATAAAAAATGGATGTGTGGGTTTTTTTTTTTTTTTTTAACACACAAGCCCAAGTAGAAACAAGGATCCTAAGCCCAATACTTATTTTTTTAAAGGATTGGGCTTGGTTCACCGCTAGGAATGACAACGGGCTGGGTTCGGGCTGGGTTTTTGCATACCTGAACCCGATCCGCAGGCCTGGACCCTTGACCCAGACTCGGCCCGATTATTAAACGGATTTTTTTGCGGGGCCCAGACCCGCCCCATCGGGCCCCATGGCCAAACAACCAATCCCAAAAATCCATTCTTTTCAAATCTCCACAGCCATACCCAATTTTTTTTTTTTTTTTTTAAATCCCATTTTTCAATCCTCAAACCCAGAAATAACCAAACCAACGGAGGAGACTTCAGATCAAACAAAAAATAAATATAAAGAAGAAGATAAAAATAGAAATGGAGAGAGAAGAGAGTCTTGGCCCCGAGTTGGAGATCAGAGAGAAAGAGTTTGAGGTTTTCGGCCTTGGGTTTTAGATCTAGAGATAGAGGGAAGGGTGCTTAGGTTCAGCCATGGAGGCTCAACCTGGGGCTGGCTATTGAGTGAGAGAAAGAGACAGAGCTACCTCAGATGGTGGCTCGCGGTAGCGGCTTATGGTGGCATTAAGTGGGGACGGGACAACAGTGAACAGACCGGCGGTGACAGCTGGGGACGGGACTGGCGGTGAGAGGCAGAGAGCTTGGGCGGCGCCGCAGCAATGCTTGAGAGTGATTGTGTGAGTTGTGAGATTGAGAGTGAGTGTGTGAGCTGTGAGATTGAGAGTGAGTGACAGAGTGCTCTTGTGCGTGCTCTTGGGTGACTGAGTGAATGATAGAGAGATTGAGCGTGCTCATGTGTGAGGCGTGAGCTGAAATGAGAGGTGGGTAGGTTAGGGTTTACAATTATATATATATATAAGGGGTTTTTTGTAATTTCAGAGTAACTGGGTTTGGGTCCAGGTTCGGGCCGGGTTTTCAATAAAACCCGGACCCGACTCAGACTCAGTTCGGGTTATTTTTTTAAAACCCATACCCGACCCTATTCTTTATCAAACCGGGTAAAATCTGGCCCATTAGGGTCGGGCCGGGCTAGGTATCCATGGGTCGGATATAAATTGCCATCCCTATTCACCACAGCTAAATTAGGCTGATTTCGAATCAGGTGGTGCATAGAGCACGAATCCTACAACACATACATGCTAATAGACAAGAAATATATGCATTGAATAGCAAGAAACAGCAAAGGAACGAAATTGATCAAGAAGGAACATAAAATAAAGCGTTAGGGATCTTTAAATAATGCAAAATATTTTATTACTTTCTTGATTGTGTAATACACTATGCTCACTAGGACGTGTTACAAGGTCCAAATAAGTTCAAAAATTACAGACTTAGATGGCTCTTCAAGCCTCTAAGACTTGCAAAGTTTGTTTGAATCCAAGTGTATTCTTTAATGGCTATTTGAGGATACCAAACGGTATTTCCTTCCTTTTTCTCTCTTTTTTTGAATTCTGACAGAGTTTTCTCAATGATTTTTACTCTAATTCACTGTTGCTGAATGCCTTTCATTGTTGGCTGCTTCCCCTTTTATAGTGCCATCCTAGGGTTTCCGGGGTACCACTGATTCCCTCTATTTGTTCTTCTGGGTACCAGAACCAATGTTGTGTCAACAACATTGGTGGCTGGTCCCTTCCTCATTCTTCATTATTTCCTTCTTTTGAGATTTCCTCTTCAAAAGACCCCAGCTGACCTTCCCGTATTGGGGTGTCCTAGTGGGCTAACCTTTGGTCTTTCTTCTTTCAAGGCTTCTAGATTCCACCTTGTCAGACCCAACTTTAAGCTGCTTTTCCCTTTTTCATTTTTCCCAAGTGAGCTGATTCCTTCCTACCAGGCTGAAAGATACCCAGCCACATTCCCTTATGGTTCTTCTTCTTGGGTTCCTCGAGGTACCAGGCCTATACTCATGGGTTGTTGGTTCTTAAACCTTCTGACCCCCTTTCTGCATCATTGGGTGGTTGATAGGGACATATCTATTCTAGTTCCTTGTGTTTCTTGGTACCCACCCTGAGCTTTCTTAATCCCAACCTGGTTTTGCTACATGTCCCGAAGATCCCAGGCTCCTGGGAATCCCCAGGTATCCTGGCCCAGTTATTTTCCCGGGCTCCCCAGCGATTTTCTGACCTTTGAGGGCTAGGCTGGGCTTTTTTCCTTCCTTTATTTTATAGGGCCCGAAACTTGCCCATTCATGGATTTGGGTTCCTCCTTATGGACCCTTAATGAGTTTGGACCTCTCTTCTTTCTTATTGGAAGCCCAAATGCTTTATTTTTCCTAGGTTTCAATTCTTTACTTTGTTTTGGGCTTTGGTATAACATTGTGATTTTTTGGACCTCAACATTTAGCCCCCCGAGCTCGTGGGTTGCCTGCAGCCCACGCGTGAGTAGACAAGACTTCTTAATTTATGTGGGAATTCCTTCCTTGCTGTTTCAAATGATTTCAAGATCCCCTTTCTCCTTTCCTTGGAATCCTGCTTCCCCATGCTGCCCTTTGACATCCTGATTTTTTACGTGTTACACTTCCTTTTGTAATTTCTCTTCTTTGCACGGAACGTGGCAGTTAAGTGTCTGAGTAAAACTTCCCCATCCACTTTTTACGTTCCCCGTAACTCCATTAATAACTGCCAATAACTCTCTCTTATAAAAAATTAAATATTGGCAACTGGCGCGTCTTTCTATACATCGTCTTCTCCAATTGTCCCTACGCCATTATTGCCGTTACTTCAAACCATCTTTTCACTTCCAGAGATTTTGGGTCCGTTTGGTACATGTGTTTAAAAACTGAAAATTGTTGTTTAAAAATATTTGTGAAAGTACGTGTGGGTGAAAAAGTGTGTGAAAATACGTGTAATATTGTTTAAAAACTGAAAATTGTTGTTTGAAAACACAAAACAAACACCCTCTTTATTTTCAAACTTATCTTCTTCCTTCTAGCTTCCGTTTCTCTATCCCTTCTTCTCTGTCCTTCACTCCCTTAACTTTTCTATTTCCTATGGCATTGTCGTTCCATGACTTCTTCTTCCTCACGAAAAAGGAGGGAACGTACTCCCAGCCTTTCTGAAAGTGAAAGCCCTTCTGGGTCTGCACAGGGTGAAGTGAAGGAGGTTGTGGAGCACCCAGCCTTCCCTTTACAGGATCCCTAGTACACCCCTAGCTTGTTCTTCCCTCAGGTGTCCCACGGCGAAGCCCCTCCTTCCCCTCTATTGAAGTCTAAAAAATCATAACACCAAGGCCTAAAGAAATAGCACAATAGGCCAATCCCATGGAAAGTAATATTAAAAAGTTTGAGCCCACCACAAGGAAAGAGTATGGCAAGCCCAAAAGACTTGAAGCCCAAAATCCATGAAAGGACAAGCCTTAGAGCCCATGAAACAAAAGGGAAGAAAGAAAAAGGCCTGGCCCGCCAAGATCAGAGGATAAAAAGAAAGAGTCCAGAGGAACGGACTGGGCCGGGATCCCCAGAGGCTTCCAAAGGTTCGGGATCCTCGGGACACGCAGCATAGTTGAAGTGGGATTAAGACAACTCAAAAGGGGTGCCACGAAACACAAGAAACGAAGGGTAGATATGTCCTTCTCAAGCACCCAGTGACGCAGCAAAGAACCAGAAGGCTTGGAGAGCAACAACTCGTGAACAAAAGGCTGGTACCTCGGGGAACCCAGGAAGAAGAACCATAAGGGGAAGTAGCTAGGAAAGCCTTCAACCTGGCAGGGATGGATTCGGCTCACTTAGGAAAAATAACAAAAAGGGAAGGACAGCCAAAAGCTGAGTCTAAAAGGTAAGAAACCTTGAAAGAAGAGAGATTGAAGGTCAGCTCCCCAAGGACACCCCGGAATGGAAAGTCAGCAAGTGGCTTTTAGGGAAACAGCACCAAAAGAGGAAAACTATGAGAAATAGGGAAAGAACCAACCATCAGAATGGCTGGTATAACAGGGGCTCTTGTACCCAGGGAGCCAAGGGGGAGAATCAGTGGTACCCCAAACCCTAGAATGACACTATGAAAGGAGGGAAGCAGCCAACATTGGAGGGGCATTCAGTAATAAGGAATCATAACAGAATCATTGAGAAAACACTGTCTGAAACTCAAAGAAAGTAGAAAACAGCGCTCGGTATCCCAGAACAACCACTGTAGAATACACTTGGATTCAAAGGGATTCAAACTTTGCAAGTCTTAGAGGCTTAGATAGCCATCTAAGTCTGTAGTTTGGGTAAATTGATATCTTAAGTTATTTTTCTAAGTGTTAAACAGAACCTCAGTTATGTTTGGCTCCTTGGACCACCTACTTTGGATAAATTAATACTTCATATCATTTTTCTAAATATCAAACAAAACCTTGCTCATGCCTGGCTTCTCGGACTATATACCTTGGGTAAATTGATATCTTAAGTTATTTTTCTAAGTGTTAAATAGAACCTCAGTTATGTTTGGTTCCTCAGACCATCTACTTTGGGTAAATTAATACTTCATATCATTTTTCTAAATATCAAATAGAACCTTGGTCATGTCTGGCTGCTCGGACCACATACATTGGATAAATTGATATTTTAAGTTATTTTTCTAAGTGTTAAACAAAACCTTAGTTATGTTTGGCTCCTCAGACCATATGCTTTGAGTAAATTAACACTTCCATTTACATCTGCTAAGTATCAAACAGAACCTTGGTCTGTCTGGCTCCTCGGACCACATACCTTAGGTAAATTGATATTTTAAGTTATTTTTCTAAGTGTTAAACAAAATCTTAGTTATGTTTGGCTCCTCAGACCGCATGCTTTAGGTAAATTAACACTTCCATTTACATCTGCTAAGTATCAAACAGAACCTTGGTCATGTCTGGCTCCTCAGACCACATACCTTGGGTAAATTGATATTTTAAGTTATTTTTTTAAGTGTTAAACAAAACCCTAGTTATGCTTGGTTCCTCGGACCACATACCTTAGGCAAGTTCATACGTTCTATTATTTCTCTAAGTATCAAGTAGGACCGGCCATGCTAAGTGGCAAAAATCTTTGTTATAATGACATGCTCAAATGAACACTCATGAGCATCACTTAAAGCATTTAAAAGTATATCTCTGGCTCCTCCTTTCTTCTCGAGGATCCAGAGAGGAGAATTTCGAAGGGCTATTGTAAGGGTGTTAGGCCCAGTAATATATATCTATATATATATTGGGCCGAGAGCCCAATCCAAGAACATGAAGTATTCCGAGGAGGGGTGAACATTATTAGGGGAGTCTGTGTTAGTAAGTGAAGAGGTTAGTTTTGATCATAAGGGTCCATAAGGGTGGTTCGAGGACGAATACCTCCTCGGCTGATCAAAGCCGAGGTCCGAAAGGGTGGTCTATCATCCAGGGCAACGTTCCAGGAGATTCTATTGATACAGATAAGCATCACAGAAGCACAGGATAGAGGGAAGTCCTAAAATATCTGAAGAGAAAGATGCTACCACCGCATTGAATGCTCTACACCTAACCAACTGGCCGCATTAATGTGGAGGTGATTCCTGAACAGTAATTTTCAGCCTTATAGCTACTACCAAAGACTTAAGGAAGGTGCTGATGGGACAAGGATCAACACCAGCAATCTACCCTACACGTGGAGGGTAGAGATGAAAGAAGGAAGATAGTATAAAACAGAAAGAAGACCCTGAAGGAAAGGGACCGAAGAATTAAGGGAAAAACTCTGTAGCTATAAGAACTGTACTTGTAATCAACCTCAAGAAATATATACAAGAACTGATATCCTCGGACTATGCCAAGGATGATTTTCATTAGATACAACCAGTCTACTTTTACTTTCTTATCATTTGGATCCACTATAATCGTTACCCAACTTATTAGAGCCTAGTTTTTCAACCCACTCTCTACAAATTTGTTAGGATATATGTGTTTCACTTGTTAGGAACATATGTCACTATTTTATGTAATTGGCTTATCCTTTGACAAAATGCACTTTACTTGTATTTGGGTAGATCTAGGATGTGGTTTAATACTTCAAGAAACTGTGTTTCAAGATCAAGTGTTGAAGTCATCAAGTCTGTCCAAAAAACAAGTGAAGAAGTGCTGAGTTTTTGAAGCTCGATAGCTGCTCGACACCTCTCGACAGCTACGCCATCTATCAAGCTCTTCAATTGATTGTTATCGCAATCTCAACACCTTTCGATAGTTGGTGGATCGATCGAGAAAGCTTCTGTCTCCTCGACAACTCCTTGATAGCTTCTCGATAGTTGTATCTGTCGAAGTTTAAAGCTCGACACCTGCTCGATCGATCAAGGTTACGGGAATTCAGATTTCCAGATCTGATTTTCGGCCCATGCTGACATGTATATGTAGGGTTTCTTTTCTCACAACCCTAGACCTATATAAGGCTTATTTTAGAGGCCGTCACAAAAGAGAATACAAGGAGAACATATGCAAAAGGTGACTGATGCCTTATTCTCTTTGAAAGAAGCTACTGCGTCTTTACGCCTTAGGGTTTTGTAACCAAGAAGCTACTGCGTCTCTAGTTGGTGATTGAAGTCGTGTACTGGGATTCGTACAATTGGTTAGTCACGTACTGGGATTCGTGCATCAAAGGATGGCATTCATATATTGAAGAGTTCAGAGGTTCTGAAGCGATAGAAGGTTTCTGCTGTGAGTTCATTTACGGGGATTGTAGAGTTTAGGGACAAAGGTTTTGTACTAGACCTAAAACTTCTTTTCATTATAGTGGATTGCTTTTCGAGAAGGTTTCCCCCCAGGTTTTTTACTGTGAAACTAGTTTGTTTCATTAGTTTTCCTGGGTCATCATATCTTGTCTTATTTATTTTTCTGCTACATATTATTTTGACATGATATTGATGTTTGTTTGTTTTAACAAGTTTTATTCATAATTAATCTAATTAACAACTTGAATTTAAAATTTGTTAATTCTATCAACAGGGGTCTAAATTTCCCAACAAGTGGTATCAGAGCGGGTACACTCTGATTGGATTAATTTCCTGAGTGTGATCCTTGAACCCCGTTGTCATGGATCGTGGAAAATCTCTTTTAATTCCTCCTTTATTTGATGGAACTAATTATGCATACTGGAAAGTTCGTATGAAAGTTTTTTTGCAGGCTCTAGGTGAACAGGTATGGCAAGCTGTTGAAGTTGGTTGGATTAAACCAAAGGAAGCACCGGTGGATTGGGATGATGCAACAATCATAGCGGCAAATTTCAATAGTAGGGCCTTGAATGCTTTGTTTTTTGGGGTGACCAATGAGGAATTCAAGAAAATATCATCCACAGAAGTTGCTAAGGAAGCATGGACCATTCTTGAGACCACCTATGAAGGTATCAAGGCAGTAAAGACTGTGAAGCTTCAACAACTCACTAGTAGTTTTGAAGAAATAAGGATGGAGAAGGATGAGACCTTTGATGAGTTCTATGCTAAACTCAAGGATATTGTGAATTCTGCTTTCAATCTTGGAGAATGTATTGCAGAATCCAAAATTGTTAGAAAAATCCTTAGGTCCTTACCTGAAAGATTCCATGTCAAGATCACTGCCATTGAAGAAGCAAAGGACATTGATCAAATTCCTTTAACTGAGCTTGTAGGGAACCTTCAAACCTATGAGATGGGATTAGGCTCAATGGGAAAAGGTGGAAAGAGTAAAACTTGGCTCTTAAGGGTATAGAGGAAGAGATTAAGGACTCTGAAAGTGAAGATGAAGATGAAGATGATAATGAGGATGAGGATCTAACTTTCATAACTGATGAGATTATCAAGCTTCTTCAGTTTAGGAAAAAGGATAGGGGCAAACCTTCTAGGAAATCTAAATCCTGTAGGAAGGGCAAGAATGAAAAACCCCTCATCCAATGCCATGAGTGCAAAGGTTTTGGTCATATGAGGATAGAGTGCCCAAACTACCTCATAAAGGAAAAGACAAAGGAGTCCAAAGATAAAAGGTTGGTTGCTACTTGGAGTGATACTGAGAATGACTCTTCTGATGAGTATATGGGTGAATGTAGTCACGTTATGACCTTTGTTGCCTCAACCGATAAGGTGATTGTGGAAAGTGCTAGTGACAGTGAGGATTCTTCTGATGACGAAGTATCCAAGAAGATGACTCTTCAGGAAGCCTATGATAAGCTATGCACTGAATTTATAAAATCTGATAAGACTTCTCATCTTTGTAGAAAAGAGCTTAATGAGGTAAAAACTGAAAAAGCTGATTTGTTAGTCAAACTAGATGAGACTACAAGGTTAGTTGAGACTCTTGTTATGGAGAACACCTCATTAGAAGAGAAGGTCAAGAATCTTGAAGTTGAGCTTAGTCAAGCTAGAACTCAAATAAAGAGGATGTCTAGTGCAAAGCTTGATGAGGTATTGAGTGCTTAAAAGCCTAGTTCTGATAATACTGGCTTAGGATATGCTGTTTCCTCCAGCCCCTCCTCTTCCATGGCTTCTGGATCAAGGACTGTCTTTGTGCCACAATCTGAGAAAGGTAATAAAGGTATGAAATCCAAAACTGATCTGGCTAATTCTAAATCCTTTGTTAGACCTCATGTTTGTCACCATTGTGGTGTTTCTGGACACATTTGTCCTAATTGGTTTAAATTGTATCCTCAAAAGCAAGTGTCCAAACGGTCACAGGTTTCCTCTCAAGGACCTACACCTTTGTTTGGAGAGTTATTAAAAGCCTTGAGCTTTTTAACTCAATTTTAGGAGAATTCTAATTCTTCTATATCCTTTAGTAGACATACTAGGACACGTGCCTTTTCATCTTCACGGCCAAAGACTCGTGCTGTGTGGGTGAGAAAGGAGCCTAAGACTAAATTGTCTTTTCTATTTGTCCTCTGCTTTAATTCTTTCTATATAAAGTAGGACTCTCTTTGCTTGATTTCTTATCTGCTTTTGGAATCATGCTTTCATGCATCTGCATCTTTCCATCATGCCTTCATGCATATGCATCCTTCTTTCATGCTTTCATGTTGTTTGTCTGTTTTTGTTTAGTTGTTTAGTTTTTATTTTGTTTTGTTTTCAAAATAAAAAAATAAAAAAAGGAAAAAAAAAATACAAAAACAGTGTGTGTTTGTGTACATTGGTACTTGTGTACCTTGGATGGCCATTGAAACGAAGTTTTCTAAACTTTGTATCTCTTGTAGCTTAGATGAGCATCTCTATGCACAACTAAGCAAGTGAGTTTTGTGGCTCTTGTTTGTGATGAGTAAGATTAAGTTATTTCTTGTACTTAACACTCGTATCACTCTTTTTTACGGGAAGGATTAGAAAATCTTAAGAGAAAGGCATAAATAACCATCTCATCACTATTGCCCGCCAATCATGAATGACATTTGTATGCTTCGGCATAGCAAAATTGGAATGTCAAATGCTTAACATAATTGGGTATTTCTTTTCTGTCTCTTATATGCCCATGCATGATTTGCTTAAAAAGAAAATATGCAAAGAAAAATCAAAAGCAAAAAGATCAAAAATGCTTTTAAATATGATTGCAAGTGTGTATTCTAGGAGATGTGGGAGTTATAGGATATACCTCAAAGGTGATAGTCCCCATCAAACAGTTTTGATTGTGTGTAAGTTAAAGTGATTTTCTCATATCTCAAATCGTCATAACATGTATACACTTATGCAATCTTGCGATGTTTTTCACACACGACACGCAATATTCTTTGCTACTCTTGATACATATGCAGGTACAATGTGATTTGGCCATCACAAGGTTTTACATGTGCTAATGTATGCTCACTAAACTATCTTGACTTGTTTTTGAAATATAAAATTGGTTAGACTTGTTTAGTGTGTGTGTGTGTTTTGGGATCTATGTGCATAACATTTTTCTTGTTGAGAGATTTGTCTTTCACATGATTTGCATATTTCTATTATCTTGTCATCGATAGCATCTTGTTTCATTTCATTCATGCATTTATATGGATTTCTTGTGCCCCTTGATCATCCTTGATCATCTTTATGTCTCTCGGGTGAAGCTTTCTAGATTCTTATACCCTTTGTCAATTATGACAAAAAGAGGGAGAAATTGTGGAGAATATGTGGTTTCTTTTCGAAGATTCTACATGTTAGGGGGAGAAATACATGCCTCTGTAAGGGGGAGATGTGTTTCATCTTGTTAGGGGGAGTGCTTACCTCCTTCTTTTTGTACCTTGGGTCTTGTGACCATGTTTACATACATTGTGTTTATCTTTGATGATGTATGTCTTCTTCACCTATCCTTGCATGTGTTGTTTTTTTTCTTTCTTTATACACATGATTCTTATTACTTGCATGCAATCTATTATTTTTGTTTCACACAAAGATACCTTGATGTGTTTTGTATAAAGTGTTTCAGAAATACAGGTTGTTGAAGTCTACTTGCCAAAAACTCTCTTCTTGCAAAGTTTTTCAAGAGTTTGTGTTAGGATAGATTTTATTGTATTCAACAAGTGAGTATGAGTTGAGTGATTTATGACTCTCTCATATGTTTATTTGTTTATTGTGGTTTTGTCATGGATTGCCAAAGGGGGAGATTGTTAGGACATATGTGTTTCACTTGTTAGGAACATATGTCACTATTTTATGTAATTGGCTTATCATTTGACAAAATGCACTTTACTTGTATTTGGGTAGATCTAGGATGTGGTTTAATACTTCAAGAAATTGTGTTTCAAGATCAAGTGTTGAAGTCATCAAGTCTGTCCAAGAAACAAGTGAAGAAGTGCTAAGTTTTTAAAACTCGATAGCTGCTCGACACCTCTCGACAGCTAGGCTATCTATCGAGCTCTTCAGTTGATTGTTATCACAATCTCGACACCTCTTGATAGTTGGTGGATCGATCGAGAAAGCTTTTGTCTCCTCGATAGCTCCTCGATAGCTTCTTAATAGTTGTATCTGTCGAAGTTTAAAGCTTGACACCTGCTCGATTGATCGAGGTTACGGGAATTCAGATTTCCAGATCTGATTTTCGGCCCATGCTGACATGTATATGTAGGGTTTCTTTTCTCACAACCCTAGACCTATATAAGGCTTATTTTAGAGGCCGTCACATAAGAGAATACAAGGAGAACATATGCAAAAGGTGACCAATGCCTTATTCTCTCTGAAAGAAGCTACTGCGTCTTTGCGCCTTAGGATTTTGTAACCAAGTGCTTCTTGATCTTCATTGTTGATGAAGTGAAGAACTTTGCAGCCAACATCTTCCTCTCTAGTTGGTGATTGAAGTCGCGTACTGGGATCCACGCAATTGGTTAGTCACGTACTGGGATTCGTGCATCAAAGGGTGGCATTCATGGTTTGTCTAGAATCGGGAAATCAAGCAAGAGCAAGAGTATGGCATTGAAGGCCAAGAGCAGTGATACTGATGAGTCTTCAGACGATGAAGATTCTAAGATGAAGTCCTATATTACAAGGCAGTTCGAGAAGTTCATAAAGAATGCCAATGAGAAGGGCTTCGACAAGGACCGTAGGCAATCTAGTTCCTCACAGTTCAAGAGCCAAGACAAAAGGAAGAAGGATGCTAGGGATGGCGGTCAGTACACTGTTCCCTCAGGACCAAAGTGCTTTAGGTGTCAAGGTTTCGGTCACATGAAACAAGAGTGCCCCACATATCTCAAGACCATTGGGAAGAGCAAGGCACTTGCTGCTACATTAAGCGACACCGAGCCTGAGGATGATTCTGACAATAAGGATGATGGAATCTTGAATGCCCTCACTACCACTGTCAATCCTACTGAGGGGATTGTTGAAGATGTGGATGAAGAAGAGGAATTGGTGGAATCTAAGTTTGAGAAGATGGATCAACAAGATGACATCCACACAGCCTATGCAAAGCTATATAAGGTCTTAGAAAAGCATGAGAAGTTGTATAGGTTGGCCACCAAAAAGCTCAGTGATGTGGAGCTTAATCGTGAAGAGCTTTCCACAAAGGTTGATGAAGCCAATTAAACTATTGGAACACTGAGATTTGAGAACAATTTTTTCGCTGAGAAGACCAAGAAGCTTGAGGTAGAACTGTTCCAAGTCAGAGCTCAGCTGGAAAAGACTCCAAGTGCTAAGCTCGATGAGATGCTCAGTCTTCAGAAATCTGCGTCTGATCGAACCGGTCTAGGGTATGATTTCTCTTCTCCTAGTATTGCTTCTACTAGTACTACTGTTTTTGTTCCTCTTGCTAATAATATTGAAACTAAGAACAATGTTGTTAAAAATGAATTAGCTAGTGAGAACATAGACAAAGGTAAATCTATCTTAGGAGCACCCCCTAAACTTGTTAAGAATGAGACTAAAAACCCTAGGGCTAAGAAAGCTAACTCTCAAATGCCAAAGTAGAAAAAGCAGCATCTCTGTCATCACTGTGGAGCAGCTGGTCATACTCGACCTAATTGCTATAGGTGGTTAGCCACTCAACAGAGCAGCGACATGATCGCATCGGGAAACCAGAATTAGTTTCCATCCTCTTTTGCTCCTTTTGGAGATCTTCTCAAAGCCCTCATGTTCCTTTCGAACTTGAACGGTTTCAATTCTTTTCCCTCACCTCCAGTTCAAGGGTTCACTCAAAGGAAAGGTTCTTCTAAGGTGTGGAAGGAAAAGGGCTCAAAGTGATTCTATCACTTTTTCTCTCCCTTTTTTTGTGTTTGCATTACTTGTGTGTTTTGCTTTATTGTTTTGAGTCAGTCTAGTTTTATGCATTGCTTTGTTTAATTTGTTTTTGTTTGTTTTCTTTTCAGTTTTGGTTTTTTTTTTTTTCCATATAAAATTAAAAAAAATTGAAAAATAAGAAAAATACAAAAACAATGTGTTTGTGTACATTGGTACTTGTGTACTTTGGATGGCCATTGAAACAAAGTTTTTCTAAACTTTGTATCTTTTGTAGCTTAGATGAGCATCTCTATGAACAACTAAGCAAGTGAGCTTTGTGGCTTGTGTTTGTGATAAGTAAGATTAAGTAGTCTCTTATACTTAACACTCGTATCACTCTTTTTGACGGGAAGGACTAGAAAATCCTAAGAGAAAGGAATAAATAACCATCTCACCACTGTTGCCCGCCAATCATGAAATGACATCTACATGTTTCGGCATAGCAAAAGTGCAATGTCAAATGCTTAACATCATTGGGTATTTCTTTTCTCTCTCTTATATGCCCATGCATGATTTGCTTAAAAGAAAAATATGCAAAGAAAATAAAAGCAAAAAGATCAAAATGCTTTATATATGATTGCAAGCGTGTATTCTAGGAGATGTGGGAGTTATAGGATGTACCTCGAAGGTGATAGTCCCCATCAAACAGTTATGATTGTGTGTGAGTTAAAGTGATTTTCTCCTATCCTAAATCGTCATAACATGTAGATGCTTATGCAATCTTGCGATTTTTTTCACACACAACACGCAATATTTTTTGCTACTTATGCAATATTTGGTCATCACAAGGTTTACATGTGTTAATGTATGCTCACTAAACTGTCTTAACTTGTTTTTGAAAAATAATATTGGTTAGACGTGTTTAATGTGTGTGTGTGTTTTGAGATCTATGTGCTTAACATTGTTATTGTTGAGAGATGATTTTGAGAGTTCAAAATGTTGTTTGGATCCTTGGTTGAGTTGCATGTTTTATTGCATTCATGTCTGTGTTTTTCTCTTCTTTGAAAAACTGTTTTTTTTAAGTAATCTCGACTGCTCCTCGACACCTCTTGACACCTTGCTTATCTGTCGAGCTCTTCAGTTGCTTTTTATCGCAATCTCAACACCTCTCGATAGCTAATCGATCGAGAAACTTTCTGTCCCCTCGATAGCTCCTCGACAGATCCTCGATCCATCAAGATTCTTTTGCCTTGGACACCTGCTCGATAGCTGCATCTGTCGAACCCTTTAAATCTCGACACCTCTCAACACCTCTCGATCTGTCGAGAATTACTAAGCTTGTATATAAAGGGTCCTCGCAATCTCAAACTCATTTCGCTCGATCTCTCTCGGTCTCTCTTGACTTTTCACCTCCCTAAACCTCTCTCACTCACTCCGAACCTCTTCCTCAAGGATTTTTCAGCCATAATCAAGTTTTCTTCACTTGGTAAGTGTCCTAATCCTTCTTTTTCATGCATTTTCATATCTTTTGACTTAAAAATTGGGGTTTTTGGAAAATGTTTGGGATTTTTCAAATTGATGAGGTTTTTGCAAATTTTTGGGATGGGTTTTAAAGATTTGATCTTAAAAACTTCATGCATTGCATCTCATTTTCATTACAACTATATTTTCATGCATTTAGATGTGTGTTATATATGTGCAACTAATTGTGTGCTGATAGGATTGAATTGGGCTGAGCCTATGATGCAATTTCCTTTGCATATCACATGTTCATGCATACGTACTTTTTATTCAATATATTTGGATATATCTTTGCTACTTGGGATTTTCTGATTGACTTTTTCTCCCTCTCTCTCTTCTGTTTGCGTTAGTCTGCCTCTATGGCACCCAACTGCAAATCTACTCCATCCCGAAACCCTCTTCGTTCTGGGGCATCCACTTCTTTTGACCCCACTCCCTTTCACGTCCGGTTCCGTGATAAGAAGGCCAAAACGGACTTCTTTGAGAACTTCTCTAGACAAGGCGTTCATTCGGAACGCCAAGTCATTTTGTCGAACTTCTCTGACACTGACCTACCCACTGTCATCTACAGTAGGGGTTGGGAGTCACTGTGTGACGTCCCGGTCACTTGTCCATCCGTGCTGATTCAGGAGTTTTACTCCAACATGCATGGATTTGATTATTCAGTATCTCTTTTTGTTACTCACGTTCGAGGTATGCGCATTGTGGTCACATCGGATATTGTATCTGATGTGCTCCATGTCCCGAGGCTAGAGCATCCTGACTACCTCAATTGTGATCGTCTTAAGACTGTGTCTAAAGACGAGCTTATTTCTTCTTTCTGTGAGCGCCCTTCTGATTGGGGTGAGCGTCAGTTCACTTCTTGTACGACCTTTGCTAAAGGCCCTAGGTTTCTTAACATGGTCATGACTTTTGTCTTACATCCTCTTTCTCATTATAACTCTATTACCGAGCCCCGTGCTCGATTTTTGCTTTCACTTTTAGAGCATCTTACTATAGTTTTTTCCTCTCATTTCATTCTTTTTATCATAGATGTACATAGGGATTCGGCGACCCATGATAAGCTCATCTTCCCTTTGGCTATCACGAGGATTTTACGCCATTTTTCTATTCACTTTCCCGTGTCCGACCACTTCCACGTTATGGGTGCTATAGATGCCGCTACCGTTAAACGGAGCGAGGCGCAGTTTCGTTCGAGGCGGTTCCGATCGGCAGCTCCTCCCACTCCTTCGGCTCCATCCACATCCGCTCCCTCTTCTTCTTCAAGCGGTGTGACTCTCAGAGACATCATGGCGCAGCTTCAGCGCATAGATGCTCGCCACGACACTCTCAGTGATGAGTTGTGTCAGGTGAACACCCGTGTTGGATTTATGGCAACATGGTGGCGACAATGGCACCATGTTAATGACGGCAGTGACCCAAGAGCAAGTTAGTAAGTTATTGAGAAAGGAGAGAGATTATTAGATCTAAAATTTTTTGTTTGTATTTCGGTCCAGTATGAAAAAAGTAGCAAAAATAAACACTATTTCCAATATTCATCTCTACTTGTCATTAATAGACAGACATTCCAAAAACGTAGAAATTGAACGAATGTGAATATCGTAATTGAACTCCCTTCAACCACAAAATAACTATAGAGATAAAATATATATATATATATATCTAACCTTCACACGCTTTGTAACGGCAACCCAATTACGTTTCCCAAATCACTAACCTGCAATGTAAAAACAGAAAAAAACACTCTCAATGCTCAAAGGTCTGAAATTATGTTTCCCAAATACGAATTCAAGGGTTGAAGGCAAAGAAGCCGAGGGAAATAGGGACTAACCAAGTGCTGAAATTGGTCTCGCAATTAACTTCGATAAGAACGATATCCACGGTGCAAATCGATGTCACAGTTGAGAATTTTGAGTGTGAGAAAAGTGAAAACGAATTGAGAAAAGAAAACCACAACCAAAAAATAAAACAGTGCGTTTTTTTTAGTCTTCAACTTTTCTTTTCTTTTCACCTTTTTTTTTTTATAATAAAAGTTTTGGACTTTTTTACTTTGCCAACTGAGACTATATATGCGCTCAGCTCATTTTTTCATTCTTCTCATGGGCTTAGCTCCTAAATGCCCAAATTTCAATCAAACTGAAATTTGGGCTTAGCTCCTTTTTTTTCTTTTTTTCTTTTTCTATAAAATCATTTTTTTTTATCAGAAATAAAATCAATTGTTATTGTGCTTAGTATGTATCACGGTTGGCAATTATTTTATAGGGAAATTGAATGAACAAATAATAATTTATTAGATCCAATGCCTCACCAAGTGAAATACCCTAAAATACCATTATGTATTTTTTTTTTATTTCCTTGTACTTTTGATAATTGTATTTAAGTAAATATAATCTAATGTTGAACAGTTTGGTCTGTTTATTTGACATTATATTTAACATATATTTGGATTAGTGCTATATGCGTGTTAAAGAATATATTTATTTAAAGAGAAAGAAAACATAAAGTAAATATTAATAATTCTTATAAGATTTTTTATAATATAATATTTGGGGAAAAATTAATAATTCTTATAAGATTTTTTGAAATAAACTATATATAAACATCTTATATTCCCAGGATTTTTTTTTTATTATTCCAAATCAAACCAAACATAGAAATAGTTACATCTCCAAGCATCCAATTGCTAGGCATCACATTCCTAAGAATCTAGATGCTCAAAATAATGTGGATTCTCTCATACCAAACATCATATTATGGTTCATATTACACTTCTTAGTATTTTTAATAAAGACACATATTTAAAATTTAAATCTCCACTCCCCCAATTATCAAATTATAATTCTTAAAAAAAAAAAAAAAAAAAAAAATCTAACATTGGACAAACCGAAACGGGATCCGAAACGGTATTCATAGCATTGGAGAGAACATAGCTATACAGGTACACAACACATGTCCATCACATGCCATCCTTCGATTTGAAATCTAACCGTTGGATTCGAAGAGTGTAATGAAAGGTTAATGGAACCCAAGGTAGAAGGACATTCTGTGATCCTTACTATCTTTGATAATTTTTCTGTGTTCCTTAGATGGTAACTGTGCTTTGATTCAATGAAATCTCTTTTATTTCCTTTAAGTTACAGCTAAACTAAATATTGCAAAGTCCAAATGTAGGCAGACTTGAGGGGGGTACCTGGGCTAATGCAAAAAAAAAAAACTTTGACACATGACCCAGGACCCACACCACAATTAGTTCAAGATACATGGCCTGGGACCACATGCAAAAAGTAAGTGCCCGGGATACCTAGCCCAGTATCTGACAAAAGGGGACCTGCCTAGTTCATGATCTGGGACTTCAAAAAAAAAAAAAAAAAAAAAGCACCCAATATACCCAGTTCAGTACCTGCGCAGTAAGACAACCACCAGGGTACTTGATCCAAGACCTACAGTAAAACTTGTAGGGACCATGGCCCAAGACTCAATGTAAAAAAAAAAAAAAAAAGCAGTATACAAAAAGAGAAGAACAGATCCACATACTATTGAAAGTTAGAAGCAGTCTTTAAAAAAAAAACATATCCATGTCACAGAAAATAAGCCAGAAGTAGTGTTCAACAGAAAAAGATAAAGCTTATACAACCCAAATTGTTTGAAAAAAAATATACACATCTGAACTAGCTAAAAAAAAGAGCTAAGGAATAAGCCCGGCCAGCAAGGAACTGTCTGGAGAAATAGCAAGAACAGCTGAAGAAGAGAGAACTTTTTGCTTCTTAACCTTTAAGTCCTGCAAGATCTTGTGGGCACGAGCCAAAGCCTCCTCAGCAGCAACAATTTCAGCATCAAGATTCCTAGAGGCCTACCTCTGAAACAGCATATGGGCTAGTGAACGTAAATGCTCCAGCAAGAAGGATAGGTTGAACTTTGCTTCTATAAGATCCTGCACTACACCCCTCCATTCCAAAAGTCTTTCCTCAGATAAGGAGTCGAGAGAAGAGTTCCTCAAGGAAATTAGCACTGCACATAGCAACTCCATCAGGATGTTGCCCAAAAATACACCTCCCTTGAACCCACTGGTGAAATCTGCATGGATCTTGAACAACCCTTCTAGTAATGGCAGACCTTCCACAGGCATAGAGAAGCGCAAAAAGTTACCATAAGGAGGCCCAAAGCGATAAAAATGGCTTACAGGGAGGCTATTGAACTCCAAAAGATCAAAACGGGCCAGGAAAGTAGAGAGCCCTGAGTCAGGATCTGAAACAGTCACCTCTAGAGCCTCCCCCATTGTTGTATCTCCACTCATAGGGATTAAGGAGCTTTCAACCCTCTGGATAGTTTGGGGGGTCCTTGCTTGAAATTCCACAACTTGAGCAGACTCCACAGCTACCTCAGGAACTACAGGTTCAGGACCTTTGACACCTATGACAACACCTGCAAAGCAGACATAGTTCAAAGGAGGAAAGAGCCAGGAAAGAAAGGTAAAGTAAAAAAAAATAATAATAATAATAAAAAATAAAAAAAAATAAAAAAATAAAAAAACCAATATCAGCTTCCTATGGTGGAGCTTCCTCCTCTTGCTCCTCTGATTTCTTGAAGGACTTTGTGAAAGAACACACAGCACTATGAAGAAAGGGTGAGGAAACCTTGGCAAAATGGCTAAAGGAAGGTAAGGATACTGGGGGCTTCGCCATAGAAGGAAAAGGCAAGGGAAGAGCATAGAAAGGAGGAAAGAAGAGGAAGCACAATAAAGGTGAACAGCATGCACCTTCAAAACCCTCAGATTCCAAAGAAGAGGCAGCCTTAGAGGCAGATCTCACACTGGTTTGACCTAAAAGGGGAAGAGGAAATGGGAACTTTCAAAAAGAAAGAGATACAATAAGGTAAGATCAAGCATTCTTATAAAGGGTGAATGGGGCTCACCTGCTTGTATGGATGGAGACGCGCCCCCCAAGGGTTCTTTGCTTAACACAGGTTCAGGTGACATAGTTTTGATGGGATTGAATGTCTGCTCGAGCTGGGGATCTTGGGAAACAGGGGGCTGGGGAGTTTCAAGATCTTGAGCAACCAAGGGAACAAATTGCAGAATAGGCTGGACACTCTGCATTGGCTAGCTAACCTCCTCAGTTATACCACCACTAGGGGGCTCCTCTTCCACACCTGGTAAAACAACAGAGGGAGCAGCAATCACTCTTCCCCCGGAGTCCCACCAGTCGTGGGAGGAGGTACCTCCACCTGCAAAAGGAAAAGAATGCATAAGTACACAGTACCAAAAAAAGGGTGGAAACAAACAGAAAGAGGCACAAATAAAAGAGAGCCATACCACATCATTACCAGACGATTGACTCCTCCCTTTCTTGGGGTCTGACTTGCGCTTGGACTGCAAGGAATGAATAATCACTCATCAGTTAAAAAGAGGAAAGGAAGGACACTGCAACAACAATAATAAGCTACTGCAAAACATAAGAGAGAAGAAGAAAAGAGGCCTTGCCCTTCTCTCTCTCTCTACAGAGTCTCCAATGGTCTTTTGCTTACTATGGGTATGCCTAGAGGGTCTTAAGGGAGACTAGGGTGCAAAATCAAAGGACCCTAAAGAACCCTGGGCTGAAGAACTCACAAAACCTGAGAGAGAGAAGACTCTACCTTAGTCTTCACTCGAGTCTTGGGAAGTAAAGGATGCCCAACTTCCTTTCCCACTGTAGGGGAGCTTACTCTCCCGGGTTCCTCAGCAATTACTAACTGCTTCTGAGATTTTGTAGTCTTTCTCTTCTTGGTCTCAGATCCAGCCTCAGTACCCTCAACACCCTCTTCAAGCTCGACTTGCTTAACCTTTTCCTGCTTAATCTTCTTCTCTGTACCTTTGCCAATGGGAGTGGCAGCACCAATTGCCTCTACTGCCCTTCTTTTAATTGGCACGCCAGAGGAGGCACCAACAATAAGATCACATCCCGACCAAGTCTTTGGAAAATCTTATGCATAACACACCCAACTGCCCCTAGAAGCATGCCACTCCGTGAACCCTGTCTTGTTGCTTATAGCAGCAAATACAATACCAGCAATGGGGAGGGATAGGCGCCTGTTGGATGTAGGAGCAGAAAGAATATCAGGATTGGGAACTCTCTCAATCTTGCCGGAACCAACATAATCAATAAAAGATTTTTGAACTCTTCTCTAGTAGCCTGCAAAACCACTGGAAGTAAAGACTCCCCTCTGAGAGTTGGGCACGACAAATTAAGGACTTCTCCGTGACCAATAAGAGAAAGCTTGGAGCCTCAAGAACGGGTCCAAAGAAGGGAGAGAAGGCACTACATCCTTAAACACTGGCGGGATATCCTAATCAAAATCGAATTGCTGGAGTACCCGGTGTGCTAAGTAATGGGTGTACCTGAGGCCACTGGAGGAGGGAATTGGAAGCCATAAGGGACTAACACAAGCCAAGTAGGCCAAATTTCCTTCATCACCAGGACAAAGGTCAAAAGTATTTCCTAGAGAATTAAGAAAAGAAGCCAATACAGAGTCACAGGCAAACCCGGGGCTGAACTCCAGGGGAGAACGCCAACGTAAATGCCCTGCTTGTTCAAATAACTCAATCAAATTAAGGCCGCCACCTTTCAAACTAGCCCAACGAAAGATAATGGGGTGGCTATCAGTGGAGCTACCGCACAGACCTTTAATTACATTAGGGGATCCCTGGAACTTGTCTTTCACAAACTTCAAATTTCTGCACTTTGCTAAAGTAACTGAAGAACGGTCCCACGTGAATACCTGGAGAATGGCACAATGGAGGGACGAGGTGATCGCGTAGCAAGAGTCGCCTTCAACTTTTTCTCCATGAAGCAGATCCAATTGAGAATAAACATGGCCCAAGAACATGGGGGCTAGAGGATACTGAGCACCTCGGGCCAATTCGATTGCCAATAGGAAGAAAGTGGACTTAATCCCGTACCGGGGTACTCGCTGAACAAAAACTTGCTGAGCCAGAGTGCTAGGAGCCCGGCTCACCTGACTTCCTTGTCTTTCTCTCGCAAAAGATTCATAACCCACCTGCCCATCTTGGCTGGTTTCCCACCAGGGGAAGCAGTACGTCCACCAAAATGGCTGAATAATTTGTCTTCCATCATGAGATCCTCGTCGGAAAGACTGATGTCGAAAGGGTTCTCATCTCCAAACACGGGGAGGAGGAGGTTATTAACCACATCCTCCAAGGTAATCGTGAGCTCACCAACAGAGAAGAAGAATGCATGAAGGGAGGGACACCAACGATGTACCAAGTGCCTGAGACCTTTAGCGTCTTTGAAACCCTCAAGATTCCTAGAAATCGCCACTGCATTCAGAACCCCGACGCACTCCAGACAGCCCATAAATTCCTCGTCAAAAAGTTCCCTGTCCACCCAAATGGGCCAACCAGTGATCTTCCCAGGAACGAAATTGAAGAAAATGGGAACCGCCTCCCAAGATCCTCGTCTAATCTAAAGATCTGAAATCTCTCTTGGGTCTGGGACCTGAGCAGAAATGGCGAAACCTGCCTAACCGGAAAATACCCAAGTGTGAGGGGACGAAGGGGCCTCACCATGGGACACCAAAGGAAAGGGAGAGCCGGGCACTCCATGACCCCCTGTGACTCACCTTGTGCAGAACCAGAAGAACTCTCGCCCTCAAAGGGGCTAGGAGTATGCTCCCTCCTTTTTCGAGAGGAAGAGGAAGCCATAGAGCAGCAAGTACACTAGAAATAGGAAAGTTGAGAGAATAAAGAACCTGGGAATGGAAAACAAAGAAGCAAATTAACCGAGAGGAAGGAGATAAGCTTGAGAATGGAAGACTCTGGGAAGTAAAAGAAAAAATATGAAATGATTGCAATAATGGCACCAAAACCGGTTGGAGAAGACGATGTATGGAAAGACGCGCCAGTTGCCAAAATTTAATTTCAAAGAAGAGAGTTATTAGCAGTTATTACTGGGAGTTACGGGAAACGTAAAAAGTGGGTAGAGGAAGTTTTCACTCCAAAATTCAACTGTCACGTCCCGTGCAAAAAGGAGTTACAAAAGAAGGGAGCGCAACATGCAAAGAAGACCAGGATACCCAAAAGCAATGGGAAAGTTAGGATCTTGAAGGAAGGTAAAGGGGAACCCCGAGGATAATTAAAATAGTGAAGAGGGAAGTCCTACAAAAACTAAAATTCTAAATTACTCACGCGTGGGCTGCAGGCAACCCACGAGCTCGGGGGGCTAAATGTTGAGGTCTAAAAAATCATAACACCAAGGCCTAGAGAAATAGCACAATGGGCCAATCCCATGGCAAGCCCAAAAGACTTGAAGCCTAAAATCCATGAAGGGACAAGCCTTAGAGCCCATGAAACAAAGGGAAGAAAGAAAAAGGCCCATCCCGCCAAGATCAGGATCCTCAGGACGCGCAACACAGTTGAAGTGGGATTAAGACAACTCAAAATGGGTGCCACGAAACACAAGAAACGAAGGGCAGATATGTACTTCTCAAGCACCCAGTGATGTAGCAAAGAACCAGAAGGCTTGGAAAGCAACAACTTGTGAACAAAAGGCTAGTACCTCGGGGAACCCAGGAAGAAGAACCATAAAGGGAAGTAGCTGGGAAAACCTTCAACTTGGCAGGGATGGATTCAGCTCACTTAGGAAAAATAACAAAAAGGGAAGGACAGCCAAAAGCTGAGTCTAAAAGGTAAGAAGCCTTGAAAGAAGAGAGATTGAAGGTCAGCTCCCCAAGGACACCCCGAAATGGAAAGTCAGCAAGTGGCTTTTAGGGAAACAACACCAAAAGAGGAAAACTATGAGAAATAGGGAAAGAACCAACCATCAAAATGGCTGGCATAACAGGGGCTCTGGTACCCAGGGAGCCAAGGGGGAGAATCAATGGTACCCCGAACCCTAGAATGACACTATAAAAGAAGGGAAGCAGCCAACATTGGAGGGACATTCAGCAATAAGAAATCATAACAGAATCATTGAGAAAACATTGTCTAAAACTCAAAGAAAGTAGAAAAACAGCGCCCGGTATCCCAGAACATCCACTATAGAATATACTTGGATTCAGACGGATTCAAACTTTGCAAGTCTTAAAGGCTTAGATAGGCATCTAAGTCTGTAATTTTTGAGCTTATTTGGACCTTGTAACACATCTTAGTGAGCACATTGTAATTCACAATTAAGAAAAATAATGAAATATTTTATACTAATTTGAGGATCTTTAACAATTATTTTGTGTGTTTCTTTATTACATTGTCTTCCTTTACTGTTTCTTGCTATTCATATACCTATATTCTTGCTTGCTAGTATGTACGTATTGTAGGATCCTTGCTCTGTGCGCCACTTGGTTTGAAAAACAGCCCATTTTGCTGCAATAAACCAAGCCCAGTCCCTTCAAACTACAACAACAAGGCCTAAGGTCCTTGCTTCAGCTTGGGCCTAGGCACTGTCCAAAAAGGGACCCTCACACCCTTATACCTGGGTGTTTTTTAGCCAGTCTGGGTTTGCTAGTTCTACCTAGGCTCCAGATCCGAGGGAAATTTTAGACCTTCAGATTAGGCGAGGATCCCACGAGGCGGTTCCCATCTTTTTCGACTTCGTCCCGGGGAAGATTACTAGTTAGTCCAGTTGGGTGGAGACAGAGCTTTCTGATGGTAAATTTGTCAGTTGCTTGGGGCGCGCAGGGATCCTGAAATCAGTAGCAATTTCCAAGAATCTTGAAGCTTTTAAGGACGCCAAGGGCCTTAGACACTTAATGCGCCGCTGGTGTCCTTCTCTCCACACTTTCTTCTTTTTTGTTGGTAAGCTCACCATCACTTTGGAGAATGTGGTTAATAATTTTCTCCTCCCAGTGTTTGGTGATGAGAATCCCTTTGATATCAGCCTTTTCAGTGAGGATCTCGAGGTTGAAGACAAGCTTTTTAGTCACTTCGGCGGGCGTACGGCCTCTCCCGGGGGGAAACCGGCCAAAATGGGTAAGTGGGTCTTGAACCTTTCTGGAGAGAAAAACAAGGCAGTTAGGCAAGGTAGGTTCCTGACACTCTGGCTCAATAAGTTTTTATTCAGTGAGTTCCCTAGATACGGGATTAAGTCTATTTTCTTTCCTCTGGCAATCAAGTTGGCCCGGGGTGCTCAGTATCCTTTAGCCCCCATGTTCTTAGGCCATGTTTAGTCTCAATTGGATCTGCTTCATGGGGATGAGGTTGAGGGCAACTCCTGCTATACTATCACTTCTTCCTTCCACTGTGCTATCCTTCAGGGGTTCATGTGGGATTGGTCTTCCGTCACTTTGGCTAAGTGTAGGAATTTAAAGTATATGAAGGATAAGTTCCAGGGATACCCAGACGTGATCAAAGGGCTGTGTGGCAATTCTACTGACAGTCATCCTATCATTTTTCGCTGGTCTAATTTGAAGGGGGGCAACCTCAATTTGGTGGAATTGTTTGATCAAGCAAGGCATTTAAGTTGGCATTCTCCCCGAGAGTTCAGTCCTGGGTTCGCCTGTGATTCTATGTTGGCTTCTTTCCTTAACTCCCCAAGGAATACCTTTGATTTGCGTCGGGGAGATGAGGGCAGTTTGGCATACTTAGCTTACATCAGCCCCTCGTGGCTTCCAGTACCTTCATCAAGTGGTCCAACGTTCACTCACTATTCAGCACACTTGGTACTTAGACAATTTGGTTTTGATCAGGACATCCCGCCGGTATTCAAGGAGGTAGTGCCTTCTCTCCCTTCCCTGGATCCGTTTCTAAGGTCCTAGGCTTTTTCTTACTGGTCACGGAGGAGCCCTCAATTTGTGGTGCCAAACTCCCAGCGAGGAGTCTTTGCTTCCAGTAGCTTTGCTGGTTATTGGAGAAGAGTTCAGAAGTCCTTCTTAAATTTTGTTGGTTTCGGTAAGATTGGGAGGACTCTTGATCCTACTCTTTTCTCTACTCATACCTTTAACAAGCGTTTGGCACTCCCCACTGCTGGCATTGTGTCTGCTGCCATAAGTAGCAAAACAGGATTTGTGGAGTGGCATGCCTCTAGGGGTGGTTGGGTATGTCATACGAATGATTTTCCTGATGCTTAGTCAGGGTGTGACCTTATTGTGGGTGCTTCTTCTGGTGTGCCAATCAAGAGAGGGGTGGTAGAGGTAATTGGTGCTGCCACTCCTGTGGGCAAAGGTAGGGAGAAGAAAATCAAATAGGAAGTTGTCAAAAGAGCTAAGATTGAGGAAAGCGTTGAGGGTACTGAGGCTGGCCCTGAGACTAAGAAGAGGAAAACTACTAAGTCTCGCAAGCAGCTAGTTATTTTTGAGGAGCTTAAGAGAGTGGACCCCTCTACAGTTGGAAAGGAAGTTGGCCATCCTTTAATCCCAAAGAACAGAGTGAAAACTAAGGTAGAGTCTTCTATCTTTCAGGTTCCTGTGAGTTCCTCAGCCCATGGTTCTTCGGGGTTTGACATCACACTCGTCTCCCTTAAGACCCTTTGGGCGTACCCGTAGTAGACAAAAGACTATTAAAGAATCTGTAGAGAGAGAGAGAAGGGCAAGGCCTCTTTCCTTCTTCTCTCTTTCTTTTTTTTGCATCTGGCCATCTTGGCTTGCTGTTCTTGTTGTGTCTCACTTTTCTCTTTTCTTTAACTGATGAATGGTCACTCCTTTTTTTTTGTAGTCTAAGCGCAAATCAAACCCCAATGGAGGTAAAAGCCAATCCTCTGGTGATGATGTGGTATGACCCTCTTTCACTTGTGCCCTTTTATTGTTTGCTTTCTTTCCCTTTTCTAGTGCTGCGTACATATATTTATTTATTTATTTATTTTATGTCTGCCACATACTCCTTCTTGCTCCTCTTTTCTTTTGCAGGTCAAGGTGCCTCCTCCTGCAGCTGGTGGTGCCTTAGTGAAAGAAGTTATGGTAGCTCAGCCTGCTGCTGCCTTAAGTGTGGATAAGGAGCCCCCTAGTGGTGGCATAGTTGAGGAAGCTAGGCAGGTAGTGAAGGATGCCTAGCCCATTTCACCTTCTGCTTTCTTGGCCGTCTAAGACCCTGAAACTTTTCAGCCTCCTGTCCCCTAAGAGCCTAAGCCCGTGCAAACCCCTAGTCCAACTAAAACTGTGACACTTGAGCCCACTACTAAGTTTGCGTTGGGCAAGGAGTCTTTAGGAGGTGCGTCCTTATCTACTCGAGCAGGTAAGCCTCATCCATTCTTTATTAGCACCTATTCTTATTTCCCTTATCCTTTCTTCCTAAAGGTTCTTGTTCCTTTTCCCCTTTGTTTCTTTTAGGTCAAACCAGCGCCCAATCTGCCCTTGAAGCTGCTCCTTCCTTGGAGTCAGAGGCTTCTGAAGGTGTGTACTACCCGCCATCATTATTCTTCTCCCCTTTTCAGTTCTTTTTTTTTTCTTTCTTTCTATACTTCTTTTATGGCGAGTCCCCCGGTGTCCCTCCCTTCCTTTAGCACTTTTGCCAAGGTTTCTTCACCTTTCTTTCAACGTACTTTATGCCCTTTCACAGAGTCTTCTGAAAGGTCAGAAAGGCGGGAGGAGGAGCTTTCGTTGATGGTTGAAGTGGCTGCCTAAGCTCAAAAGGAAGCTCTACCACAGGGGAATGGTACTGGTTTTTTTTTTTCCTTCTATCTTTACTCCTTCCTTTCTCTCTCCCCCTTTTTTTGACTCTGTTTGCTTTCACAGGTGCTGACACAGGTGCTAAGGATCCTAAGCCTGCAGTTACTAAAGAAGCTAAGGAACCTGTTCCCACTGTCTAGGTTGTTGAAGCTCAGACAGGGATTCCCCAGACTATTCAAAGGGTTGGAAGTCCTCCAGCTCCTAAAGGTGGAGACACAACAATAAAGGAGGCCCCCGAGATGGCTATCTCAAATCCTAGCTCAAGGCTCCTTGCTTTTCTGGCCCACTTTGATTCTCTAGAGTTCAACAGTCTTCCTACAAGCCACTTCCATCGCTTTGGGCCTCCCTTTGGTAGCTTCATGCACTTCTCTGTGCCTGTTGAGGGCTTGCCACTCTTGGAGGGGCTACTCAAAGCCCATGGGGACTTCACCAGTGGGTTCAGGGGAATCGTATTCTTGGGCAACATCCTGATGGAGCTCTTGTGCGCCGTGCTGATTTCTCTGAGGGACTCCTCTCCTGATTCCCTCTCCGAGGAGAGACTTTTGGAGTGGAGATGAGTGGTGCAGGATCTTATGGAAGTCAAGTTCAATTTGTCTTTTTTGCTGGATTACCTGTGGTCCTTAGCTTACATGCTGTTCTAGAGGAAGGTTTCTAAGGACCTTGACATTGAGATTGCTGCTGCTGAGGAGGCCCTGGCTCGTGCTCACAAGGCATTGCAAGATCTGAAAGTTAAGAAGTAGCTAGTTCTTTCTTCATCAACTGTTCCTGCAATTTCCTCAGGAGGCTCTTTGCTGACCGACCTTATTCCTTAGTTCCTCTTTCTTTTTCTTTCTTTGAATAACTCAGGGTGTATAAGTTTATTTCCTCCATTGTTTTGTTTTTTTCAGACAATTCGAGGTGTTTAAATTTTTTTTTTTAAAGTAGCTACTTCTGACTGCTTTCTTTATGATATATATGGATCTGTGCTTTATGCATTTTTTTTTCTTTCTGTTTTCTCTCTCTCTCTCTCTCTCTCTCTCTTGTTTTTTTTTTGTATTGAGTCTTGGACCATGGCTCCTACAAATTCTTGTGGTAGGTCTTGGAATAGGTACCCTTGTGGTTGTGTTCCTGCGCAGGTACTAAGCTAGGTACATTGGATGCTGTATTATTCTTTTTTTTTTCCAAGTCCTAGGTCATGAACCAGGAGGACCTATTTTAGGGGAAGTACTAGGCTGGGTACCCCGGGGCACTCATTCTTGCTCGAAGTCCCAGACCATGTACTTGGACTGATTGTGGTGTGAGTCCTAGGTCATGCGTTAAGATTTCATCCTTCTTCCTTTTTTTTTTTTTTTTTTTTTTGCGCTAACCCAGGTACCTCTCCTAGAGTTGGCCACATTTGGGCTGAGCCATGTAATATTATGCAATCATACATCTTACTTGAAGCTCCATTTTTTTTTGAAAAGATTCCATCACAGTTACTAAGATAAGGAACATAGGATAATTGTCAAAAAGATAGTAAGGATCTTAGAGTGTCCTTCTATCATGGATTCTAAAAAAAGATGACTACATAAAGTTCTTTGCAAAAAACAACATGGCAAAACACAGAGAGTGAGGATTTTCAGTATCACCCAGAGTACATCTGTCAGGTGGGCACTCCATTTTCCCCCATACTCATGTTTCATTTTCTTGAGGATTTTCAATATCACCCTTTTGGTAGCCTCGGCCTAGCCATTTCCTTGTGGATAATATGGTGTGGACCTCCCATGCTTGATGTGATACGCCTCGGTCAGGTCCCTCATATGCTTATTTATGAATGGTGTACCATTGTCACTGATCAGTCTCCTTGGGATCCTAAAGCGTGTAATGATATGTTCTCGGATGAAGTTTGCCACGGCTGTTCCGGTGGCCTTCTTCAAAGGGATGGCTTCTACCCATTTTGTAAAATATTTGGTGGTTGCTAAGATCCATATATGGCCATTAGAATGGGGATTTATGGGTCCTATAAGATCGAGCCCCCAAGTATGGAAAGGCCATGGTGTGGTCATATCTTGCAGCACATCTGGGTGAGTATGTATTGCATCTCTAAGTACTTGGCATGCATGACACATTTTAACCAGCTTCTTGGAGTTCTTTTTCATTGTAGGCCAATAGTGCCCCAACTACAACAACTGCCTGTAAAGCCTTCTTTTCCCTGGGTAACTTCTACAATCACCGGAGTGGACTTCTCTGACTGCTTCTCTGGCCTCCCAAGGCCCCAGGCATCTTAGGGGATCCCCGCCGTACCCCTTTTTAAACAAGATTCCATTTTGCAAGAAGTATCTAAAGGCAAGTTTCTTGAGCTAGTGAGCCAGTGTCCTGTCAGTTGGTAGGATCCCTTGAGCCAAGTATTCCATAAATGGGGTCCTCCAATCTTCTGTCACGAATACGGCATAACTTTCTTCTTTGTCCATTGAAAGTCGACACTTTTGACATTCCTCCTGTACAATTGTAGCCTCTTTGTTCATATTTGGCCAGTAATACCCCATGCGCTGCATCCTTTTGTATAGGCTGATTTTTTCTGCAATCCCACAAACCTGGCTGTACAGTTCTTCTAATCTCAGCTTCCCTTCTTTTTCATTGATACATTTGGACAGGATCCCTCCGGGCAGCCTCCTGTACAACTCTCCTTCTATCAAAGGGTAATCTTTTAGTTCCTTGATACTTCCTTCATGCCCCAACTTTCCTATCTTTCCTTTTACCTCATCTCTCCAATCTTTCTGTTTTGATTCTTCAAGGAACATCCTTTTGAGGATCCCTATGATGGAATGTTCCTGCTTGCTTACCTTTATCAAAGTACTTTTTCCTTTAAATGGTATCTGGGATCCTAGGGTGGCTAGTGCATCAGCAAACTTGTTTTCGCTTCTTTGGGTGTATTCCACACTGAAGGTTTGGAATTTTTTGCTCCAACTTCTGTGCCCAAGTTCTGTAGGCTGCCAAACTTTGTTCTCTTAGTGCAAAGTCACCCTTTACTTGGGAGACTACGAGGTTGGAGTCTCCCAAAACCTTCATATGTTTTACCCCTATGCTGAGTGCTATGTCCAGTCCAGTCAAGGTATGCCTCGTACTTAGCAGCATTATTTGAACAGAGAAACTCAAGCTTGAAGGATAATGGCATGGTATCCCCATCTTCGCAACTTAACACAATTCCCAAGCCATTTGAAGTTGTCGTTGCTGACCCGTCAAATCTCATGGTCCATTTTTTTCCTGAGAGTTCTACTACTTCCACCTCTCCGGGGATCTCCTTGCTTAGTGATCACTCTTCTTCCCCTAGGAACTGGGCTAGCAGATTTGCTATGGCTTGGCTTTTGACAGCCTTGGGGGTCCTCAGACCGATGTCATATTGAGAGAGCAAAACCAGCCACTGTGCTATTCTTCCCTTTAGGAGAGGCTGGTGAAGGAGTGCTTTTATGGGATGAGACTTGGTCACTAGGAGGATCTGGTGGGCTGAGAAGTACCGTTTTAGCCTTTGGGATCCATACATAACCACCAGACATGCCCTTTCTATCCTGGGGTACCTGGTCTTTGTATCTTTTAGTGTCCTGCTCACATAATAAATGGGTTGCTCATTCCCATCATCATCTTCCTATGCTAGCAGGGCTCCTATAGCTTGGGAATTTGATGCTAAATATAGTAACAAGGGTCGCCCACGTACTGGTGCTTGTAAGGTAGGCAGATGGTTCATAATCTGCTAGATCCTCTAAAAGGCTTTCTGCTGTTCAGTTCCCCAAGTGAACTCAACCCTCTTTTTCAGCTATTTGGATAATTCACTTGTGACCGAAGCCAGTCCTGGCACAAACCTCCTGATGTAAGAGACCCTCCCCAGGAAACTTTTGAGCTTTAACCGTTTTTGGCCTCCTCATTGTTGCAATTGTTGTGGCCTTGGCTGGATCCACACTTATGCCTTTGCGATGTATTAGGAACCCAAGAAATTTTCCAGCAGACACTCCAAAGGCACACTTCATGGGGTTCATGCGTAGTTTGTACTTCCTGTACCTTTCAAAAACTTGTTCAAGCACCTAGAAGTGTCCTGCCCTAGTCTTAGACTTTACCACGATGTCATCCACATAATCGTCCATTTCCCTAAGCATCATATCATGGAAGATGGCTATCATGGTTTGTTGGTACATGGCTCCCGCATTCTTAAGGCCAAAGGGCATCACAATGTAATAGAAATTCCTGATCGGGGTCCTGAATGCTGTCTTATCTACATCTCTAGCAGCCATGCGAATTTGGTTATACCCACTATATCCATCTATAAATAAAAACATAGAGTTTCCCGCAGCTGAATCTACAAGGAGATCAATATTAGGCAGGGGGAATTCATCTTTTGGACATGCCTTGTTCAGATTGTGAAAATCCACACAACACCGGATTTGGCCATTCTTTTTCTTCATAGGTACTATGTTGGAGAGCCATTTAGGATGCTGGATTGGCTTGATGAACCCAGCTGCCAGTAGCTTCTTGACTTCCTGAGTTATTTGAGCCTCTATGTCAGTGTGAAAGACCTTGGCTGGTTGAACTACTGGCTTAACTCCTGGGTTCATGTTGAGAGAATGGACTACTAGTCCTAGGTCCAAGCCAGGCATCGCATTGTATGTCCATGCGAATACATCCACATACCTCCTGAGTAATGCTACTAATTGTTCTTTTTCTTGTGTTGTTAACTGACTGCTAATGAAGACAGGTTTCAGGGATCCTAGACCAGCCCCCAAGTTTACTTCTTCCAATTCCTCTTCAGACTGGATTTGAGCTTCCTTGTCTAGATCCTCTAGGATTTCTTCTTGAACCATCATACAATCTGGCAGTTCGGGACCCTCCTGCATAATGCATTCAAGCCCCGCGTACCTTTATAAACGATATATTAGCCTTCCTCCGGGCTCCCGCACCACTACACATTCCCAGGATCCTGAGGAGCTAGTCTCCTTCTTTTGCCTTTTTCTGTCCAAGAGGTTCCTTAGGTCGTGGGTACCTCCTCTTTCTTCTTCTTCCAAGACAAGTGCTCCTAGTGTCCCTAGTGTGGGACTCTCATCATCTAGTTCCAATTCTTCATAAAACATTGTTTCTATAAAGTTCACTTCTTCTTGGCTGAAAGGGATTGGATTGGCAGGGATTCTTATGGGCTTCCCATTCAATCTTCCTTTAACACATTGATGGTACATGGAGGGAATGAGGCGATGCTTATGGAGCCAGGGGCGTCCCAACAGAACATGGTAAGAAACTTCTGAGTTAATCAAATGGAATATGGTCAGGGCTACTATTAGGCCCACCTTTAAGGCCAGCTGCACATATCCCTCAGTCGATTCTGCTACTCCTCCAAATCCTATTATCTCCATAGGAGCCCCCAGGATCCTCCTACCAATCAAGCCCACAGCCTCTAAGGTACTTAGGGCTATGAGGTTGAATGATGCCCCTATGTCTATCAGTGCTCTCCTGATTTGGACACCGTTTATGGTGGCCATCAGATAAAAGGGTCTGCAATGGTCTGGATGTTCAACTTCCATGTCTTCATCCGTGAAGGTTATTGCATTGGTTGTCTCCAAGTAAGCTCGGTTGGCATGGGATTCTACTGTGAAACATTCCACCCCTGAATCAGCTGCTATACTCATGAGGGATTCTATGGCCATCCTTCTTACTTCTAGCCCAAATCCCAATTGATTGAATAATGATCTGAACTTAGGGCTCTTCTGAAGGGTCTTGACTGTGCTAGGGTGAAAGGATCCTTCAGGTTCCTCTACTTCTGCCGAGCTTCCATGGATTACTACAGCCACCACTCCTTTCCCTTTATGGTTGGGTAAAGGGTTCCTCTACACCTCGGGCTCCTTTTGGGTGAGCTCCAGGGTCCTCTCCCTAAACTTTTTTGTGAAAAAGCCTCCGAAGGGTCCAACAATCCTTGGTGGAGTGCTTGACATAGTTATGAATCATGCAAAACAAAGGATTCTTCCTTTCTTCCTCAATAGGTGGAATGGACACAGTGAATGACCTAACAATTCCGTCTCCAATCCATTTATCCAGAACATGATTCAATTCTTCCGCAGTACATGGGATCACAGGTGGTTCCTCGGCCATTTCTCCTTTAATTCTCTTCCTCTTTTCTCCTACCAAAGCTGTCATGGCCTAAGGTACTGGCACCCTCTTTGTTCTCATGGTCAACACTGTCCTCCTAGTTCTCTGTAGCAGGTCAGCAAATTGGGTTATGCATAGATTTTCGAGATTAAGCCTGTAATCAAAGAGCATGTTAGATATGCAAGTCTCCATGAGCTCCCTATCGAACCGTGTGCCTCACCAATCCATCCAACCACCAATTGGTGAAGGATGAGGGGGCACAAATCTTTTATAGCATTCGATCGTAGACCAAGCCCATTGGTATTGGAGCAAATTGTGAAATCCCTCACAATCCCTCCCTCACAATGCGGCTCCAACGACTCAAACCTATGACCTTGGCTCTGATACCACTTGATAGGCCACAAAGAAATTGACCCCTTGTGATTGAAATTAATTAATTAATTAGCCAAATTATTAATTAATCAATTTATCATGCAAAACACGTGGTAGCACAAACAAATCACCAATAAACTAATTATGCAGGCGGAAAATAAATAACACGGTAATTTGTTTACGAATGGAGAAAACCTAACGGCAAAAACTCCACCGAGTGTCACCACTCCTGAAACTCCACTATTATCACAACAAGCGGTTACAAGTAAAGGAATCCCAAGTACCTTACCAACCTACAGTTGAACCCTTACCCCAATACCCAATTGGACTTGTTCTGTAATGACAGTTCCCCCTTTTGATGCACGGCTCCCAAGTACGTGACTAACCAATGCGCGAATCCCAGTACGCAACTTCAATAACCAACTATGAAGGTTATTGACTGCAAAGTTCTTTAATTCATCCACATGATGAAGATCAAGAAGATGCTTGGTTACAAAACCCTATGGTGCACATACACAGCAACTTCTTCAAGAGAAAGAGATAAACTAGGGCAAGAACTTCGTCTTTGGTTACAAATTGCTTGAACAGAGTTTGCTCAATGCTTGTGCAACTTGTGTACTTTGACAGCTCTTAAAACAATCCTTTTATATGTCTAGGGTTAGGAGAAAAGAAAGCCCAAAGACACATCCATGGATCTCAAGAAAAATAGAACAGAAATTCTGTTTTCATAAACCTCGACAGATAGAAGCTGTCAAGCATCTGTCGAGCTAGCTGTCGAGCCACGGGGCTAAAACAACTTCTTAAACCTCGACACATGCTAGCTGTCAAGTTTTAATAACTCTGCACTTTCAGCTTGTTTTCTTGGACAGACTTGAAGGCTTCAACACTTGATCTTGAAACATGATTTCTTGAAGTATTTAAACACATCCTAAATCTACCCAAATACAAGTAAAGTGCATTTTGTCAAAGGATTAGCCAATTACATAAAATCATGATATATGTTCTTAACATGTGAAACACATATGTCCTAACACTCCCTTTCTTCGTGATCCCCATAGCAGTCCAAAGAAACATCCTCAAATCTTTTGATGAACTGGATAGGGTCTTTTCCGAGCCTTTGCCTTACCATCTGAAGGCTTTGGAAGGTGGCCTTGTCTTCACCTGGATAATACTTTGAGCAAAACCTCTCCATCATCTCATTCCAGGTCTTAATGGACCCCGGCCTCAAGGTAGTGTACCATGTGTATGCTCTGTCCAATAGGGACTTAGCAAACTCTCTTAGACACAGCTCCTTGTCTCCTGCGTAAAGACCCATGGTGTGAATGAACCTACTCACGTGCTCCACAGCACTTCCGTTCCTTCCATCAAAAGGGTGAAACTTTGGGGGTTCATATCCCTTGGGATAGGGCTTGCCAAGGAGTTTTGGTGGGAATGAGGGATCCCGAGAGAATTGCTTGGGGATCCCCGAGAGCTTTTCCCTTTCTTGTTCCAAAAGGGCGTTGACATCCGCTAGTGTGAGATACTAGGGGTTAACTCCCCCTCCTACTACTGACCCTCCTTTTGGTTGGGCTCTTTCTTGGTTGGCCACAGGGGGAGCGTTATCTCTGATTTCTTGAGTCCTTCCCTCTTTGAGGATACGGATCTCCTGTTGTAAGTCTTTCATCATTTCTGCCATCTGAGCCATGGGCTCTAGTTCCTACACCCCACACCTCTGTCCTAAGACGACCTCCTGCTCCACCAGAGGTACTTCATTCCTCTGCCTTGAAGTTACCTCATTTTCTCCTACGAGCTCAAATGTCGCAGGTAGTACATTGGTACCTTTACTGTTCCTTGGTCTTGGAGCCATGCTCTGCGAAGGGACTGCTTCTTCCCTTTCCTTTACCTAGTCCCTAGTGGAGTCGCCCTAATGTGTGGGTTCTTTTTTTTTTTAGCACACAGGCCCAAGTAGAAACAAGGATCCTGGACCCAATACTTATTGTTTTAAGGGATTGGGCTTGGTTCACCGCAGCTAAATTGGGCTGATTTCGAACCAAGTAGTGCACAAAGCATGAATCCTACAACACATACATGCTAACAGACAAGAAATATATGCACTGAACAGCAAGGAATAGCAAAGGAACGAAATTGATCAAGAAGGAACATAAAATAAAGCATTAGGGATCTTAAAATAATGCAAAATATTTTATTACTTTCTTGATTGTGTAATACACTATGCTCACTAGGACGGGTTACAAGGTCCAAATAAGTTCAAAATCACAGACTTAGATGGCTCTTCAGGCCTCTAAGACTTGCAAAGTTTGAATCTCTTTGAATCTAAGTGTGTTCTCTAGTGGCTATTTGAGGATACCGAACAATATTTCCCTCCTTTTTCTCTTTTTTTTTTTTTTTTTTTTTTTTTTTTGAATTCTAACAGAGTTTTCTTAATGATTTTTACTCTAATTCACTATTGTTGAATGTCTTTCACTGTTGGTTGCTTCCCCTTTTATAGTGCCATCCTAGGGTTTCCGGGGTACCACTGATTCCCTCTATTTGTTCTTCTGGGTACCAGAACCAATGTTGTGTCAGCAACATTAGTGGCTGGTCCCTTCCTTATTCTTTATTATTTCCCTTTTTTGAGATTTCATCTTCGAAAGACCCCAGCTAACCTTCCCGTACTGGGGTGTCTTAAAGGGCTGACCTTTGGTCTTTCTTCTTTTAAGGCTTCTAGATTCCACCTTTTCAGACCCAACTTTTGGTTGCTTTTCCCTTTATCATTTTTACCAAGTGAGTTGATTCCTTCCTGCCAGGCTGAAAGATCCCCAGCCACATTCCCTTATGGTTCTTCTTCCTGGGTTCCCCGAGGTACTAGGCCTTTACTCATGGGTTGTTGGTTCTTAAGCCTTCTGACCCCCTTTCTGCATCATTGAGTGGCTGATAGAGACATATCTATTCTATTTCCTTGTGTTTCTTGGTACACACTCTAAACTGTCTTAATCCCAACCTAGCTTTGCTGCATGTCCCAAGGATCCCTGGCTCCTGGGAATCCCCAGGTATCCTGGCCCAGTTATTTTCCCGGGCTCCCCAGCGATTTTCTGACCTTTAAGGGCTATGCTGGGCTTTTTTCCTTCCTTTATTTTATGGGGCCTGAGACTTGCCCATTCATGGATTTAGGTTCCTCTTTATGGACCCTTAATGGGTTTGGACCTCTCTTCTTTCTTATTGGAAGCCTAAATGCTTTATTTTTCCTAGGTTTCAATCCTTTGCTTTGTTTTGGGCCTTGGTATAACATTGTGATTTTTTGGACCTCAACAATGGACCCAATATTATTGTTGTTGTTGTTGTTGTTGTTTTGTTTTTATTTAATTTTAGGATTTAATAAAGTAAAATATATTAAACTATAAGTCTATAAGAGCATTAGCATCCGGAATTGCATAAAAGTTTCTATTTTACCATGTAAAAAGCTATTTTATCTATTATACAATATCATTTTACAATACACCCAACATCTCAAATTTTATTTTAACATATAACACATTAAAATAATATAAATTATACAATTAAATAATATAAAACTATCTATCTCTCTTCTCTCTAATTTCTGTCACTGCCTCTCTGTCTCTGTCTCTCTCTCTCTCTCCCTCTCTCTCAACCACACCACCACCAACAATATGAGGCACCACCACACCAAAACCCATTGTTTAACCACCACAACCACCACCAACCCAACCAGGATCAAAGCAGCAAACCCACCATCACATCAACCACCACGACCTAAGAACAAAACGCAACCACCATGCCAAGAACAAAACCACCATGGCCCAACCACAACCACGAACCACAACCCCCAACTTCCACCACAAACGCCACCTTGACCACAACCCACGACCTCCTTGGCTTGACCACAAACTACCACACCAAAACCCATTGTTTCCGCTACAACCACCACTAACCCAACCAAGAACAAAGCCCAGCAAACCCATTATCACTGCAACCACCGTGACCTAAGAACAAAACCACAATTACCCAGCCACAACCACAGCTCCACCATGGTTCCATGATGTCCACGCCTTCACCACAGAAGCCGATCTCCATGCCTCCACCATAAACCGTTGTCTCCATGTCGATTCGAGAGAGACCGAGACAAAGAGAGTGGGGAGAGAGAGGCTAAGATTACAGAGAGAGGGATGGAGTCTGAGCTGAGAAAAGAGAGACTTGGAAGAGAGAGAGAGAGAGAGAGAGGAGAAGTAATGAAATATAATAAAAACGATTTTACAACTTGCTACAGTATCTTCTAAAAGTACCATCTTACTGTAGCTAAGTTGCAAAAATTTTTATAAATAGAAATTGGGATAATGCTTGTTTTTGTTGGTTTGATGGTAAAAAATAGCAATTTAGGGGTTGCAATTCTAATGCTCTAACTATATAACTATGTGTTTGATTAAATAGGTTTGAGATTTTTTTTTAACGCTTCATACCCCTTGTTTCATGTCTGACACCATCAGGGATTCGTAATTCACTTAACCAACATTTTTGTTTTTTTTTTTTTTTTGGAAAGTTGGAAACCAACGTATTTAAGAATCTGTCAATACCTATTGTCCCACACAAATAAAAATATTTCAAATAACACCATAATGACACTCAATCATCAAGACCAAAGGTTTGGCTATCTTGGATGTGTTTCTCAAAGTACGGTTGATCATTATAAACATCATTCTAGTCATTATTAGCTGAATTAAATTATTAAAAAAAAAAATCACCTTTGTAGTTAATGGTCTCTCTCATAGTGGCATCACCCTCGGATTTCTTAGCTTTTCACACTCGCCTTCCATTCTCTAGTAGTCTAGTCTCTTCTCTTCTTTTTTTGTTTTTTGTGATTTTATTTATTAGGTTAAAGTGACGACTGGCGACTGACGTGAGCGTTAGGCTTTTATTTTTTACTTTTTTTTTCAATCAATTTTGGTTAGGGCTACTGGGCTGATCTGTTTATTACATTTTTTATTAGTTTGGGGTCTTTGAACTCCATTTGGAGGCCTAAAATAAGCACACACAAAAAAAATTAAATTTTCCTTTATAGCACAAGATCTTTAGTATCTCTATGGGATCGGAATTCTATAAGATCTGGATTGAAATCTCACACAAATTTCACTTTATTAGAGATCCTAGTGAGATCCATAACATTTTAGGGATGTAGGATCTTAGTATTTTAATATCCTAAGATCCAGATAGGGATATTAATAACCATAGACTATACTACTACTATTTAAAGGGTTTCTCCTGTTTGGAATGAACATTTTGGTGGTTAAAAAATACCCCTACATCCAATGTTTAAGTAAAGACAAAACTTGGGGATAACCCAGTAAAAATACATATAACTCTCACATAAATTATCTTAAAATTTAAGAGTGATATACTTATTGGCCCCCCTAGAATTTTGGAAAAAAATGACTTTAGACCTCAAATAAATTCACACTTTCAACCTAATGAGAAAATTTTGATAGGGTAAATTACAAAATTAGTCCCTATCCTTTACACCATATCTCAATTTGGTCCTTAACCTTTCAATTGTTTCAATTTGGTCCCTAACCTTTTTAGTGTCGTGTCAATTTAGTCCATGTTGTTATCTCTTAGATGAAAAAAACTGATGTGTCAAATGGAATAATAAAAATATATTAATTATATCACATCAACGGCCAACTGTACTGCCACGTCAGATTAAAAAAAAAATCTATTGCAAATGTTCACACATGAGATCAGATTAGGGAAATTTCTAAATCCCTAAATTCCTGTCTCTCATCAGGTTCATCTTCCTCTCCTCCATCACCTTTACTCTCACTCTCACTTTCCCAAAACGCTTTCCCGCCAAAAGCACTTACTTAACTCTTTCAAATGGCCCCTAGTTTTGCTTTCTCTCTCTGTATCTCTCTTCTTATATAACACCATCTTCCACAACCTCGCTCACATTATTATCTCTTTCTCTGATCTTTGTCTCTTTTGAGCTTTTTTATTTTTTTCCTTTCTTTCAAACAAACCCATTTATTTCCAATCTTAATCTTATCAATTTCAAAAAGCTGAGAAAGATCGTGGTTTTGAACCTTTTGATCATTTTTAGCTTCTGGGTGTTATGTGTTGGGCTTTGGATTTTTTAAGTTGAAGTTGATATTGCTGGCTTAAAAAATCCACTCAAATTATTTTAAAAACAAAAATAAAATAAAACCATTTCAGATGTTCACATGTACAAATCAGTCTAGGGAAAATTCTAAATCCTTCCAATCTCTCATCAGATTCACCTCCCTTTCTTCTCTCTCTCTCTCTCTCTCTCTCTCTCTCTCCCCCCCCCCCCCCCAACTCTCACGTGAGTCAAGAATCAAGATTACAAATCTCACATGTGAACATTTGAAGTGGGTTTTTCTTTAAAAAAATTGATGTGGGGTAATTGATATGGCATGAAAAATATTTTTTTATTATTCCGTTTGACACATCAGCTTTTTTCATCCAAGGGATAATAGAAAAGACTAAATTGACACGTCATTGGAAATATTAAGGACTAAATTGACACAAGTGAAAGGTTAGGGACCAAAATTAAGATATGGTGTAAAATATAGGGACTAACTTTGTAATTTACCCATTTTGATATAAAGAACCCAGAATCAAAAATGAAATTTGGCCATTCATTGATTTGTTGACCCATAGCTCCACCAAAATAAGCAACAAAATAATTTTAATAAATTCAAACAATCACAAAAGGATAAATAGAAAAAATAAATCCAAATCTTTTCATTCAGGACTCTTACACTCCGTTTGAGAGTTCATAAGGGAATGAAATGGAATGGAATAGTCATTAAAGGAATGGAATAGAATGAATTTAGTAGGGAAATGAATGATTTTGAATTAAAAAATCTTGTTTGGATGTTTTAAAATAAAGGAATGGAATTGAATGGAATGTAAGTAATATTGTTTGGAAGTGACATTGGAATGAATGGAATGAAAAGAAATTATTTTATAATAACATTACTATTATACCCCTCATTTTAAAGAACATAAATAATGATTCTAGTTTAGGGGGAAAAAAATTTATTGTAGCTAAAAATTAAGTTATGTATATTTCTATGTTGTAAAGAAATTCACGCATCACATATTTATTTTCAACAAAATAAACATTGTCTAAAAAATACAAACAAATATCTTTTTTTTTTTTTTTAACTATAATGAGTCTTGCCAAAACAAAACAAAATAACAAAATAAAGCAAATCTAAAGTTGGCCAAGAAATCCCACACTTTTTAATTTTTAGGCTTAGACATCAGTGTCAATAGAACACATTTGCACTCATGATCTGGGCAACCAAAGAACATGTAGGTCTCAGTCTTTGATATTGGATCCAAGTCCAATACGCCCAACGCTGCATGAACTTCTTCTCCATATGACTTTGAAAAACACTTTGCCATAACCTCAGTCACCCTATCAATTTCCATTGATACATTATCAAATGACTGGGAAATTACATTCCCAAGTTCGTCATCTTCTGCCAGTCTTCTTTTCTTGCTTTTAGAAGACATTGCATCTTGTGATGACGCTCGAGAACATACAACATTAATTTATGGTGACCTCTGATCATCTTCGACTTCAAAGTTCTCCAAAGAAACTTCATTTTGAGATACCAAATTATCAATCTCATCAATAGTGGTCGATGCAGCATACCTAGCACGTCTCTCCTTTGCAGTTTCAGCATGATCACCTTTTGCTCTATCTTTAGCCCAAAGTTGTGTCATCTTAGAGTAGTTGGGCATAGGTGTTGTCATCCACTTCTTGGCCGCAGGTTTAGACTGTTACAAACCAAGAAAAATGGTTATATTACAGATATAATTATGTAATTCAAAATTAAACTCACAAAAAATGGTAATTTACTGCTATAAGTGGCTCCCAAACTTCTAGTTCAACTGTCTATATATTTAAAGAATCATTCCATCCAGAACCACTCAATCCATCTATAAATATGTCATAGCATTCATGAAAATTCTTCTTCAATGTCTTTTGTCGATTTTTCACCTTATCCTTATTAATCTCCATGTGAAATTTTTCAACCAACTCTTTCACTATGTCATCATATGCCTTAAAGGTAAAAGTTCCATTAACTTTACCACCGATGATCACTTGATGTAAAAAAAAATCCATTAAAGCATCATCCATAACACTACTCCATTGTACTTCTTTGCTTGGATCTCCACCATTCTTCTTTTATATCTTACCCATGCTATAATTAATAAGACAAAAAACACATATAAAATATTGTTTAGATATTAATATTAATTATCAAAAGATAGAGAGCAATATCAAAATGAAAAGAGAAATTTGCATAACATTTAGGTCTAAGTAATTGAAACATAACATAGTCTTAAACAACATGACAACAATAAACCCAAAAGCTATCACATTTGGACATAGTTTTGCCACATGGCTAATGCTATAGAATCTCTTATAATATCTCATTGTCTAGCATGCTTATCATCTTCTCTAGGAGTAGGGACCACACGTTCACAATGAGAATGTAAAACCTCTTCATCAACTTCAGCAATAAGACTTTCATCAGGATCGACACCCATTAAATAATTATGAAGTATGCAACATAATAAAATGATTTCATTTTGTGTGTCAACACAATAACTAGGCTCTATTGTACTTGCTATGATAGGAAATCTCTTTTTCAGTACACCAAATGCCCTTTCAATAGCATTGCGCAATGGCGCATGTCGCAAATTAAACAATTCTTTAGCATTTTCAAGAGGACGAGCAGAGTACTCTTTTAAATGATATCACATTCCGCTATAAGGTGCAATCAGACGACTTCTATTCATGTATCCCGCATCAACAAGATAATATTTACCTAATAAACACTAACAATGGTTAATTATATACTATAATTTTTTTAATTATAAAGAATACATCCTAATACATATTTGAATTAAATTTACCTTGTGGGATTTTCAAATTATCGTTTCTAGTTAAAGCGCTCTTTATTATTCTTGAATCTGAAGCAGTTCCTTCCCAACCTAGTAATACATACGTGAATTTCAAATCAAATAAGCATGCCGCCAACACATTTTGTGTTTGGTAACCCTTCCTACCCCGATATCTTGGTGCATCCTCATTCGACACTTTGACACGAACATGTGTTCCATCAAGTGCCCCAATACAATCCTGAAATTAACAATATCTCTCAAAGACATTTATCTTAAAATATATTTATACTAGACTACTATCAAATATAAAATATAAACATGATATATTTACCTTAAAATATGGGTTGAACCTACTACTCTGTAGTATTTCAAGTGGAACTTGGGTTCCATCAAGTTGTCGAAGAAACTGATCCTCTAACATAATTATTGATCATAACACATTATGAAAATGGCAACTAATGGTCTCACTGGAACAACAAAAAAAGAAGGAAATTGTACGGTTCTTCACATTATGTGATAGAATGTGAAGAAACTTGGCAACTTGCTCTTCAACCGTGGCACGTTGTGTGGCTTGAAGATCACCGTCTCTTCGCAAAATGTCACACAAACCATGAAAAGCTTGTGGACCCATGCGTATTACATCATAGCTTTTTTCACTAGTCCTAAGTTGAGACATTATTTCATCATGAACGTGTTGTCTTTCTATGATTGATTGTGTAGGAATGTGGGGAACACGACTTTTTAGTCGTTACCTTCAATGGATAATGTAGCACAAATAATGGCATGCAGCATGAACTAAGGCTAGTTTCCGCATAGAGTCCGAAAAAATTATGGTCTCAAGTACCTCATCATTCAAATCTATCTAAGTAAATCAAGACTCTCCTAATAAAAATAGGAAAAAAAAATCATCTTTATATAAATATATATATATATATATATATAAATCAAACAAACAACCCCATATCCTTCCCCCATCGCCGCTTGCTGCAAAGAGCTCCATCAAGTTGAAGATCTGACCAGCCAACTAGGGACAATCGGCGCAAATCTAGCCTTCAGGCCCTCTACGTCTCCACTACTGTATTTATCTCTCTTTGAACCCCTCTCTCTGTTTGTATATTCAAACATGTTCACTTTGAGTTTAAGACTCAGCTGCTCTTTGTTTTAGTTAAGTGATGGAAAACTATAGTAACTCATAAAATAGTAATATAAAATAGGATTGTTAATTATATTATTATTTTATTGATTGATATTTTTCATTGATGAATATAGATTGATATGTTGATACGTGTAGTTCAATCAAACAAAATAAGATCATTGTGTAGAGTACTGTAGAGGACTAGTAGCTATATTGTTAACTTGTGAGTGATCATTAGATTGCTTTATATTCAATGTAATTTTTATGTCTACATTGCAATTTCAATGTAAACTTACATGATAGACATACAAAAAGTAATATATATTGTACATATTTGTAAAGAAATGGTAAATATTGTATATGTTTTGCAAATATATATAATATTTGCCACTTTTTTTGTATACAATATAAATTTATATTATAACAGCACAATG
Organism: Notholithocarpus densiflorus; assembly: GCA_030021035.2. NCBI lineage: Eukaryota > Viridiplantae > Streptophyta > Magnoliopsida > Fagales > Fagaceae > Notholithocarpus > Notholithocarpus densiflorus. Next base: position 1,300,492 of record JARYZH020000095.1, on the reverse strand, counting down.
TAAAAGAAGAATTTCCCTATATTTTAATTTATAATAGTGTTTCTATAATAATAGTATTTGCTTGAGCAATTAAATTAAGCCATTCACTCATTCTTATAGACTTGTTTATTAATTTTGTAAAATAAAGTTTTTTTTTTTTTGTCATGATTTTTTTAAGTTAAAAACTTTTATTATCTTTGGCTTGGCCTCCTATAAAGTATTTTTGGTTTCGCCACTAACTATATGGATGCTTATTTGAAGTTTTTTTTTACTTATACTTTGCCCCCCTAACTTGAAATCTTGGGTCCGTCCCTGAACTATAGGAAGAAATTATCACACGTGACACAGTGGATATTACTTTGGAACACATTCAAAAACACTTTCGAATCAAAGAAATTAGTCGAACTCGTAAAGTGCAAAAACGAAGTCTTGACATTGTTACAATTAATGGCTAAGGTGATGCATGAATAAATCAATCATGTGCACGTTGCAGTACTTGTTGAATATTGGTTTTTAGAAAAAGGTAAGGTATGAGTATGACAAATTTACTTGTGCAATATAGTATTCTCATTTCATCAAGAAGAGGAAATTCTTCTTTTATCCTTTTTTTTTTTTTTTTAATTTATGTGAAATCAATATTATTCATAGATTTTATGAACACATATGGTTAGTGACGGGACTTGAACCTTAACTCTTGCCCCACACACTCCACAAGCACCTATACTTGTAAAGTGACCATCATGCCAAAGATACATGGTGGTAACTTTTTTTTTTTTTTTTAAATGCACTTAATTTTCTTCAGGACTTAACTCTTAATTAACTTAATCTATAAGTAATTAGTAGACTAAATCAAGGTATTAAATGGTGCAGGACACCATACAAATGATATCCCAAAATGTTATATTCACTACTCAATTGAAGCAGGAATTATATGAGGACAAAATTTATGTACAGTACCTTAGGTATTGTTTCTTAGGTCCCTCTTTTAAGATTCTGCCATGTGGCTAATTAACTTAAAAAATACACTTCCATCCATGAGAAAAAAGCCACATGGCAGAATCTTAAAAGGGGAACCGAAGAAACAGCACATAAGTATTGTACCTAAGTCTTGCTCATTATGGCCATTAGGGGTAGGTATTGATAGTCGCTCTCTAAGGTTCTAGGACGAATCTATTCCTTTAACCCCAGTGGAGCTTTTCTGTCCTTGTCCCCGTACAGGTATCCCGTTTCCCTCTAGTGTCCTGTCACTAGTAGGGCGTCCCAAATCACCATCCAAAACACAATCATTACACACCTCACTACCTGTACAACTTACCAACATGGAATCCCTTAAAGGATTATGGAAAAAACTCTCTCTATTAGACTAAGAAGAAACTGGAATAGCATGCCCAAAGCGGAGCCTGACTCCTTTACTCTTGCTGCAAAATTCTTGACAAAACGAGTCGTCAATGTGGAATCAGTGGCTCGTACATTCAGGCCACTTTGGAGATCGAAAAAGGATGTTCAAATTAAAGATATAGGCAACAACATCCTGTTTTTTAACTTTGAAGATGAATGTGATTTAGACAGGGTACTTGAACATGAGTCTTGGACATACGACAAACACCTTGTGGTCTTTGAGAAAGTGACTGCAAATGTGCCCATATCATCACTCGCCTTCCAGTTTACATCATTCTAGATCCAAATCCATGAACTACCAGTCCAATGTTTAAACCAAGAAACTCGGGATGCCATTGGAAGCTCATTGGGCACACCATTACTCATGATCGATTCAGAAAGCGAAGGAGGTAAGGGAAACTATTTACGAGTTCGAGTTCGAATTGATATTACTAAACCTTTGAACAGGGTACGCAAGGTATGGTTCGAGGGGTCTGTCATTGGGTGCACAATTTTGAAATACGAGCGCCTCCCAAACTTCTGTTACTGGTGCGGATTGGTCTCCCATGATGATAGAAATTGTGAACGCTGGCTGAGAAGCAAAGGTTCACTGAAAAAGTCAGACCAGAATTTTGGGGATTGGATGAGAGCAGAGATAGACCTCACTACCAGAAAAACCTCCATTACTGTACCTGGAACCAGACCGAGACACCCAAATAACAAAAACCTCCACCACAAACACCCACCGTCCCAAACACCCAACCACCAACATCCCAGCCACGTGATCTTCCACCAACCCCGGCGACAATCCCAACAACTGTCACTACCATGACAATAAATGAGGTCATAATTGCTCATCAATCCAGTGCTGATTGGCAAGAGAATCACACATTCAATGCCCCTAACGGCTGCATTTCTGGCACTGAGGAAGCAACCGTTAAAAAATCCAGCATAAATGCCAACATTGATGACAGAGAGAAAGTCTTAAACCCCACACACACTGAATCCGAGACCAATCTGGACTTAAAGCCCAAAGTTCTAACCCAACACACTCCTACCACTATTGGGCCGTGCACCACTCATCAGCCCACCATCACCACACAAAGCCAACCCCAACACACCCCTACCACATTGGGCCGTGCACCACTCATCAGCCCACCAATAACACACAAAGCCAACCCAATCCTTTGCCAACCAAAACAACGTGGGCCAGAATTCCACGTGACAAACAAAGCAGCCCAAGTGACGTGCTCATGATTGAGAGAAAACACAAAAGAAGTGATGAGTCTGAAGAAGGTAGCCATCCCACAAAAAAAATCTCAATGCCCTATAAGGAATCCCCAGAAGCTTACCCAACAGTGGTGGCTGCCAAGCAGCCCCGCCGACACCAATGAACACCATAAGCTGGAACTGCCGTGGTTTGGGATGACCATGTGCAGTTCAGGAACTCACCAAGATGGTGAAAAAATACGCTCCCACAATTGTTTTTCTCATGGAAACAAAATCAAAAGACAACTACGTGAAGAATTTAAAGGTAAAACTGCAGCTAGACAATGTCCACATAGTCTCTAGACTCAATACAGGTGGTGGCCTCGTACTGTTTTTGAGCAGAGACATCAATCTACACGTGATGGATGCAACCCCAACTTACATTGATGCAGTGGTGAACCCAGGAGTGGATGACGCCTGGCAGTTTACGGGATTCTACGAAAACCCTGTAACGGCCAACCGGGAACACTCCTGGGCACTACTAAAACATTTAAGCCTCAAAATGGATCTCCCTTGGTTTTGTGCGGGGGACTTCAATGAGATTGTCAGAGCATAAGAGAAACTGGGTGGTGCAATGTGTCGGGAGAGACAAATGATTGACTTTAGAGAAGCTCTTGACTTCTGTGGATTCCAGGACTTGGGTTTTGTTGGCTCTCCGTTCACATGGTGCAACAACCAGTTTGATGGTACAGTGACTTGGATTAGATTGGACAGAGGAGTAGCAACCAACCCATGGATTCAAATGTTCCCATCAACCAAAGTTCATTACATCTCTGGTTCGCTCTCGGATCATAGCCCATTATGGATTTGTACTGACGATGAAAATGCCCAGTTTTACAGGAAAAGGAAACCTTTTAGGTTTGAAGCGGTCTGGATGAGGGATGAAGGGTGTGAAACGGTGATAAAAAACTCATGGGAGGACCATGCAATTGAAAATCCGATTGGCAGAGTGGCAAAAAATTTAGAGGCATGCCGATTATCCCTTCAGTCTTGGAGTAAACATTCATTCGGCAACATCCGTCGCATGCTGCAACAAAAGAAAAAATTGCTAAAGCAGGCAGAAGCAAACTCCATGAACGGATCCAACCATTTTTAGGTGAGAAGTTTGAGGGCTGAGGTGCATGATTTGATGGTCAAGGAAGAATGTCTATGGCAGCAAAGATCAAGGGTGAATTAGCTGAAAGCGGGGGATCTAAACACAGCCTATTTCCACAGTCGTGCAAACCAGAGAAATCGAAGAAATTTCATCTCCAAACTGACCCTTGACAGTGGGGAAGTTGTTAAGGATGAACAGAAGATCGGGGAGGCCTTTGTGCAATATTTCCAATCTATCTTCCAATCAGTCAACCCAGCCGGGTTTGATCCAATCCTTCAAGGGATTGAACCCAAAGTGACATCACAGATGAATGCCGATCTAACCCGGCCTTTCACAGCCATGGAGGTGGAGCAAGCACTCAAGCAAATGAAACCTATGACAACTCCTGGCCCCGATGGTATGCCCCCAATCTTTTACAAATCTTATTGGAATACTGTTGGGTCTGATGTTACAAAAGCAACCTTATCTGTCTTAAATTCGGGAATAATGCCTCCAAACCTAAACCATACTTTCATTACCCTCATCCCCAAAACAAAATCACCAACAAACCTAAAAGATTACCGTCCCATAAGCCTATGCAATGTCATATACAAAATAATCTCAAAAACCATAGCCAACCGACTCAAAAAAAATCCTCCCTAAACTTGTCTCCGAGACTCAAAGTGCTTTCATGTCAGATCGTCTCATTACTGATAACATTGTTGTTGCCTTTGAAACACTCCACCACCTAAAAAATAAAAGAAAAGGCAAAACGGGGTTCATGGCTCTAAAACTTGACATGAGTAAAGCATATGATAGGGTTGAATGGGATTTCTTGGATAAAATAATGGAGAGATTGGGTTTTGATGGTAAATGGAGGAATCTAGTGGGTTGCTGCTTTCGTTCGGTCTCTTTCTCTATCATGATTAATGGAGAACCTCATAGATTTTTTCACCCAAGTAGGGGTCTCCGTCAAGGAGACCCTCTATCACCTTACTTATTTCTTTTATGTGCAGAAGGTCTACATTCTTTAATACAACAGGCAGCTGACAATGGAGAATTACATGGAGTGTCTCTTTGCAAAGAAGGGCCAAAAATCACCCACTTATTCTTTGCGCATGATAGCTTGCTCTTCTGTAGAGCCAATGATACAGATTGCCAAACGGTGATGAATATCCTCACAATGTATGAAGAAGCGTCAAGTCTAAAAATCAACCGTGGCAAAACACAATTATTCTTCAGCACAAATACACAAGAAGTCATCAAGAATAGGGTGAAGGACTTGGTGGGGGTAGAGGTGGTGACTCAATATGAAAAATATTTGGGTATGCCATCCTTTGTAGGGAGAGCAAAGAAGGAAACCTTCAGCTATATTAGAGAGAGAGTGTGGCACAAAATCCAAGTTTGGAAAGAAAAACTCCTATCACAAGTAGGCCGGGAGATCTTAATCAAAGCAGTCATCCAAGCAATGCCGACCTTCACTATGGGGTGTTTCAAACTCCCCAAAAATTTGTGCAAGGACATTGAAGCATTGACTAGAAAATTTTGGTGGGGGTATTCGGGTGAGGCAAGAAAAATCCATTGGATAGCTTGGAAAAAACTTTGCTTACCAAAATTACATGGTGGTTTGGGATTTAGGGAATTGGAAAATTTTAATCTAGCTCTCCTAGGTAAACAGATTTGGAGATTAATTCATAATACCGATTCCATGTTCTACAAAGTCTTCAAAGCAAGGTTCTTCCCTACGTGCTCGGTTCTTGAGAGTGGGGTAAAATCCAATGGGTCATACGCTTGGCAAAGCATTCTCAAGGCTAGGGAGGTGGTCAAGCAAGGAGCATATTGGTGGATTGGGGATGGTACTTAAGTGTAGATTAGGGGTGATAAGTGGCTGCCTGATATGTCAACAAAACATATCATCTCTCCCCAAAAAAACCTCCCTATGAATGCAAAGGTATGTGCTCTTATTGATGAGGATGGCCCAAGGTGGATTAAAGAACGAGTAACACAAGAATTCTTTCCCCATGAAGCCCAACAAATTCTGGGAATCCCACTAAGCTCAACCCGAGCCCCTGATCTTCTCATTTGGGCTGGCACCAAGTCAGGGAGATACTCGACTAAGGGTGCATACAAAATGTTGACGTCTATGCAGGATTTTTCCACTCCTAGCCCATCTGATGCTTCGGCCCAAACGAGTTGTTGGAGAAGAATTTGGTCCTTGAGTGTTCCAAATAAAATCAAGCACTTCCTATGGAAAGCTTGTCGTGAATCACTCCCCACCAAAAAGAATCTGCTGGCTAGGAATGTCACAAGGAATGCACTATGCGAATGGTGCAATAAGGAAGTTGAGGACTCTGTTCATGCCTTGTGGGGCTGCCAAGTACTCAAGGAGGTCTGGTGGGAAGAAGAAATCCTTATAAACCAGCTCTCCATGCGCTTCGTGGACTTTAGAGATCTGTGGATTGGAATCACAAATTCAAAAGAACCAAACCTGGCTGAATGGTTCGCTTTTGTTGCCTGGAGTATATGGAACAAAAGAAATGCCACAAGAATGCAAGCATCTTCCCTTCCGTTTCAGCTGCTGTACCAGGACATGCGAGAGAGATTACTCGAATACCGATTAGCACAAGAGCCTCACATACCCAAGTTCAGGCCCACAAGTGCAACACGTTGGTACCCCCCCCCCCCCAGACTTCACAGCATAAAGTCAATTATGATGGTGCTCTGTTCAAAGAAATTTGGCAGGCGGAAGTTGGAGTAGTAGTCAGAGATGCTGATGGAAGGGTCTATAGGGCTCTCTCAGACAGAACGGCACTACCTGGAACAGTGGAGGAGGTCGAGGCCATCGCATGTAGAAAAGCTGTACGGTACGCCCTTCAGCTTAGACTTGCAGACATGGTTTTTGAAGGGGATTCTGAAACTATCACAACTGCTATCAACTCGGGCACTCCTTGCTACAGCTCATTTGGTCATATTCTGGAGGATGTTAAAGCTTTGGCTTTGAACTTTGTATCAGCTACTTTTATTCACGTAAAGAGACAAGGGAATGCCATAGCAAATAAACTGGCTAAGGCTGCTAAAAATATTCCTTGTCCCCATGTTTGGTCGAATGACATCCTAAGTGATGTGCAACAGCTTGTAATCCATGATAGCATTCATTGATCAATAAAAGTATTGACTTGATTCTCAAAAAAAAAAAAAAAAAAAAAAGACTTGCTCATTATATGATATACAACATGTTCTTTTTACATAATAAGGATGGCGTTTAAACTTTAAAGTTCTAATTACTACTCATTTTTCCATTTTCTAACCATAAAATCAATTTTCTATTTTCAATTATTAATTACAACTATTACAAAAATGAGAGAACTAATGATTCAACAACCAAGAATTTTGGGGTTTTGATCCTTTGAAAACTTCAATGAAACAATGATTGCCGAGCTTGCTTGGTGGATTCTATCCGACAAGGATAGTTTTTGTATCAAAATAGTGAGAGCTAAATACCGTGTTGGATCTAATTGGCTTACTTTAGAGCTCAAATATGAAATATCTACTGGGCATGTGACAGAAGTTTGTACTCGTAAGATATGGTGTTGTAATACTATAGTTAACACATTTTATAGGACATGGTGATTATGCTGTCAAAATTCGAATTGGGAGAGCACTTTTTTTTCCTAGTAATTAAAGTGTCAAATACATGTTTAATTTTTTTATAAAAAAATTTTCTAAGCTATTTAAACAGCAATTCTAATTAAAGGACATGTTGGTTATGTTGACTATTTCAAGATTCGAATTGGGAGAGCACTTTTTTCCCCCTTGTAATTAAACTGTCAAATCTCAAATACATGCTTAATTTTTTTTTTTTTTTTTCTAAGCTATTTAAACAGCAATTCTAATTAAAGTGCCAAACAAACTAGTTTAAACTTTCTAAATATGTACAAATGATTAAATAAGTTAAAGAAATAAAAAAGACATGATTGAAGTAATCTTGCAAATTACATCAATATGCATTTTATAATTAGGTTGACATGCACAAACAAAATCAATTAGTAATTAATAAGAAGATTGATATAATATGTTCTTATTTAACATATTCCCTAATAAATTCTTAAGAAAATTGTGTGAGTAAATTACATCAATTTTAGCATTTTGTTATTGGAAGTAATGATACTAATGGCATTAATAAAAATTCTATACAAGTGAAAGTCAAAATAATTATATAAGATATTTAACTTTACAAAGAAAAAATAAGTAGCAATAATACTTTTCATACAAGTGAAAGTTTTTTTTTCTTTTTTCTTTTTTCTTTTTTTTTGAGAAACAAGTCATCCATTGTAGTAATTATGTGCTGGAAAATCAGCATAAACTATATTGTCTATATCTGGTGGAACAAACTCCATCCAGACCAACAAAAGAAAAAAAAAATTCTTGCTCTCTAAGTTAAGGCATGTGCAACCACATTTCCTTGCCTCAAAGTATGAGAGAAAGAGAAACTCCTTAAGGAGCTAACAAAAGATGAAGTATTAGAAATTGGTCCGTTTGGATTGAAGGGGAGTAAGTAGAGTAGAGTAGATTTAGCCTAAAATTAACTTATTTTTAGCTAACTTTACTCTACTCCCCTCCACTTCCCCTCCTTCCCCCCTCCATCCAAACGGCCATAAGTGACCAAAAGAGGATGATAACATATTTCCTCTTTGCAAAGCTTTGATACCAACAAGAGAGTCGCCATCAAAAATAGAGTAATGCAAACCTATTTCCTAAACAAATTTGACAGCTTGCCTCGTAGCTAACATCTTCAAGATTTCCACCGACGAAGGTTTAGGAATTTTTTCGGAAAGAGCCACCATTACCTCACCACGGGAGTTCCAAACAATAATCCCAATTCCTGCATTATCATTCTCTTCAAGCATTGCTCCATCAAAATTTGTTTTAAACTCACCCACAGTAGGCGCTGTCCATCTCTTTTTTCTGCTTGGAGCGGTACTCCTTGGCAGGACCTTAATTCTTTGGAAACCTGAAAGGAAGCTATGGACAGCTTCAGGAATTCTGTCTAGAGGTTGGGTAGACTCGTTCAACCTTGTTTTATTTCAATACGACCAAATGAACCATGCTGTGGTGGCGAAAATCTCAGGAACCCGAGGTTGAGTCATAATTCGGTCACATAGCTCAGAGAACGTCCCCTGTGCAGCTTCAAACCTGTTAACCCACCCAAAATCCATCCACACCGACTTTACAGCTTCACATTCCCATAAAGCATGCATGGCATCTTCAGCTAGATTCCCACAGAGATGGCATGTAGGGTCCGAGAGAACTTTCCTTTTGAGCAAGTTTGATTTTGTTGGCAAACTATTGGTACACGCCTTCCACAGGAAATGCTTAACTTTGCCAGGGATTTTTAATTTCCACAACCTCGACCAGAAAGTTTTTATGCTGTCAGAGTTTGACACAATGCAGCTTCCTCTCTTGACACATCACATAAAAGTTTATATCCTGTCTTCACCGTGTAAATGCCATCACCTGCTAAAGGCTAGAAAAAATAATCAGATTGCGGGTTAGAACATAAAGGCATTGATTTAATGTTTTGTGCTTCAAACGGCAAAAAATATTTATCAATTTTTCTTGAGTCCCACCACCCCGTATCTCTGTTTATAAGGTCAGCCACACAAGAATCACCACTCAACTCCGAGGGAGGCGATAATACTCTGCCACTTGATGCGTGCTACTTCATGCTACTTTTGTTGTACTACTTCATGGTAGCACGCATCAAGTGGTCAGAGAAGAAAACCCAAAGCTCAGTGGGATAAGATTGGCAACAACCAAAAAAATAGTACAACAAAATAATTACACCATAAATAATGGCCTTGTCATCAAAACCTAAATGCAAAAGGCAACAAGAAGGCATGTTGTATAAGATTAGGAGGAACAATTTTGATGTAACAAAATTGCAGCAGTATAAAACACATTTTCCAATAGAACTAAATTTTCTTTCTTTTTCACATTTTCTCAGCGACCAAACAGAATATAAAGGCATATAAAGTCCAAAAACAAATCTAATAACGAATATACAGAATCCATAACATTAATGAAAAAAAAATACACCTTGTGGTGATTAAGGTGATTAAGAAATACACCTGGGTATGAGTATTTTTTTTTGGTTGATTATTATGTTCTACTTGCATGCATTAGTAGTTAATACAAGTGAGAAAATGTTTGGCTAGTGAGAAAATGTGGGAAAATTTTAATGTTTGAGTTCTCTATTTCCCTGTTTGGCTAGTGGGAAAATTTTAAACTTGGCAAGATATTAGAAAATATAAATAAAAATGTTAAATAAAATACTGTAACTTACCCCTTAGCTTGTCTTGTAAAGTATCTTTGAACAACAACCATAATCACAACTTGTTGGTTCAAAATTTGGTACCCGCCGGCGGTGGGTTTCACAAATCCATCAAATCTGTTGGGTTTTTTGGCAATTTATATTTTTGGTTACTACCGGCGGTGGTGATGGTAACTGATGACAGTCGGTGAAGGACGTTAGTGGATGGGTTTTTTCTTAGAGCTAACAACAGAGAGAGAGAGAGAGAGAGAGAGAGAGAGAGAGAGAGAGTATTGGAAAATGAAAAAGGAGGGAAATGAAAAGGCAAAATGGCACTTAGGCCAAAACTACAGAGGGATACATTGGACCAAGCGCGGGCAATTAAAAGGTCTATTGCAGCGGTCCAAACCGTCACTATAACTATGAAACAGCGCCGCAAAAAGTATCTATTGCGACGATCATCTAACCTACCACTATAAGTAACAGAAATGCCGCTAAAACTTATATATTGCAGCAATTTTATATACCGCCACTGTAGTTTCCGCAAAAGGATATATTTGTTGCAGCGGGTTTATGGAGCACCGCTATAGCTAAGTCTAACACTGCTAAAACACGTATATTGCGGCAGTTTATATAGCACCGCTGTAGTACACCGCAAAAGGCTACATCTATTGCGGTGGTCCAACGAAATGTTGCAATATATTTCATCTACAACAGCGGGCTAAAAAAGTGCCACAATACGTGACATATAGAGGCACTTTTCGCAACCACCACAAAAACCTGCCGTAATAGCTCGATTTTCTTGTAGTGAAATATGATTTTTTTTTTTCTAGCTTTTATTTTTTAATATATATATAAATTTAATAATCATATTATTACAAAACTATTGTCTAAATATAAAAAGGGTCATATTAGCAGGTGCCTTTAGAGCAATTGTTAATAAACTATTTTTAAAATGTTTTTATACCACTTTTATGAAAAATATAAAAAACTTTAAAAAAAAAAAAAAATTCTTTTCCCATAAAAAGTTTACAAGAATATGTCATTACCAATGTCCTTAGAGCATCATTAACTTTTCTCAATATTAAAATTTAATCATTATAATAGTTAGGGTAAATTGTAAATTACACCCCTAAAGTTTCAGAATTTGGATTTTATCCCCTGAAGTTTGGGATGTTTAGATTTTACATCCTGATATTTCAAAATTTGAATTTTACCTCCAAAAGTTTGGGAGTATTTGGACTTTGGATTTAACACCCCCAAATTCTAAAATTTTAGGGTGTAAAATCTAAATACTCTCAAACTTTGGGAAGTAAAATCCAAATACCCCTAAAATTTAGGCTGTAAATTCCAAATTCTGAAACGTTAGGATGTAAAATCCAAACACTCTCAAACTTTAAGAGAGTAAAATCCAAATTTCGAAACTTCAGGGTATAAAATCGAAACACCCCCAAACTTTAAGGGTGTAATTTACAATTTACCTTAATAGTTATTAACATTTAACCCAGACATAGAAGCTCAACCAAATATGATTTTTTTCTCTTTTATTTTATTTTGTATAAATATGAATTTAATAATCATAATAATTATTAATAATCTTTTTGTTATTGTCTTATAAGTATAAAATTTAATCATCATGATAGTTATTAATAGGTAATTATCCTAGTTATTAATTGTCTTTTATTTTTTAGTTAGTCTAATTAAATATAGGAAATTAATCATTATGGTAGTTTTAATAGGTAACTGTAAGGATCTGATTTGGCGCCTAAGCCCAAATAATGGATGGACTCAGGCCCAAAAAGCCTAGAACAATGAATTTATAGAGAGTAGGTTGGAAAACTGGGCTAAAATGAGTTGGATGGCAAATAAGGTAGATTCAAATGACAAGGACAGAAAGATAGATTGATTTCAACTAAAGAAAATCGTCCTCGGCACGGTTCGAGGAGATCAATTCTTGTGTATTTCTCTTAAGTTTGATTACAAGTTTGTTTTCTGATTGCTACAGTGTTTCTCTCTAGATTTCTCGATCCCCTTCTTCGTGGAGAGTCCTTTTCATTATATAGTTCCCTTTAGACGATCTTGGTCCTGCACTTGTTGATCATCCAAGCCAATACTTGAGTGCTTGTCCCATCGGACACCCTCCCAGGCCCTCTGTGCATTGAGGTAGCCAATGCAGCACTGTTCAGGGGTCTTCTCCACATTAATGCGACCAGGGAGTTAGGTGTAAAGCATTTAATGTGATGGTAGCAGCTTTCTACTTAGATATTTTAGGACTCCCCCCTGTCCTGCGTTCCTGTAATGTATATCCGTATCAACAGATCTTTCCTAGATTGCTCCCCTGGATGGCAAACTGACTCCTCTGACTTCGGCTTCGATTAGCCGAGGAGATATTCATCCTCGGCCTATCCTCCCAGGCCCCCATGACCAAAGCTAACTTCTCCAATTACTAACTCGGACTCCCCTGACAACGTTTACTCCTCCTTAGGCAACATTACGTCCTCAGATTGAGCCCCAGGCCCAGTGTATACATAGATAGTAAGCTCACGGGCCCAATATCCCTACAATAATTATGGTCATTAATAATATTCTTTTATTTTAATTATGACAAGATTTTTATAGAGAATTTAAATTTAGAGTCTAATTTAGCTTTAATTAAAAAAAAACATATTAGAGTAATGATTATAATAAAATTACTATCTAATCAGCAACCCATGATGCATGAAAAAAAAATACAATTTTGTCTTTAAAAAATGATTTTTTTTTCTCATTTTTATTTTGTATATAAGTATTAAATTTGATAATTAGGATTTTATTATGACTGTGTTTGTATATGAAAAATTAAATACAAAATTTGATAATGATAATTCTTATTAAAATGTATTTATTATTAAGGGACTGTTAATTTCTTCAAACCTTAAAAGAAATAAGTGTTTTTTTTTCATTCATGTTTGGGGTGGAGTGTCATTCTCCCAAACCTCAAGGGATGGAAGTGTAATAAACCCTTTTGAAAATAATCAGTTTATCTCATTAATGGCATCTTTTTTCTTTTTTCTTTTTTTCTCTTTCTTAGTTATTACATTTAGTGGGGACTTATTTGTTTCTTTAATGGTATTTTATTTTTCTATCTTTTATTTATTACATTTAGTGAGGGCTTATTTATTACAAAGAAACATTAGAACAATTGGATGGTCAGATTGAGAGAACAAAGTCATACAGGTACACAACATATGTCCATCACGTGCCATCCTTAGATTTGAAATCTAACATTTGGATTCGAAGAGTGTAATGAAAGGTTAATTCTAGTAAATTATGGTCACAATCAAACGGTTGGATTTAGAGATAGTTGTGGTCAAAGTTTAGTTAAAGTTGGTCAAACCCGATTAAACTTAATAGATGGTCCTGTGACCACTAGACTTGGTGAAATTCATATTCCAATCTTGATCATTAGGATTGAAGAGTATGGTGACATATTGGTGTTGATGAAATTTTAGACCAATTGGATGGTCAGATTGAGAGAACATAGCCATACAGGTACATAACACATGTCCATCTCATGCCATACTTAGATTTGAAATCTAACCGTTGAATTTGAAGAGTGTAATGAAAGGTTAATTCTAGTAAATTATGGTCACAATCAAATGGTTGGATTTAGAAAAATACGCAGTCAAAGTTTAGTTAAAGTTTGTCAAACCCGGTCAAATTTAATAGATGGTCCCAAGACCACTGGACTTGGTGAAATTCATATTCGAATTTTGATCATTGGGATTGAAAAGTATGGTGACAAATTGGTGTTGATGAAATTTAAGAACAATTGGATGGTCAGATTGAGAGAACAAAGCCATACAGGTACACAACATATGTCCATCATGCGCCATCCTTAGATTCGAAATCTAACAATTGGATCGAAGAGTGTAATGAAAGGTTAATTCTAGTAAATTATGGTCACAATCAAACGGTTGGATTTAGAGAAAGTCGTGGTCAAAGTTTAGTTAAAGTTGGTCAAACTCGATTAAACTTAATAGATGGTCATGTGACCACTAGACTTGGTGAAATTCATATTCCAATCTTGATCATTAGGATTGAAGAGTATGGTGACATATTGGTGTTGGTGAAATTTGAGACCAATTGGATGGTCAGATTGAGAGAACATAGCCATACAGGTACACAACACATGTCCATCTCACGCCATACTTAGATTTGAAATCTAACCATTGGATTTGAAGAGTGTAATGAAAGGTTAATTTTAGTAAATTATGGTCACAATCAAACAGTTGGATTTAGAAAAATGCGCGGTCAAAGTTTAGTTAAAGTTGGTCAAACCCGGTCAAACTTAATAGATGGTCCCGAGACCATTGGACTTGGTGAAATTCATATTCGAATCTTGAACATTGGGATTGAGGAGTATGGTGACATATTGGTGTTGATGAAATTTAAGAACAATTGGATAGTCAGATTGAGAGAACATAGCCATACAGGTACAGAACATATGTCCATCACGCGCCATTCTTAGATTTGAAATCTAACTGTTGGATTTGAATAGTGTAATGAAAGGTTAATTCTAGTAAATTATAATCACAATCAAACGGCTGGATTTAGAGAAAGGCGCGGTCAAAGTTTAGTTAAAGTTGGTCAAACCCGGTTAAATTTAATAGATGGTCTTATAACCACTGGACTAGGTGAAATTCATATTCAAATCTTAATCATTAGGATTGAAGAGTATGGTGACATATTGGTGTTGATGAAATTTGAGGCCAATTGGATGGTCAGATTGAGATAACATAGCCATACAGATACACAACACATGTCCATCTCACGCCATACTTAGATTTGAAATCTAATCGTTGGATTTGAAGAATGTAATGAAAGGTTAATTCTAGTAAATTATGGTCACAATCAAACTGTTAGATTTAGAGAAAGGCACAGTTAAAGTTTAGTTAAAGTTGGTCAAACTCGGTCAAACTTAATAGATGGTCTCGAGACCACTAGACTTTGTGAAATTAGGTTCAGTGGGAAGGTTTTCAGTGGATTATTGGGTACTGGAGTAGTTGTTAGAAATTGTTAATAAAGAAATAATTTTGAAAGATGATGAACATCTTGTTAACATTGACTTAGATAAAGTTGATTAGGCAAAATGATGAAATTTTTTTATTATTTTGGCTCATATATCATGTATTATCACTTCTGATTTTAATTAATTTGAATATGTATGTTATAAATATATTTTAATTTGATTTATTTACTTACTTTTGGTAAATATTATTACATAATTGATGATTGAATTAGTTGTTAGTTGAATATATTATGAATTTATAATGACTATACCTTTCATATATTTATAATGAATTTATTAGTTTGGTAAATATTGACTAATACCTTTCTTATGACACATGATACAGAAAAATCAAAAATTGATTCAAAATACGATTCACATTTTGATAACTATGAGAATTAGCCAGTATTTTAAGTGGAATTAGAACTTTCTCAATTTTTATTATTTTATCGATTTCAAGTTTCAAATGGGTAACATTATGATTTGAGAGTATTTTGAAGCAACAAGCCCTCCGTTGTCTCATTTTTTCTTCTTTTTTTTTCTATCAGATTTGAAAGTTTTAAATTACTTTGGAGGCTTCAAGTTTATTTTGGTCATTATATAAGTTTGGGGGTATTTTGGTCATTTTGACGAGGTTAATGGTATTTTAATCATTTCAAACATTTTAAAGAAATTTATGTCATTTTAAATATTTTAAGAGGCATTTGGAGGATTTGAAAAAAAAAAAAATCATATTATATCAAAATTGTTTTGGCCACATATTAGTGATGACTGTCTTTGTCTTCATTAAAAGATCCCTTGTAGCGACGACCTAATTCATTGCTAATATGAAATCTTCTTCCCTCCAATAATTCCCACCACTTTTTTAGAGTGAAAATTTTACCCTCCATTATATTTAGTTAGATATATTTGCGACGACATGTTGTGTAATCGCTAATAGCATCCTAATAGCGACCACCAATGTGTCATCACTGATAAATAAAGCATATATATAATATATTTACTATATATTTTTGGCCACATATTTGTGATGAAACATAAGGTTGTCACTAAAGATGATTATTAGCGATGATAGATATCGTCGTTAAAATAAACCTTATTTTAGCGACGTAAATGTCGTTGCAACAAAATTTATTGTTATTGCTAAAAGTTTCCCTCCATTTTCCAAAAGTAAATAAAATTCCCTCCATGGTGTTAGCGACGACTTAATAGCGACTACCTTAGTGTTGTCGCTACAATACACTTATTAGCGATGACCATATATTTTCGTTGCTAATGTATGCCTAATAGTGACAACTTTTTGGTCGTCGCTAAAACATTGGTCGCAAAAGACCAAAATTCTTGTAGTCATTCAATGATTTCTTAAAGAAATACAGCAAATATTAATATATAATATAGTGCATTCTCAAATTATGATCAATATAATTTTCCGTTCAATCGAATCAATCCACATATATATTCAACACAATAAAATTTTTATGCCCCTTATAAGTGTTTCACTTTATATTGTATTAATTACAGTTTGTCATGTCATACATAGTTTATCTTTCTTTTATAAAATAATAAAAAGTTAAAGTAGAAAAAAAAAAAAATTATATATATAGGCTTAGTTTTTAGCTTTCTGGCCCCCTTAGTTTTTAGCCTTCCGGCCTCTCCCAAAATTCCCGACCTCCAAGCTCAAACCTGCCACCCTAAGAGCAAGAGCCCATGACCCATGTAAATAAAAATAAAAATAAAATAAATAAAAAAAGAAAAGAAAAGAAAACTCAGCAGTAAACCTAACGAAGAAAGTGAAAGACGAAGGAAAAATAAAAAGAAAGGAAACAGAGAGATAGTGAGGCGAGACAGAGAGATAAAGAAGCGATACAGAGAGATAGAGACTACCCACGCTGACGCCGCTACAGCCAGCATCTACGCCACGCACTCGACACGAGACGGCGAGAGCCCACCTGCACTCCATAAGAGTACCCACGCCGACGCCGCCATCATCACGCGAGACGGCGAGAGTCTCAGCTATCGCCGCCGCCCACGCAAGCCCCATCTTGCCGCCGCCGCTGGTTGCTCGAGCTTTCATAGGTATTTAATCTATGATCCTTTCCTAGTTTCCTTCAAAACCTAAAAAATAAATAAGATGTTTGTGCTTGCTTGTGGAGTGTTTGTGTTTTTATTGATGATTGATGATGAGTGAGATTTAACCTATTTACTGATGTTGGTGATTGTGATTTTTTGTGAATTGAATCACAACAAGTATTTAGGTGTTTTTTTTTTTTTTTTTTTTTGGGCTTTGGCTTTGTGACTCTGTCACTCGTGTTTAGGACTCTCTCAGTATCATATAGATACAGAGACAGAGAGAGAGAGTAGAGTTTGTAGAGATTACTTTGACTGTTTGTTTGTTCTTTCATCTTTGTTGACTGGTGGTTGGGCATAATAGGGACAAGTGAAACTGTGACAAAAAAAAAAAAAGAAAAAAGAAAAAGAAAAAAAGAAGCAAAAGTTAAGAAAGCTGTTAGTAGTGCAGAATAAATTTATAGTGTCGGTAGTGCTGCAGTGGGATTGGGTTAATGGGTCAATGTCAGAAAGATGGAGATAACACAAAGACAAATAAATAAAGGCAGACCAAAGACAAAAAGAAAAACAAATCATATAATATGTAAAATCGCTAAGCACAAATTCTAAGAAAATTGTCACACCAATTTATATATATTCTTATTTTATTTGTAGATCATGAAAATCAATTACAATGCTTGATTTTTCAAGTTAAAATATTCAAATTCTTCCAAGCTCACGCGATTGCCAACAACTAATGTTGATATTCCAATTCTAGAAAATGTGGATACCCAATTCTAGAAAATATGCATTTCCCAATTCCCAAAGTGTCGATGTTCCAATCTCAAACACAATTTCAAAGAGTTGATCTTGTGATTCTTTGATTATGATCCCAACACTCCAAAACAACATGGGAATATCGCGCTAATCAACGCGATGAAATTTTGGGTATTTGTCTTGGTTGATGGGCTTATTAATACTATGGGCTGACAGAGATTAAATTTTTTTTTCGCTATCTCGCCCCCAACTTGAAATCCTCGGATCCGGCCCCTCAGACAGTATTGATTACAGTTTGTCATGTCATACATAATTTATCTTTCTTTTAAAATAATAAAATGTTAAAGTAGAGAAAAAAAAAGACAAAACATTGTAATTGAAGTATAAATCTAAACGTAAGAATGAGAAAGAAGGTTTTTATTTTTTTTATTTATTTATTTTTTTTTTTTTTTGACAAGAGAAAAAAAGTTTTTACTCTATTTGTTAAAGATATATTTAGGTTTAAAATATGTGTGTAAATGGCTCAAGAGAGCTACATATAGTGTAAAATCTATCTACATCTAACCCTAAATCTGTAGCATATATATATATATATATTTATATATATATATATATATATCTTACAATGGCTCTCTTTATTATACTATCATGCACTTCATCATATAATAATAAAAATGTAGTCACTAGGGTTTTACTGCTTTTGCTCTATTTTTCTATTTCCCTTTAATAATTTCAACATTATTAATGTATAATATAGTGCATTCTCAAATTATGATCAATATAATTTTCCGTTCAATCGAATCAATCCACATATATATTCAACACAATAAAATTTTTATGCCCCTTATAAGTGTTTCACTTTTATATTGTATTAATTACGCTTTGTCAGCAGTGTCATACATAGTTATCTTTCTTTATAAAATAATAAAAAGTTAAAGTAGAAAAAAAATAAAAAAAAATAAAAAAATAAAGAGACAAAACATTGTAATTGAAGTATAAATCTAAACGTAGAATGAGAAAGAAGGTTTTTATTTTTATTTTTATTTTTTTTGACAAGAGAAAAAAGGTTTTTACTTTATTTGTTAAAGATATATTTAGGTTTAAAATATGTGTGTAAATGGCTCAAGAGAGCTACATATAGTGTAAAATCTATCTACATCTAACCCTAAATCTGTAGCATATAAATATATATATATATATATCTCTCTCTCTCTCTCTCTCTCTCTCTCTTTATTACGAGTTTTGGGATTATCTGGCCAAGCAGGTTATTGGGAGCTGCTCTAGGCGAGCCAGCTGTTGCGACGAGGTACGGAGCCGACTTCTGGCGTATACGCAAGCCCACATCGCAGAATGCGCCACTTCATGCTTTGCGGCGCTAGAGCTGTACGGCGTACCACTACTACGCATGCGGGCGTGGGCGGTACACCTCATGCAAGCTCCAATGGCATATGCGCTGAGTGGGGCGATTTCTTGCCGATGTGGGAACGGCGTAAAGCCCAAAGGGTGAAGATCCGTATTCTCCCATGTCGCTTTGAAAACAAATCCTTGCGTTTGGCTCCCAAAGAGGACAATAAGCTTCAAGGGGCGGATTTAGTCCCCACAAAGGCGCTTTTGAGGGCAATGCCCATCTCCAGTTATTGTCCGCTGGCATGCTTGCAACGCCCGAATCTTTGGGTGGTGGCAAGCCGCAACGTCCCGCGCAGACGGTTTTTGCCTCCTGAGAGCAAGGCACGCCACTAATAATCGGAGATGGGCATTGCCTCAAAAGCGCTTAGGACACCGCCGCAAAGTATTATGTCTTTAGTTGTTTCTATTTAGGCGCAAAGCGACAGGCCGGACTACTTCCTTACATCATAGTCTTTATACATCGGGGACACGTTTCACTCATAAAGTGAGCAGCTTGAGCTTGCATGAGTGTACCACTACTACGCATGCGTGGTAGTGGTACACTCATGCAAGCTCCAAGGGCATATATAAAGCAGAGTAGCGCATTTCTTGCCGATGTGGGACTCCATGTGTGTGCCCAAATGGTGAAGATCCGTACTCCCATGTCAAAAACAAATCTCGCGGGCTTGGCTCCCCAAAGAGGACAATAAGCTTGCGGCGGATTTAGTCCCCACAGCTCTCTTTATTATACTAGCATGTACTTCATCATATAATAATAAAAATGTAGTCACTGGGGTTTTACTGCTTTTGCTCTATTTTTCTACTTCCCTTTAATTTCAACATTATTAAGGACTTGCACTATGATTTTTACCAACTAGTCGAAGAATTTCCTCATACACATGATGAAGCAGCCCGTACTGCGCGTGCAAGGCTTTATTTAGCTGCGCTGAAAGGTGATTGGAAATCTGTTAAGGATATGGCAAACATTCAAAGAGAAATTAGTAAGAAAAGAGAAACCTCTCTTTATGGCTACTTTGTTACAACACAATCAAATGGTGCGATTTCTTTTTTCTAGGACTAACATTTGCCAGTGGCATGGAAATGAACAGGTTGAACTATTTATCACTTGTGTTAGGGGTGACTTATACGGTAAGAATAAGTAATTGTAATTTTTCTTCTTTCTCTCTCTCTTTCTCTCTCTTCTTCTTCTTCTTTTTTTTTTTTTTTTTTTGGAGGGGGAATGGGGGTTTTCACGGTTTGATTTTCTCATTCTAAAATTGATTTTGTCAAAACATTAATCATGGCTTAAACATTAAACATTTATTATGGTATGCCATTCATTTCCTAAATGAGGATAAGGTACACAATTAATTCACACCGTAAGAACTGTTAAAATATATCTCTCTCATCGAAATCCCTAATTTTTTTTTTTTAAATGTTAAAATATGTTAAGAGCCTTATAACTTAATTGGTACCCACTAATGTTTCCATTGGATGCATCTCTATTGATATATAGAAAAAAAAAGTGTTAAAATATCGATTGAGTGATTAAACTTTTTCTAGTTGTTTTAGGCTGTTGGATAAGTGATAGTGAGCCTTTAATATAGGATTATGCAATAATATGGTTTCTTTAATTTCCTTAATAAGTTATCCTATGTTGGGATGGTGGAAAATGGAGATATGAAAAAAAAAAAAAAAGTAAGGAAAGTGGTGGAAATTTACTCTTTTTTTTTTTTTTTTGAGAATGAAATTTACTAAATTTTGGGATGGAGCTAGGTAGATGAATGGAGAAAAGATGATAATAAGAGAAATGTGTAACACATTCACATTGGATTAGCATTAGGTTATTCTGCCTAAAATTTTCCTATTAAATTCCAAAAAATTCTAACATTGAATTCACTAGTAATTAAATAAACAAAATATATTTGTGCCACAACGCTTATTCAAATGGATAGTACAGTAGCTTAATTAGCTACTAATTTTTTTATTAAAAAAAATTATCATATTTCTCTCTCTCTCTCTCTCCAATTCACACAAAGCTCCTTTTGCAATTCACTTAAATATATTTCTCTATTTTAATGGACCCTGGAACTCATGTCCAAACCCAAAATTGAAATCGTACTCCATGCGAGTCCTAATTCAAACACTGTTGTTTGTTTTTAGACCCTTTAAAACACAATTGGATTAACCTTGTTAATTAGCCAAGTGATTACTTAGTCAAAATTTTAGATCTAGGTTAACACAATCATATAATCATATCAATGTAAAGTGAAGAATATAAAGAACACAAAAATATGATGACCCAGGAAACCAAACTGGTAAAAACCTGGGGAAGATTTAACCTAGCTATCCTCAAGGTAAACCTGAATCCACTATGAAAGAATCGAAGTTTTACAATAGCGACTTAGACCACTAACATCCTATTGCTACCCACCAGTAGAAAACTTACTGATACGACCACGTGCAAGCTCCGAGACCACGGACTCCTTCTTTCTTGGATTCTCCAGCAAGTACAAGCACTTCTGCTTGTGTATCTTTAAGTTTTTATTGCAGCAACTGAATGATCATCAAGCACTCAATGAAATCTCCTTTTTGATAATCTTAAGCATGTGTGAAGGCAACCACTTCTCAGATCTCACAAGAAATTCACACATACAGTAAATAGAGCAACCACAAAAACGTGGCTAGGGTTTCCTTTTTATACCTAGGGCAAAACATAAAACCCTATACGTCATATGGACTTAGGACTGAGTTGGAAAATTTGCAGAAAAGACATTCTTCCCAACTTTCGATCGGTCGAGTCTAATTCTCGATCGATCGAGCCAAACCGAATTGCACAATGAATTCTACAGCAGCTCGATTCCAACTTTACATAAAACACATACTTTGAGCAAGTCTAAAACAAGACTAAAAACCTGTTTTGATCATGGTTTGCCAACAATACAAATTAGAGTTCTAATACATTAGTTCCTAAATACTTAGAACCTAACAAACTCCCCCTTTGGCAATCCGTGACAAAACACAAACACAATGCTCAAAGTTACAAGTAAAAGCCCTTTACAAAAATAATGCCCATTACAAAATAATCCAACCTAACTACTATCCATCAGTTGCAAGTGTAGACAGCAGCACGATTGAATCAACCTATATATTTCCTGAAATACTCAACAAACACATAAACGCATATGTGGAAAATACAAGTAAACAAAAAAAATAAATTCTTGACTTCACAAAACACAAAACAAAGACATATATCATGAATAACTCATAAATATAAATCAATGAGCAGTGAAACAAGAAACATAGATAACAATCTCCCCCTAACATGAATAGCCCAAAAACAATACATCAAGAGCTAAAAATGATACATACACAGTGAAGCACCTAGATACAATCTAAACTCCATAAGCTCCCCCTAACTACAAAAAATCCTCTACAAGTGTCCAAATGTACTCCCCCTTTTTGTGACGGAATGCCAAAGGGCAATCGGAATCCATCAGCAAAAGGAGGTGGCGAAAGCAAACGTCTAAGCTGTGCCAAATCTGCTTGCAAAGCACGGAGCTCATCAAGCATGTCTACCAAAATCTGACCATGAGCCGCCTGAACAGTCATGACAGTCTCCAAAGTACGACAAATGTCAAAGTCATCCAAAGTAGATGGTGGAGGAACAACAGTAGCAGCAGCACCAACAGGATCAACAGACGCCTCACCAGCAGTAGTACCTGTAGAAGAAGGAGGGGGTGTGGTACCAGAAGGCTCAACTCGAGGGCTTTTAGAGCTCTCTCACATCTGAGCAGCCCTCTACCTAAGAAAAGTGGCACCTATGGGAGCAATAATGTGTACGGGCTCAGAAGCGGGGAAGTCATCTAAACCTAAAAACAGCAAAATCCTATGAATGAAAACAGGATGAAAAAGAGTATGAGCGGTAGAGGAACTCCTATGAACTTCGTTCAAAGAATGAAGAAACAGATGAGGAAAACTAATAGGAGCATTCGTAACAAGAGCATACAAAAATGCACATCGCTCCAAAAGAATGGTGTGCAGATGAGAGATAAGCCACAAGGAATGACACGCTATCCTAAAGAAAAGATAGGTAGTCTTAGTGAGCTCAGCAGAAGTGATCTAAGGATCAGAACCCCACCGGATAGAAGTACCAGTGATGTATGACATGATGTCGTCTAGGGGAGGAGACTCATCATAAGGATAAACAGGGTGCTGGACCACAGGTACCCCAAGAGCACCAGCCACTACACATGAAGTAATGGTGAACTCTACACCTCGTATCCAACTCTTTACTAAAGTGTTGGAATCATAGACGTGGATAAAGAGGTTCGAGTAGAACTCTCTAATTAGGGTAGCTGGAAGAGGATAATCAATATCCAAAAGAGGCAACTAGCTCCGACGCTCAAAGTTTGCCCTAATGGCAGGATCTAACTCATCTAACAGAACCTTACGCTCAGCCCAAATCTTTCTCTTAAGGTTTAGTGTCTCATAAAACTCTCGGCTTTTCTCACTCCGAAACAAGGTGCCCACAGAGGAAGGAGCAGAAGAAGAGGAGGATGTCCTATGGGCTCTAGTCTTCCTAGGCATGGTGCTAGGGTAAGGACAAAGACACAAGAGAAAGAATAAAAACAACAACAAAAAAACACCAAGGGCAAACTGCAAGTTAGCACAAAAAAATATAGAAATAACAATTTATACGATGCATGAACAGATAAATGTCATGATGCATGCTCTAATGCAGTGATAACAAGTTCAATTTAAGTTTAGAATCACAAAATTGGCTTGAGCATAGAGTTTATAACAAAAACCCCAAAATTGTGAAAAACCACTTGTTCAATTTGTATTAAATTGACTAATTGATCATCACACAAGTTAGAAAACAGTTTATAATGATCAAATTAATCAATCCAACAAGCCAATTTTATCAATTAAACTCAATTTGAACAAAATCCCCAAATCGAGTAATTTCAAGCCCTAGAATTTTCAATTTCTCACAATATATCAAATTAAACACCATAGATCATGTTTATACCATCCCCTAACAAAAACCCATTGATCAATTGTGAAAGAAAATGTTTAATTCATCAAAAACCCCAAAAATTGCATAGGTTCGAAATTTCCCAAATAATGCATGATTTGATGCATGAAAAGTGAAAATAAATGCAAAAGGAATGGTATAAAGGTCTTACCGGCCTTGGGAGAGAAAAACCTTGCAAAAAGAATGGTGGAAAACGACAAAAAACTAGATTGGAGCCTTGACCGAGTCGTATAGAGAGAGAAAAAGTTGAAAACTTTTGAAAAAGTGAGTTTGAACACGTGAAAATCAGTTTTTAAAAAATTCTCTACACGATTTTCGATCGATCGAAAAACAGATTCGATCAGTCGAAAATGCTTCGATTGATCCAACACCAATCGAGCACCAATCGAAATAGACAGAGGCTCACAAACATTTTTAATCGCAATTTCGATCGGTCAAAAAACAATTTTGATCGGTCGAAATTCTAGAAAAAACAGTTTTTTGAAAAACAAAGCAAAAATAATGCTGAAACTCCTCAAAACATTGAATTTTTATGAATTACATGCATGAGTATGAGATGAAATGCTTTTCAAAAACACATGTTTTGAACCTAGTTTTCCCAAAATTAAGATTTTTAATCCATTCTCTTAAAATCTCAAACACCAAATATGTTTTGCATAAAACTCAAGGAATTTTCAAAACTTGGTTGGTCAAACCAAAAAAACACACACAATAACATGTACAAAGTTTAGCAAAGAGTAACTTGTGTAGTGTGTGCAACTAGCAAAAACTTGAGATACATGTGAGGTGATATGTGAATAGAAATCAAACACAAAGTCTACACAATTCATCACATAGAGTTCGTAAGAAACTATCACCTAAAGAGTTACATCATATAACTCCCACATCTCTTAGATCATAAGTTTGCAATCATGTAAGTTTCTTGATTTGCCTCATATTGTACACACAAATTTTTAATTTAGCAGAAACTTATTAAAATAGCCTAGATAATGTACACACCAATTTTAAGCAATTTAACCGAGGCTACACCTTATGTTCTTTTTGTGCATGTGCTACACTTTCTCGGGCACAAAATCTTACGATATGCACTAAGGTGTTCATGATTGGCTAGTGAACAGTGGTGAGATGGTTATTTATGCCTTTCTCCAAAGGTTCAAGTCCGACAGTCGAAGACATGTGACTTCAAGATCAAGACAAAGTGATCAAAAACTATAAACATCTTTCCCACACAACATGCACTACAAAGTTTCAACTAGTAAAGTGTAATAAATAAGCTCATCCAAGCTAAACAAGGTACAAAGACATGTTATGTGAAAATAAATTGACCAACCTTGTTTTCAATGCCAAAAAAAAATTGCAAAACACAATTTGCTTCCTTTTCCTTTTTTTTTTTTTTTTTTTATTATTTGGAAAGGATAAAAAACAACCTAGAATGAAATGCATGAATGTAATGCAATGCGAATCCTAGAAACAAAGAAAACAAAAAACAATGGTCACAAAGAGTAGAGCAATGAAACACAAGGACCAAAAAAGCCAAGAATGATCAGGGGCACAGAATTACACCAATTACTTGACGAAGTGTCTCAAACTTACTTCTATCAAGAGGTTTGGTGAAGATGTCAGCATTCTGACGTTCAGTAGGGATATACTCAAGACACACAATCTTTCTTTCAACAAGATCCCTAATGAAGTAATATCTAATCTCTATGTGCTTAGTTTTAGAATGTTGAACAGGGTTCTTAGAGATATCAATAGCACTAGAATTATCACAATAAACAACCATCGTATCTTGTGTTATCCCATAATCATTCAAAAGCTTTTTCATCCAAAGAAGCTGTGAGCAACAACTTCCAGCAGCAATATATTCGGCCTCTGCAGTAGACAAAGACACCGAATTTTGTTTTTTACTCATCCAAGTAACAAGATTGGCTCCTACATAAAAACACCCACCAGTGGTGCTTTTTCTATCATCAGCATTACCAGCTCAATCAGAATCAGAAAAACCAGCAAGAGATAGATTAAACTCTTTGCTATAAAATAATCTATAATCACAAGTTCTACCAACTTATTTTATGATTCTTTTTACAGTATTCAAATGTGAAACCTTAGGATTAGATTGAAATCTAGAATAGACACCAACACTAAAGGCAATATCAGGTCGACTAGCAGTCAAATACAAAAGACATCTAATCATGCTTCTATATAATGTAACATCAACAGACTCACCTGATGGATCATTTGTTAATTTTGCATTTGCAGCCATTGGTGTTCTAGCATGAGCAGCCTTGTCCAGTCCAAATCTCTTGACTAGATTTCTTGCGTACTTTGCTTGGTTGATGTAGATTCCTGAGTCTGTTTGCTTCACCTACAATCCCAAGAAATAAGTTAGTTCACCAACTATACTCATTTCAAACATTGCCTTCATTTCATCTGCAAACGAATGAGCAAGAGAATCATTAGTAGCACCAAAAACAATATCATCAACATAAATTTGAGTTACAACAAAACTATTCTTATCATTTCTTATGAAGAGAGTGGTATCTGCAGATCCCCTTTTGAATCCATGCTCAGTGAGATATGCAGTCAGTTTATCATACCAAGCCTTAGGAGCTTGTTTCAAACCATAGAGGGCTCTCTTCAACTTGTAGACATCACCCGGTCTGTGAGGATCAACAAACCCCTTTGGTTGTTCAACATATACCTCTTCTTGTAACGTCCCATTCAAGAAAGCACTCTTGACATCCATTTGATACAACTTGAAATTCAGATGACTTGCTATGGCCAAAAGTATCCTAATGGATTCCAATCTTGCTACCGGTGCAAAGGTCTCATCAAAATCAATCTCTTCCACTTATGTGTAACCTTGAGCAACAAGTTTTGATTTATTCCTGATAACAGTGTCATGTTCATCTAACTTGTTCTTAAAGATCCATTTAGTTCCAATCATATTTACTCCCTTTGGTCTAGGAACTAATTCCCATACATCATTCCGAGCAAATTGATGAAGTTCTTCATGCATAGAATTAACCTAACCAGCATATTGAAGTGCTTCATCTACCTTCTTCGGTTCAAATTGGGACAGCTAGCATGAGTGAGTAATTACACTTAAGGCTTTTGATCTTAATCTCATATTATCATTCAAACTTCCCAATATATTTGTGGTAGGATGATTTAGCCTTACTCTAGAGGATGGACCTTTAACTAGAGATGTGGAAGTACCTTTTTGTTCTGATGAAAGACTAAACTCATGTTGTGCTTATTGAGTCTCATGAACTGGTGTAGATGGTTCTAGACTTGATGGCATAGAAACTGCATCATTCAACACCATCAACTCTTCATCACTATGCTTCCCCACATAATCAACAGGAAGTGAGTCATCAAGCTCCATAGACTTATCTTGAACCGGAGCAGTGTTTTCTGAATGTGCTTCTGAACATACTTCATCATTGATCACAACATTTGAAGATTCCATGACTGTTTTGGTTCTTAGATTATACACTTTATATGCTCTACTAGTAGAGAAGTATCCTAGAAAATATCCCTTGTCACTCTTTACATCAACTTTTCTAGGTTCTCTCTATCATGTAGAATGTAACAATCACTACCAAATATCCTGAAATATTTGACAACAGGCTTTTTTCCTCTCCAGAGTTCATAGGGAGTTTTCTTAGAATCAGGTCTGAAATACACTCGGTTAAGTGTATGGCATGCAGTGTTAACTGCTTCTCCCTAGAAGGATTTGGGCAACTTTTTATTGTGTAGCATGACACGTGCCATCTCCTGAACAACCCTATTCTTCCGTTCCACTATTCCATTATGTTGAGGTGTCTTAGGTGAAGAGAACTCTTGATGTGTGCCTTGATCATTGCAGAAGGTAGCCAGCTTGGTATTCTCAAATTCTCTTCCATGATCATTTCTGATTCTGGCTATCATAGTATCTTTCTCAACCTACAATTTCTTGCATAGATGTATCATCTTCTCAGGAGCCTCAGCTTTATCTTTCAAAAGCACAACCCAAGTATATCTAGTAAAGTCATCCATAACAACTAGAATATACTTCTTTCCACCTAAACTCTGAACTCTGGCAGGACCCATAAGATCAATGTGCAACAACTCTAGAGGTCTTGAAGTTTGAACACTAGCTACAGACGGATGTTTGGATTTCACTTGTTTACCTATCTGACATGGTCCACAGATGCACTTATCTATCTTCTCAAACTTAGGTAAACAAAAAACTGCATCACTCTTGAAAATCTTCTCTAATTTCTTATGACTTGCATGTCCCAACCGTTGATGCCACAAGTCAACTTGATCAATCTTTGCACTAAAACACTTGTTGCTTGTACTTGGTGTTATACCATAACAGTTGTCAGCTGTCCTTACACCAACACACATACAGTCACCTCCTCCATCAAGTATCTCACATTCATACTTAGTGAAGAGAACATTCAGTTCATTGTCACAAATCTGACTGATGTTGAGTAAGTTGGCCTTCAATCCATCAACATACTAAACATCTTCAAAGACTGGCAACCCTGGAATGTCCACAGTTCCAATGCCTCTGATTACAGATTTGCTTCCATCTCCAAAAGTGACTGTCCCAATCTTTCCTTCAAAGAGTGTCTTGAATAAACCTTTGTTTCCTGTCATATGCCTGGAACAACTACTATACAAATACCAAAGACAAGAATCACGTGCCTTTAAGGAGGTTAAAGTAGTATAACACAAATAATTATCATCACATGTGATTAGACCAAGATGCTCAAGGAAAGATTTAGCAAAAGTAACAAGAGACAAAAACAACAAGTAGGCAAGTTGACATATAAGCAAAAAGATTTTCCAAGAATCCATGACAACAGGGGTCAAGGCTTAGCTCAGAGATTAAAAGATCTACAACAAGAGAGCAACCAGCTTTGATACCACTTGTTTGTTTTTAGACCCCTTGAAACACAATTGGATTAACCTTGTTAATTAGCCAAATGATTACTTAGACCAAATTTCAGATCTAGGTTAACACAATCATATAATCATATTAATGTAAAGTGTGAAATATAAAGAACACAAAAATATGATGACCCAAGAAACCAAATTGGTAAAAACTTGGGGAAGATTTAACCTAGCTATCCTCAAGGTAAACCTGAATCCACTATGAAAGAATCGAAGTTTTACAATAGTGACTTAGACCACTAACATCCTATTGCTACCCACCAGTAAAAAACTTACTAACACGACCACGTGCAAGCTCCGAGACCACAGACTCCTTCTTTCTTGGATTCTCCAGCAAGTACAAGCACTCCTGCTTGTGTATTTTTAAGCTTTTATTGCAGCAACTGAATGATCATCAAGCTCTCAATGAAATCTCCTTCTTAATAATCCTAAGCATGTGTGAAGACAACCACCTTTCAGATCTCACAAGAGATTCACACATACAGCAAATAGAGCAATCACAAAAACGTGGCTAGGGTTTCCCTTTTATACCTATGGCAAAACATAAAACCCTACACGTCATATGGACTTAGGGCTGAGTTGAAAATTCTGCAGAAAAAACATTCTGCCCAACTTTCAATCGGTCGAGTCTAATTCTCGATCGATCGAGCTAGACCAAATTGCACAATGAATTCTGCAGCAGCTCGATTCCAACTTTACATAAAACACATACTTTGAGCAAATCTAAAACAAGACTAAAAACCTGTTTTGATCATGGTTTGCCAACAATACAAATTAGAGTTCTAATACATTAGTTCCTAAGTACTTAAAACCTAACAATTGTAACTGCCAACACCACCAATAGTAGCACCTTTGACCTCATCTTCAGACTCCCCTTAATCCCAAATCCCAAAAACCTCTCCCTCCACCAGATTCCCCACCACCATCAGATGGCGTCGTTGTGGTTGGATTCATTTCCCGAGATTCAAACACTCAGCCTAGATCTTCAACCGAGTCATCGACTCCAACATGTTCGGGTTCAGTAACTTGGACAAAACCTTGTGCAACACAATCTTCACTTTCGAGGATTTTGACTAGTTTGGCTATGAACAAGCGACAATCACATTTGTTAGGACATATGTGATTCAATATTAGGAACATATGTCATTATTTTATGTAATTGGCTAATCCTTTGACAAAACGCACTTTACTTGTATTTGGGTAGATCTAGGATGTGTTTAATACTTTAAGGAACAAGATTTCAAGTTCAAGTGTTAAAGTCATGCAAGTCTGTCCAAGAATCAAGTGAGAAAGTGCTGGATTTTAAAGTTCAACAGCTATCTCGACAGCTAGCATCTATCAAGGTTTAAAAGCTATTGAAGCCCGTGGCTCGACAACTAGCTCGATAGATGGCTATCTATCGAAGTTTATGAAACTCAGTTTTTCAGAGCTGTTTTTCATCCAATCCGTGAGTATGTGTTTAGGTTTTCTTTTCTCACAACTCTAAACATATATAAGGATTGTTTTAAGGGCCGTCACAGCTGATGCAACTTAATGCAAAAGTTTTTCACAAGTATATTGTCCTTGTGAACCAGGGACAGAATTTGCCCTAGTTCATCTTTCTCTTGAAGAAGCTGCTGTGTTTATACACCGTAGGGTTTTGTGATCAAAGAGTTTCGTGATCTTCATCGTGTGATGAACTGAAAAACTTTGCAGCCAACATCTTTCTCAAGTTGGTGATTAAGTCGCGTACTGGAATCCGTGCATTTATTGGTTAGTCACGTACTAGGAGTCGTGCATTGAAAAAGAGTGATTGTCACTACAGAACAAGTCCAATTAGGTATTGGGGTAAGGGTTCAACTCTAGGTTGGTACAAAGTACTGGTATTCCTTTACTTGTAACCGCTTGTTTTGATAATAGTGGATTCTCGGGAATTGTGACCTTAAAATCACCCGGTGGGGTTTTTGTCGTGTAAGTTTTTCTCATTCGTAAACAAATCACCGTGTCAATTTAATTTCCGCTGTACTTTAGTTAATTGGTGATTTGTTTATGCTACCAGCATGTTAATTAACTTAATTAATTCACTTGGCTAAATTAATTGGTTAATTTATTACAAGGGGTCAATACATTCTTAGCCTATCAAGTGGTATCAGAGTGGGCACACTCTGATTAGGGTTAATCTTTGCTGTGTGATCCATTAACCCCTGTTTGTCATGGATAAAGGATAGTCTCTTATTAGACCTCCTTTATTTGATGGCATTAACTATGCATACTGGAAAGTACGCATGAGAACTTTCTTGCAGTTTTTAGATGAGAAAGTGTGGCAAGTTGTGGAGATAGGCTAGACGAAGCCTACGAAAGTGCCGACCGGCTGGGATGATGCTAAGATCAAGGCGGCAAACTTCAACAACAGGGCATTGAATGTTCTATTCAGTGCAGTCACAAATGAGGAGTTCAAGAAAATATCCTCCACTGAAACTGCAAAAGAATCATGGACCATCCTTCAAACAACCTATGAGGGAACCAAGTCTGTCAAGGATTCAAAACTTCAGAGGCTCACTACAAGCTTTGAAGAGATCAAGATGGAGGAGGATAAGTTGTTCGATGAGTTTTATGCCAAGCTCAAGAACATAGTGAACTCAGTCTTTAATCTTGGAGAAACCATTCCTGAACCCAAGATTGTGAGAAAGGTGCTTAGATCTCTACCCAAGAGATTTCATGTCAAGATTACTGTGATTGAGGAATCAAAGGATATTGACAAAATTCCTTTGACAGAGTTGGTTGGCAACCTACAGACCTATGAGTTGGGTTTGACAAGGATCGAAAAATCAAGCAAGAGCAAGAGCATGGTATTGAAGGCCAAGAGCAGTGACACTGATGAGTTTTCAGACAATGAAGATTCTAAAATGAAGTCCTACATCACAAGGCAATTCAAGAAGTTCATGAAGAATGCCAATGAGAAGGGCTTCAACAAGGACCGTAGGCAATCCAGTTCCTCACAGTTCAAGAGCCAAGAGGGGAAGAAGGATGCTAAGGATGTCGGTCAGTACACTGTTCCCTCAGGACCTAAGAGTTTTGGGTGTTAGGGTTTCGGTCACATGAAACAAGAATGCCTTACGTATCTTAAGACTATTGGGAAGAGTAAGGCACTTGCTGCTACATTGAGTGACACTAAGCTTGAGGATGATTCTGATAATGAGGATGATGGAATCCTAAATGCCTTCACTGCCACTGTAAATCCTACTGAGGGGATTGTTAAAGATGTGGATGAAGAAGAAGAATTGGTGGACTCTAAATTCGAGAAAATGGATGATCAAGATGATATCCATACCGCCTATGAGAAATTGTACAAGGTCTTTAAGAAGTATGAGAAACTGTACAGGCTAGCCACTAAGAAGCTCAGTGATGTGGAGCTTGATCGAGAAGAGCTTTCCACAAAGTTTGATGAAGCAAATCAGACCATTGGAGCACTGAGATTTTAGAATAATTTCTTGGCTGCGAAGATCAAGAAGCTTGAAGCAGAACTGTTCCAAGTTAGATCTTAGTGAGAAAGGACTTCCAGTGCGAAGCTTGATGAGATGCTTAATCTTCAAAAATTTGCTTTCAATCGAACCGGTTTAGGGTATAATTTCTCTTCTCCTAGCATTGCTTCTACTAGTACTACTGTTTTTGTTCCTCCTGCTAATAATGTTGAAACTGAGAACAATGATGTTAAAAATAAATTAGCTAGTAAGAACGAAGACAAGAGTAAATCTATCTTAGGAGCACCCCCTAAGCTTGATAAGAAAGAGATTAAGAACTCTAGGGCTAAGAAGGGAAATACTCAAAAGCCCAAACAGAAAAAGTAGCATTTCTGTCATCACTATGGCGCAGCTGGACATACTCGACCTAATTGCTATAAGTGGTTAGCCACTCAATAGAGCAACAGCATAATCGCATCTGGAAACCAGTGTGTGTTTGTGTACATTGGTACTTGTGTACCTTGGATGGCCAATGAAACAAAGTTTTCTAAACTTTGTATCTTTTGTAGCTTAGATGAGCATCTCTATGCACAACTAAGCAAGTGAACTTTGTGGCTCGTGTTTGTAATGAGTAAGGTTAAGTAATCTCTTGTACTTAACACTCATATCACTCTTTTTGACGGGAAGGACTAGAAAATCCTAAGAGAAAGGCATAAATAACCATCTCACCACTGTTACCCGCCAATCATGAAATGACATTTGTATGCTTCGCCATAGCAAAAGTGGAATGTCAAATGCTTAACATAATTGAGTATTTTTTTTCTATCTCTTATATGCCCATGTATGGTTTACTTAAAAGAAAAATATGCAAAAAAAATAAAATAAAAGCAAAAAGATCAAAATGCTTGTCTTCTAGGAGATGTGGGAATTATAGTATGTACCTCGAAGGTGATAGTCCCCATCAAACAGTTATGATTGTGTGTGAGTTAAAGTGATTTTCTCATGTCTCAAATCGTCATAACATGTAGACACTTATGCAATCTTGCGATGTTTTTCACACACAACACGCAATATTCTTTGCTACTTTTGATACATGTGCAGGTATAATGTGATTTGG
This sequence comes from Notholithocarpus densiflorus, assembly GCA_030021035.2. NCBI lineage: Eukaryota > Viridiplantae > Streptophyta > Magnoliopsida > Fagales > Fagaceae > Notholithocarpus > Notholithocarpus densiflorus. Next base: position 1,266,678 of record JARYZH020000095.1, on the reverse strand, counting down.
CCATCACAAGGAATACATGTGTTAATGTATGCTCACTAAACTATCTTAATTTGTTTTTGAAATATAAAATTGGTTAGACTTGTTTAGTGTGTGTGTGTGTGTGTGTGTGTTTTGGATCTATGTGCTTAACAATTTTCTTGTTGAGAAATGATTTTGAGAGCTTAAAATGTTGTTTGGATCTTTGGTTGAGTAGCATGCTTGATTGCATTCATATCTATGTTTTTCTCTTCTTTAAAAACCTATTTTAAGCAATCTCGATAACTTCTCAATAGCTCTCAACAGATAAGCTATCTATCGAGACCCTTCAGCTTCTTTTTTATCGCATTCTCGATAGCTCTCGATAGCTAGTTCGATCCATCGAGAAACTTTCTGTTTCCTCGATAGCTTCTCGATAGCTACCTCAATCCATCGAGCTTCATTGCTGAGGAAACCTTTGGACAGCTGCTCGATAGCTAAAACACACCTTTTTAAATCTCGATAGCTCTCGATCAATCGAGCTTTATGTATTTTCTATATAAAGGCGCCTCGCGATTTCTCACTCATTTCCTTCGATCTCTCTTGATAGTTTCTCTCTTCTCTCACTCCCAAACTCCTCAAACTCAAACCCCTCACATTCCTCACTTGATCTACGGACTAATTCAAGTGTTCTTCATCTGGTATGATACCTTCTCACTCATTAATCATGCATTTCATTCTTTTCTAACCTAAGTTTTAGTTTTTGAAGAATTTTTGGGGGTTTTTCAAAATTGATGAGATTTTGTAAAAAAAATTTGGGTTAGGTGTTGCTTCAATGAGTTTAAACCTTCATGCATTGCATCACATGTGCATTATAACAATGTTTCATGCATTTTAAATGTGTGTTTACTTTATTGCTATGTTGTGTGCTGGTAGGTTGGATTGGGCTGAGCCCATGATGCATTTAAATTTGCATGTCACATGTTCATGCATTTTCATGCATACGTACCTTACTATTTTTATCTTTTGATATTAAATATGTTTGGTGCTTTTCTGATTGTCTCTCTCTCCCTCTCTCTCTTTTTTACGTTAGTTGCATCATGGCACCTAAACGTAAATCCACTCCGTCCCGAAACCCTTTTCGTTTCGAGGCATCTTTTTCTTCTTCTCCTTCTGACCCCACTCCATCTCACATACGGTTCTATGATGAGAATGCCAAATTGGAATTCTCGGAGAACTTTTCACAACAAGGCATTCATTCGGAACACCAAGTCGTTTTGTCAAATTTTTCTGAAACTGACCTACCCACTGTCATCTACAGTAGGAGTTGGGAGTCACTATGTGGCGTCCCGGTCACGTGCCCTTCTGTGATCATACAGGAGTTCTACTCCAATATGCACAGATTTGATTATTCTATAGCCCAGTTTATCACTCGCGTTCGGGGTATACGCATGGTAGTTACTCCGGATATTATATCCGAGGTACTACACGTTCCCAGGGTAACGCATCCTAACTACCCTGGTTGTGATTGTGTTAAGACTGTGTCTAAAGACGAACTCGCGTCTCTATTTTGTGAGGCACCATCATCTTGGGGTGAGCGTCAAAACACCCCTTACTCAGCCTTTGCAAAAGGTCCGAGATTCCTTAATATGGTGATGACATTTATTCTTCATCCTTTGTCTCACTATAACACTATCATAGAGCCTCGTGCTCGCTTTTTGTTATCCCTCATTGAGAATCTTTCTATTGACTTTCATTCTCACTTCATACTCACCCTTATAGATGTCTATAAGGATACAGCAACCCATGATAAGCTCATTTTTCCTTCGGCTATCACGCGGCTCCTTCGCCATTTCTCTGTCTCCTATCTCGAGTCTCCCTACTTCACTTTCATGTGTGCCATCGATACAACTACCGTTCAACGGAGCACAGCACAGCTTCGACCGAGGCAGCCTCGGACAGAGACGACCGCTCCTCCAGCTTCTACCACTTCATCCACCTCTACTCCTTCGTCTTCAGCGGGTGGAGTGACACTTGAGGCCATCATGGCACAGCTTGTGCGCATGGATGCTCGCCTTGACACTCTCAGTGATGAGTTGTGTTAGGTGAACACCCGTGTTGGTTGTATCGCACGATGACAGGCTGTCATGGGTGGTTTCACTGTTGCTTCTTCTTCATCTCCATCGGCTTCTGAGGATGAGAGTGACGATGACACCGGCAGTGATGACGCTGATGAGGATGATGATGCTGGCTCGCCTAGTGATGATGAGGTCATTGAGGTGTCTACTTGAGATACTTAGCCTTTGTCACTTGTGACAAAAATGGGGAGTAGTTTTGAGATGAGAGTAGTCATACTCATAGAGGGAGGGTTAGTAAAGGAGATATGGGGAGTGTTTTTGAGGGATGTAGTGAGAATTTTTATATCTTTTCTTTTCTTTATCTTTTAGATACATTATCTTTTGTATATTAGTCTTGTGACCACTTGACATACATTGTACTTATATTTGGTTTATATATATATTGATGTATGTTATTCACCTATCTCTCCATGTGTTGTTTCTTTTCTTTCTTTATACACATGTTTCTTATTTATTGTATGCAATCTATTATTTCTGTTTCACACTAAGATGCCGTGATGAGTTTTGTTTAAAGTGTTTTAAAAATACAGGTTGTCAAAGTCTACTTGCTATAAACTCTCTTCTTGCAAAGTTTTTCAATAGTTTGTATTTGGATAGATTTTATTGTATTTAACAAATGAATATGAGTTGAGTGATTCATGACTTCTCTTATATGTTCATTTGTTTGTTGTGGTTTTGTCACGGATTGTCAAAGGGGGAGATTATTATGACATATGTGATTCAATGTTAGGAACATATGTCACTATTTTATGTAATTGGCTAATTTTTTGACAAAACGCACTTTACTTATATTTGGGTAGATCTAGAATGTGTTTAATACTTCAAGGAATAAGGTTTCAAGTTCAAGTGTTAAAATCATGCAAGTCTGTCCAAGAATCAAGTGAGAAAGTGCTGAATTTTAAACCTCGACAACTAGCACGACAGCTAGCATCTATCGAGGTTTAAAAGCTGCTGAAGCCCGTGGCTCGACAGCTAGCTCGATAAATGGTTATCTATCGAGGTTTATGAAACTCAGTTTTTTAGAGTTGTTTTTCATCCAATCCGTGAGTATGTGTTTAGGCTTTCTTTTCTCATAACCCTAAACATATATAAGGATTGTTTTAAGCGCTGTCACAGCTGATGCAACTTAATGCAAAAGTTTTTCACAAGCATATTCTGAACCAGAGACAGAATTTGCCCTAGTTCATCTTTCTCTTGACGAAACTGTTGCATTTGTACACCGTAGGGTTTTGTGACCAATGAGCTTTGTGATCTTCATCGTGTGATGAACTGAAGAACTTTGCAGCCAACATCTTTCTCAAGTTGGTGATTAAGTCGCGTACTAGGATTCGCGAATCTATTGGTTAGTCACGTACTAGGAGCCGTGCATTGAAAATGAGAGATTATCACTACAGAACAAGTCCAATTGGGTATTGGGGTAAAGGTTCAATTCATGTGTAGTATTAAAAGGAAATTTTTCTCGTCTTATTAGTTTGATCATGTCATGCTTTGGCTAGCATATCATCATGAAAGAAATATTCAAAAAGGATCTTTCTCAATATATTTTTTTGGCAAAAATCCAAAACTGACCCTCTAACTTTCAACATTTTTACATTTTAGTCCTCTAACTTTCAGTTTTGTCATTTCAGTCATGTAACTTTCAATTTTTGTCAATATAGTATTCCGTTAGAGCTCTGTTAGCTGCTGCCATTAAGGGTGCTGAAATGATGCCGTTTTGGCCATTTTTAAAAAAAAAAAATTCGGAATTAAAAGAAAAAAAAAACATTTAATGGGAACGATGTTCCCCCTGAAATCAAAACAAAGAACACGACACCCAAACCCTAACTGAAAATAAAGGAGCTAAATTAAATTTGGGTGCATTTTAACAGCCACAAAAGTCATGCAGCCAAACCATATTTTGAGACAGCTTCGTTGATCATCCAAACCTAGAAACACGATGGGTATCTTGTTAGTTTTGTAGACTGCCTCAACATATGACCAAAAAGGTCATGAAACATATCAAGGAGCTGCCAATGAAAAGCCAAACAAACTCCAATCAAACCTATACATGTTGTCTTTAATTCAGAAAACAAGCACAGCATGGATATCAAACCAAATCACATGATGACAACCACCAATGGTTGATGTAGCATGGATCAGGAAAACCTACCACAAATGATTAAATGGATACTTTACAATTATAAAACTGATGAATTTTGGGTATGACTCATTCGAGAAAGAACCCAAGTGTCGTTGTTCCCCTTAAATTTTTTCTTTCTTTTTTTTTTTTTTTTTTTTTTTCAGATTTTTCTTATTTTCTTTAAATTCCGAAATTTATTTTAAAAAAAAAGCCAAAACGGCGTCGTTTCAGCACCCTTAACGGCAGCAGCTAATAAAGCTCTAACGGAATACTACATTGACAAAATTGAAAGTTAGAAAACTGAAATGACAAAACTGAAATTTAGAATACTGAAATGAAAAAGACTGAAAGTTAGAGAATCAGTTTTGAATTTTTATCTATTTTTTTCAATAAAACATATCTAAATGCTAGTACAACGTACCAACTACCAAGAAGAAAAATATATTCCCTCGTACATGAATCTGTACATGTTTGCTTGAAACTTTTGTTTTTGGTATAAAATAATGCAGGAGTGGCTTTGGAAATGCTGAAGAACAACTTCAATTTAGCTACCGCTAAAAGCGCAGATGGAGAGACTGCTTTGCATGTGTTAGCTCGAAATCCTTCAGCATTTGTTAGTGGCAGTCAACCAGGGTTGTTAAGGAGACACCTCAATATTCCATGTGAGTTTTTTCAAAATTCGTAAACCTTATTGTGGCCTGACATACAAGGAATAATGATCAAGTTTAGTAAGAGATTTCATATTTCAAGATTGCCAAAGGCCTTATAGCTGAATTGGCACCTCCTCATGCGCAAAGTGATTGGGGGTCTAGGGGGGAAAGAGTTCGAACTGCGGGATTAGTAACATGTTGTAATTATATCTCAAAAAAATATATATATATATTTCAAGATTAAATTTTATTTTTATATCTAATAATATATAAGATGCTATGTCATTTAAAAGTTTTAAATAACATAATACTAAATACACTTACATATCATCAAATATAATTATAATCTCATTTATAAAATGAATGAATACAGTTCCCTCTTAAAGAATCCCACTATTGACCGTTGACATAATTTACAATATAATATTTGGTGATCAACACAAGCTAAAATTTAATTCCATTAAAAAATGAAAAACTTCCCAAAGCATAATCAACACCGGGTGAGGACTGTTCTAAATTTCTAATACCGAGCAAGTTAAGCAACCCTCTTTTAAGCTTCCATGGGAGCCACCAAACAATGGTAACTCCAAGCAGCCTCTTTTAGCTTCCATCAGGAGCCACCAAGCTAATGGTAACTCGACGTACATGGACTACATTAATTTTTCACCAAATGCTTATTTTCTGGGACAAGACTTACACAAATAGTACTTACTGCTTCCATATCAACTTACTAGATTGAGATCAGGTGCAATATCTAAACTTCCCAAAGCATAATCAACACCGGGTGAGGACCGTTCTAAATTTCTAATACCGAGCAAGTTAAGCAACCCTCTTTTAAGCTTCCATGGGAGCCACCAAACAATGGTAACTCGACGTACGTGGACTAAATTAATTTTTCACCAAATGCTTATTTTCTGGAACAAGACTTACACAGATAGTAATTACAACATTTTTTATTTTTTATTTATTTTTTAACTATAACTTTTTAACTTTCCTTTAATATATTTTATTTAATAGTTAAGATTGAAAGTTGTTTTTTCAATTTTCAATCTCAGCCATTGATTACAATTGCATCAGGTGCAATACTATCGGGCATTGTACTTGATTTGAATCCCAACTTATTGCCATTCATCATCAGATATATTGTTCGGCTTTTATTTAACTTTCTATACAACGCTTTAATTAATCTTTGTTGCATTGAGATGTCTTTGATAGTTCTTTGCCAAAGCTTAAATTGATTTCTTTTCCATCAAAGAGATCTACAGTAAACGTTGTGCCCGCCATAGTTAAACTTGAACCAATAGCTTTGATAGTTTGATATCAAATTGTCGTAAAAACAAGCAAAAAAAAAAAAAAAAAAAAAAACAGTAGCACAACAATGCATAAAATTTAACACGGTTCTTCTAATTACAAGCCTACACCCACAAACAACACAAACCTAAATTCATTATCAATAAACTAGAATGACCTTTCAAGTGTGTCTTTTCAAAGACAATTCTTTATTGTTTTTAAATAGGCTCCATAATTAGTTTTTTTTCCTCTAGATTTTTGCACACTTTAGAGAAATTCCTATGATTCTCTAAGTTTGTTTCTTAAAGAATCTTAAATTCAAATTTGTTCGTAACCACTTAGCAAACTCATTTGAGTGAGGACAAATATTTGTCCTGAAGAGATAAAATACACCTGTGCCTCTAAGCCCTCAGCTTTTGTGATCACGGTTACCCCATATTCCACAATAGTGTATGGATGTACTAACAGTGAAAGTTGTGGATCTCATGGAGCAAGACAAATGAAACCAAGATTTAAACTTGAAATGGTCAACGCTTGAAACAACAAAATTTAAGGAGAACCCAAACAAGCATTGATTCCATATTAATAGCCTATATAAAATTCAATAATAAGTAGTGCAAATATAAGAAGGGTTGTATTGAATCTATGAGGCACAAAAATATACAAAGCACCTTCAACGTATAGATTAAAAGCAAATTTTTTTATTATGTAGAGGCATAATATAAGATAAAGTGTGCATGCAACCTTGTTACATTTAATCAAATTAACAAAATGCAAGGAATAGTAAGAACCAAAAGAAGTCTTGGTATGCCTTTCCATTTCAATATAGTAAGAATTTGACGTGATCCACAGTTTAAAAAAGACCAGCTATTAAAATCAATAAAGCACAAAAATTAATAAAGCACAAAATGACAAAATCAATAAGTGGACCAACTACTGAAGGAGTATCAAAATCAATAAAGCACAAAAATACGCACGGCAGCTTCGAAGTACAAATTAATAGCCAGCTTGTTTGCTGTATACAAGCATAAATTATGTGCTAGGAATTAGGGTGTTTGGTAGTTGAATTCGAGGACAACCAGGCCTCCAAGAACAGCGGAAGGATAAGAACAGAGAGATAGAGAGAATATAGAGAGAATTGAGAGGAAAATTGTGGTTAAGAAACATCAATCCAGTACATCTTTTTCCACCCTCATCTCCCTAGTCTAATACCCTCAATAACCAACTTCCTAACCGTCCCAAGCCAGCTGTGTAACCACCTTGCCAGCTAAGCCCTCCAACATATCCTAACTAACTAACTATTTTAACTAACTCTAATGCAATACAAGTCTGATGTAGATACATCACCAATACAAGTGTAGCAATACTAAAATACAAGTATACAATGCCAGCTAGGCAATTACAACATCATCTATAGCACAATCTCATTGTACACTCTAGCAGCACTGACACATGCACACCTCATCAGCTACACACGCATGCCCCATCAGCAACACACGCACCCCTCATCAGCAACTCACGCACACCCCTCAGCACCACACATATGCAGCACCACATGCATGGCTCATCAGCCCCACACGTACTCATCATCAGCACCCCACACATGCAGCATTATACACATACCCTCACACTCCTAACATTATGACTTTTTTTGTGTGTGTGTGTGTATCTATTACTGTTACATTGAAGCAAATTAACACAGTGCAGTGATTTATACATCCAAAATTCAAGAAAAAAGAAACTACTATTGGGTTTGATGAGACCTTACATGTTGTGGGACTTGAATTTTTTCAGATTTGAGACCTGAAGCTTTTCCTTTGCACACTGTATGTGGTAGAGTCCTTGACAACCACGAACAGAGCATAACACCCCCTCCTCAGGGTAGATATAATTATGACAAACAAGACATTCAATCTGAAAATGGATGACAACAAGAGAGGTTCAAAATGGGTAAGTATCAAATGACAAGAATGCATTACGAAGCATCACGTTGGAGTCACAATTCTCACTAAAAATCACTAACAAGTCCATGAACAAAAAGTAGGAAAATACGCCTTTCAAACAAGTTCATTAAGTTGAAACCCTTTTGATAAAACATATGATGTAATACAATTAGTCAGTAAGGTACAAATTTAAACTGCAAAGAGTACAGCATAGCATTTTTTTTTTTTTTTTTTGATAGGTATATAATGTAAATGCCATGTGCTGTGTAATTTGAGTCATTTGACTAACTTTGCAATCAGGGAAAAAAACTGGTCTCAAATTAAGCCATCCCTACTCAGACTCACAAAATCCTTACCCCAACCAGAAACGCAATAGTGCATCACTAAAACCTCAAATGATAGAAATGAAAAAACTGGACTTCAAAACTCAACAACAACAGAAACCCCATCTCCAATCACATGTTGAAAGCAACAGTACATAAGTTAAAGTGGTTTCTAATGATGATTAAAAAACAAAGTAACTATTACCCACATCAGAAACAAGTTCAAAACACGATCGGCCATGCATTTAGAACCATAACAGTAAGTCAACCTCAATTTAGCTATTTCTATAGAAAAGTACAAACCCCATTTACCATCTCACCTGAAAAGCAATAGTACATATGCTAAAAATCATTTCTGTTTTATGGTAAAGAAAGATAAAAACGGCCCACATTATAAAACAACAAATATAAGATTAAAAACTACAACTTTAAGAACCAAATATCATCATTTCACATACAACAACAGAGGATACACAATCTATAATCCCCAATTCAAACTACTACTAGAAAAACAAAATAAAAACCCCACATAACTTCTTATACTCTAGTGCATAACTAAAATGCAAACACACAACACAGTTCAGTTGCTATCAGAGTATCACAGCGTGATTTTAGGGGCGGTGAAAGACTGATAAGACGGATTGGTGATAAGACGGACTGGAATTGCTTCTGGGAAGAGCTCCTTCTGATTCGAGCTCACTAATAATCCCTTGCACAACCTAACCAACCAAAATCCCACACAAAAATTTCAAATTTCAAACCCCCAAAACAAAAAAACAAAAAAAAACAAAAAAAATCCCACAATCCCAATATGAAAAATAAAATTTCACCTTCCGAAAATCCCTCGATAATGAAGGTGGGTAAGCCGGACGCGGGAAGGGATGGCATGGCGGTGTAGATCGGAGAACAGTTAGGCCGACGGCGGGGAGGACGGCGGTGGGCTGGGCAGGCCGAGCGGCGAGGGAGTGAGAGGGAGAGTGAGGAAGAATGAGAGAGAGAGAGTTTGGGAATTTTGACAGAGTGTTTGATTTCAGTGAGAGAGTAAGTGAGAGACCCTAATTTTTGTCGAAGTGTGCAAACACATAATTTTTGGTGGGAACCCGAAGAGTTTCAGAGGGAATTCAGTATATTTTTATTGTGACAAAATTTTCACCTATTATAGCGGATTTAAAGCTGCTGCAATAGAGAAAGAGCAGGCTAAGATTTATTATGACGGGGATATAACTTTTTGTAGCGAAAATTAAGGCCGCCGTAATAACTCTTTACGGATTTTTTTAATAAAATAATATTTAATACTTCAAATTAATAAGATATAATTTAATAATTAAAAAAATATAATTTAATCCTACAAATTAACAAATATATAATTTAATACTTCAAATTACTAAAATTAAATTTAATACTACAATTGTCAATAAAATATAATTTACTAATGAATAACAATATAATTAATACTTCCAATTATGTAAATATATTTTAATACTACAAATTAATTGAGTATAATTTAATAATTAATAAGATTTAATATAATACTTCAAATTAATAAAAATATAATTTAACAGTACAAATTAATAAAATAAATTATATTTTTTAATAATGCAATTTAACAAAATTTAATTTAATTTAATACTTCAAACTAATTTAATATATTTTAATTTAATACTTCAAATTAATAAAATATAATTCCTCACTAAAAATTAGTAAAATATAATGTAATAGCTAAAAAAAATGTAAGATGAGACTCGAGGACCAACAATATTAAAATATAATTTAATATTTTAATTAGGTTGGGTATATAAAACTCATTTACCCATTAAAACCCATTTACCTAATTGCTTTTAACCCAAACCCAACCTAACCCAATTATTATGGGTAAACTCCAATCCACCCAATTATCAAAATTACCAAAATGCCCCTAAAGTGTAAATGACCAAAGTACTCTAAAATCTTTAAAAATGACCAAAATACCCCAAAACCTCAAAATTACCAAAATTACCACAAAACCTACAAAATAACCAAAATACCCCCGAAACCCAAAAAATTACCAAAATACCCCCAAAACCCATAAAATGACAAAATAACCCCAAAACCAAAAAAATTATCAAAATACCCCCAAAACCCAAAAAAATGACCAAAATACTCCCGAAACATAAAAAATGACGAAAATACCCATGAAACCCAAAAAATGACCAAAATACCTCTGAAACCAAAAAATGACCAAAATACCCCCAAAACCCATAAAATGACCAAAATAACCCCAAAACCAAAAAATTACCACAATACCCCGAAACGAAAAAAATGACCAAAATACCTCCAAAACCCTAAAAAAATGTCCAAATTACCTCCGAAACCTAAAAAATTACCAAACTAGCTCTGAAACCTAAAAAATGGCCAAAATAACCTCGAACCCTAAAAATTAACCAAAATAACCCCAAAACCTAAAAATGACCAAAATACCTCCGAAACCTTAAAAATGGCCAAAATAACCCCGAAGCCTGAAAATTGACCAAAATAACTCTGAAACTTAAAAATGACCAAAATACCTCAGAAACCTTAAAAATGGCCAAAATAACCCCGAAGCCTGAAAATTGACCAAAATAACCTAGAAACCTAAAAATGATCGAAATACCCCCGAAATCTTAAAAATGGCCAAAATAGCCCTGAAGCCCAAAAATTGACCAAAATAACCTAGAAACCTAAAAATGATCAAAATACTCTCAAAACCTAAAAAATGATCGAAGTACCCTGAAAGCCTAGAAATTAACTGAAATACCCCTTGAAACCTAAAAAATGACCAAAGTACCCCTGAAACCTATATATGACCAAAATAACCCCTAAACCTTAAAATGACCAAAATATCCTCGAAACCTAAAAAACGACCAAAATACCCCGAAACCTATAAAATGAAGAAAATGCCCCTTAAACCTGTAAGTCGATAAAAATACACCCTAAACCTAAAAAATTACCAAAATCCTCCCTAAAACTAAGAAATGACCAAAATACTCCCTAAACATAACAAATGACCAAAATACCCCCTAAACCCCTATTTTGGTAATTTTAGAGGTTTTGGGTGTATTTTGTTCATCTTATAGGATTAGTGGTATATTGGTCATTTTAGATATTTTGAGGGGGGTATTTTGGTCGTTTTATAGGTTTAGAGGTATTTTGGTCGTTTTAGGGGTTTTAGGGTATTTTTGGTAATTTTAGAGGTTTCAAGTTGTTTGTGGCCATTTTTGAGGTTTTGGGTTTATTTGGGTATTTTCAAAGGTTTAGGAGTATTTTCATCACTTTATAGGTTTGAGGGTATTTTGATAATTTTTTTAGGTTTAGGGGGGTATTTTGGTCATTTTTAGGTTTCGGGATTATTTTCGTCAATTTTTAGGCTTCGGCGTTATTTTGGTCATTTTTTAGGTTCTGGGGGGTATTTTGGTCATTTTTTGGTTTCAATATTGTTTTGATCAATTTTTAGGCTTCAGGGTTATTTTGACCATTTTTTAGGTTTCGATGGTATTTTGGTCATTTTTTAAATTTCGAGAGGTATTTGGGTAATTTTTTTGCATTTCAGGGGTATTTTCATAATTTTTAGGTTTTGGGGGTATTTTGGTCATTTTATGGACTTCAGGGGTATTTTGGTAATTTTTAGGTTTTGAGGGTATTTTGGTCATTTTTTGGACTTTGGAGATATTTTGGTCATTTTTTGGACTTTGGGGGTATTTTGGTCCTTTTTTTGTTTCAAGGGTATTTTACTCATTTTTTATGTTTCGGGGGTATTTTGGTCATTTTTAGGTTTTGGAGGTATTTTGGTAAGTTTTTGGGTTTTGAGGGATAGTTTGGTCATTTTTTGGATTTCGGGGGTATTTTGGTCATTTTGCAGGTTTTGGGGTTATTTTGGTCTTTTTCTTTTTGGTTTTGGCGGTATTTTGGTCATTTTTTAGGTTTAAGTGGTATTTTGGTAATTTTAGTGGTTTTGGGGTATTTTAAAATTTGTTGATTTGTAGAAATGATACTTGGATGATAATTGGGTCGAATTAGGTACCCATTTAAAACCCAATAAACATTAATTTTAATTGGGTTTAATTAGGTTAATACCCATTTAAACCAATTAATAATTGGGTGGTTTTGGGTCTCATTTAAGTAGGCGGGTTTGGGTGAGCAAATGGATTTGGGTTGATTTTGCCATCCCTAGTGTTATTCAAGTAATCAAGGGGTTTTCCACCTTTTTTATGCATGGGGGGTGTTTTTGTCATTTTCTAGCTTTTAGGATTCATTTCGATGTTTTGGGGGTATTTTGATCATTTTTTATGTTTCGAGGGTGTATCAGTCCTTTTCTGGGTGTCAGGTGTGTTTTGGACATTTTTTGTCTTTCTAGGGGCATTTTGGTCATTTATCAGAATTATAGGGGTATTTTGTTCTTATTCAAGTAATCGAGGGTATTTTGACTAGTTTTAAACACAAGGGGTACTCCGGTCATTTTCGATGCCTTAGGGGGTGCTTAGGTAATTTTTTATGTTTTGGGGGTATTTTAGTCATTTATTAGGTTTTGGGGGTATATTGGTCTTTTTCTAGGTATCAGGGTGTTTTTGCTCTTTTTTGATGTTTTGGGGGGTACTTTGGTCATTTGATAATTAACAAATCCCTCCACAAGTATAAGTGCTTGTGGGGTGTGGGGGGCAAGCGTAGGGGTTCAAGTCTCTAAGAAGGAGTTTCATATACATATACACTTAGATTAAGCTGGAGGGACCTGTCCCAGCACTTTTGAAAGTGTTGGAATAGGTGGACCCTATTCCAGCGCTTTCACAAGCGCTGGGACAGGTCCCTCCATTCCCTTATGGAGAAAGATCTATCCTAGCGCTTTTTGGAGTGCTGGAATAGGTTGACCCTATTCCAGCGCTTTCAAAAGCGCTGGGATATGCCTCTCTTCATAAGGGAATGGAGGGACCTTTCCCAGCGCTTTTGAAAGCGCTGGAATAGGGTCCACCTATTCCAGTGCTTTCAAAAGCACTAGGACAGGTCCCTCTATTCCCTTAGGGAGAAAGACCTATCCCAGTGCTTTTTGAAGCGCTGGAATAGGGTCCACCTATTCTAGCGCTTTTAAAAGCGTCGAGATAGGTCTTCCCCCTAAGGAAAATCAGTAACCTTATCCCAGCGCTTTTGGGCTTCCTATACCAGCGTTTTTGAAAAACGTCGCTATAGACCTCTTATTGCAACGCTTTGTAAAGCGCCAGTTTTGAGCCGCCGTAATAGGATTTCCTATACCAATGTTTTCAAAAAGCGCTGGTACAGGCTTATCTATTACGGCAGTTTTTAAAAATGCTGGGAAAAAAACACTGGGACAGGACGATTTTTTTATAGTGATAGAAATTACAACCACGTATAAAATCTTTCAAACATAAACTATTCCAAAATTGAAAATCCTAATATATCCAAAGGTGGCATGACACTAATACACTAGACAAAAGTCTATAACTCTCTTCCTTGACAAAACTTTTTCTTCTAACTCTTGCACATTAAACATAGCTACACCATCACTTTATTTATTGGAACTGATACACCACCTTACGTACTTCTCTCTCTCTCTCTCTCTCCGATGTGAGACTACTACATTTAATAAAATTTGTTTATCTCATTATTCTTCTAATCAATACGGAATTCTAAAACCAATAAGGAAATTTATTGATTTCTCCTATCATGGGCTAGAGAAATTATACAGTTCTCATGGTGGACCACGTCATTTGTCCACAATTCCAGTAAAAGACTACCACATATTTAAAATTGCTGAGTCAGTATTCAGTTTTTATTTAAAACTCTATAATTTTAAACAAGTGAGAGTCTTTTACTGGAATGGTAGACCACATCACTTGTCTACCATGAGGACCTTATAATTTCTCCATGGGCTGGAGTTAACACCCTTCAACAAGATTTACCCTTTAGTCTCACAATTAAAGGCACGTTTGGTACTCTATATAGGTCTTGCTTAATGAATTATATATACATTAAATAATGGTATAATTAATATCATTGTCTTTTGTCAAAAATTACTATCTCTATAAATATTAAAAAATAAAAAATTAACAGCATCTTCCCTAAATATTATATTTTTAATACCCCAATTAACAAATTTGCTCACTTGAATAAAATGATGACATATAAAAACAAGCTTTTTATATATTAAAAAAATAAATATATATTTCTTTAAATAGTTAATAAATATTTGAAATTTAAATTAGTACATAAAAAATTTATAACTTTCTATTTTTTAAATTAAATTTCATACCATTATATAAATTGATTAGACTTATACTAGCTGTCATTTTTTATAGTATTAAATTATTGCAATCAATAATTACAAATGTTACGAGAGAGAGAGAAAAAAAGAGTTTTATTTATTTATGGAATGGCAGTTAATGATAGGATTCGAAAATGAGTGTAGTTAAAATGAGAATGCTAAGATGGATAAGTGGATATTAAGAAATTTCCATAAAGATAGGAGTAGCCTTTATTGATGAAAGGATGAGGAAGGGTCACTTAAGATTGTTTGGTCATGTGCAAAGGAGAGCAGTCAGTGCACTAGCAAAAAAGAGTTTATCCAAGTTGAGAGAATTGAAAAAGATAGAAGAAGACCAAAAATAACAGAGAATATATATATATATAAATATATATATATATATATTTATATGACTCTAAATATAATAGAATGGACACAAAGAATCCATATGATGGGTTTTGGAAATTTATATTTTTTTGAGCTTTTACATGGCATAAAAGAATAGATATTTCTCACTTTTTATGGATTTGTTATTCTTTAAAAATAACTATTCAATTCTTCTTAAAAAGTAAAAAGGAAAAACTATTCACTATAATTAAAATTTAGAAGGTAGCCAAATAACTATTCACGATGAATAGTCATATTCATATGCATGTGTACCAAAATGTGAATATAATATATGAAACACATGCACTAGTAGCACACTGATTCTTTATAAGTTATCTTTCTTTTTCACTTTCAATTCCAGGGTTGAAGTTAAAACAGGAAAACTCAAAGCAATCTCAAGCCCATGAACTGTTTAAACAATGTCTTCAGGCTTACAAAGATGATGTTGAGAATTTTGACGAAATCCCAGAAATTTGACAAGTTCTGTTTGTCGCAACATAAGTAGGCAATGTTGAGTTCTTGGTCAAGCTTATTTGTTTTAACTTTGATCTATTATGGAAAACAAATAACAAAAAAAGCATATTTCACATTGCTGTTGAGAAGCGCCATGAAAGCATATTCAATCTACTAATAGGTCCAATTAGAGATATAATAGTAGATAAAATACATGAAGATGGGAACAACATATTGCATTTAGCTGCAAGATTGGCACCTTAAGAGAAGCTCAATGCTATATCAGGAGCAGCTCTCCAAATGCAGCGAGAAATATTATGGTTCAAGGTACTTATTCATATGCATTTAGTAAGTTTTGAACCATTTCATTAAATGCTCCCTCTCTCTCTCTCTCTCTCTCTCTCTCTCTTTCTCTCTCTCTCTTGTTGGGGTTTATGCCCTAAAATCCAATTTATTCGCATGTCATAAGTAATTAAATTGTTTAATTATATGAGACTATTTATAAATGAACTAATGGGACATTATCATAGTCCTTGAGATGCATTGTATGTGATTTAATCATAGAAGATATAAATCACAAGTTCCTTATAAACTCAAAATATAGTTCATAGTCAGTGATGAAATTAGGCGTTTCATCTGCGAAAACTATAACACATCAACTAAGATGGTTTGTCTTGATCATGGAAATGGAGATTTCTAGTTGATGTGTTGATGTGTCTTAAGAGTTAAGACATATTGAACTGGACCGCTGTGAGATTAATTATTCAATCAACAACAGTCACCTGAATAATTAATTTCACGACTTCTAATTTTATAGACTCTCAATCTTGAGAGGATAGTGAACCCGATCATGAAATGCAGGTTACTTTGATATATCAGGAGTGAGATCTAATATTCACGGTCAAAACCTCAGTATGTTGGGTAACCACACGTAGTGTTGAGGGAACACATATTCTCAAGATGAAATCAATAATCTCTTTTTATAGAGACACGAAATATCCTCTTGAGATAAGTTTAATAGGAACTAATTATTCAGAGCGCCCACTTTAGTAAGGAGTTACTAAAGCTTATATTTATTGAAATCGGATTTCAATAAATGTGAATAACTAAAAGATTAAACTGGGTACTCAATGATAAAATAGTTGTTTACAAAGTGACAGTTCATTATGACTTTGTTCACTAGGGATATTTCATGGAGGGGTCAAATGATATCATTAGAGTCTTGGGATATAATTTATTAATAAGGCCTAGAGTGCAATTATATTTATATAGTGGTATTAAATATAATTAATGGTAACTTTGGACTTGTCAAGAGTTGACAGATAAGCCTAACGCCCATTGGAGCTAGAGTCTTATTTGTTCCCTTTGGTCCCATCTCAAGCCACAAACTAAAGCCCAATTGGGCAGGCCCAAAATGCTAGCCAATTAGATAATCAGTTATGTATAAGGAGAGAAACATACAGAATTTTCAGAATATAGATTATGAAAATGTTGTGTCTGTGAGTGTAAGCTACTCTCTTATTCTCTCTTGAACATATACATGAAAACTGATTGAGAGACCACACTTCTTGAGCACCATGTGGAATTGAGATGATCATTAGAGGTATTCTCAAGTCTTGGTTTTGAATTTCACAGCATCAAGGTACACTTTCTATTCTTAGTTCTTGAATTCAAGGTTACATGTTATCTCTCATGAATGAAGTAGATCCGTGATTGTTGCTTCCGCTGTGTGTTTTGTATGAGATGCAAAACCAGTTTTTCCAACATCTCTCTCTCTCTCTAATATTCCATGTTAAATTTCAAACATAGATGCAGTAACTTAAGTTGTAGTATATTAGATTCCCCAATTAAATTGAAACACTTGAGTGGATTGAATTTAATTGTTCGTGAAACAATTGTGGTTGTACTTTATTGGATAATGTTAAGGACATATTTTATGTAATTGGCTAATTCTTTGACAAAATGCATTGGGTAGATCTAGGATGGGTTTAGTACTTCAAGAAACAAGAGTTCAAGTCAAGTATTAAAGTCATGAAGATTGGACCAAGAAATAAGTGAAGAAAAGCTATTCATTAAAGCTCAACAAATACCTCGACAGAAACTGTATCTATCGAGATTTAAGAATGAAGCTCGACAGAAGCTAAATTTGTAGAGATCTACGAAATTAGAATTTCCAGATCTGATTTTTGGCCCTAGCTGATATGTATGTGTAGGGTTTCTTTTTTCACAACCCTAGACATATATAAAGTTTATTTTAAAGGCCGTTATACATGGAGAACACAAGCAAAATGTGACCTAGTGTCTTATTCTCTTTGCAAGAAGTTATTGCGTCTTTTGTGCCTTAGGGTTTTGTAACCAAGTACTTCTTGATCTTCATTGTTGATGAAATGAAGAATTTTGCAGCCAACAACATCTTCAAGTTGATGGAGTTAGTCACGTACTGGGATCCGTGCAAAAGGATAGCGTTCATATATTGAAGAGTTCAGAGGTTCTGAAGCAGTAGAAGGTTTCTACTGTAAGTTCATTTACAGGAATTGTAGAGTCTAGGGATAAAGGTTTTGTACTAGATCTGAAACTTCTCTTTACTATAGTGAATTGCTTTTCGGGAAGGTTTCCCTCCAGGTTTTTTACTATGAAACTAAATTTGTTTCATTAGTTTTCTTGTGTCATCATATCTTGTCTTATTTACTATTCCGCTGTGCATGATATTGAAATGATATTGATGTTTGTTTGTTTTAACAAGATTTATTCATTATAAATCTAATAAACAACTTGGGTTTAAAACTTGTTAATTCTATCAACCAGGGTCTAAATTTCCCAACAAGTGGTATCAGAGCAGGTTCACTCTGATAGGATTAATTTCTTAAGTGTGATCCTTGACCCTCGTTGTCATGGATCGTGGACAATCTCTTTTGATTCCTCCTTTATTTGATGGAACTAATTATGTATACTGGAAAGTTCGTATGAAAGTTTTTTTGCAGGCTCTAGGTGAAAAAGTATGGCAAGCTGTTGAAGTTGGCTAGATTAAGCCGAAGGAAACGCCGGTGGATTGGGATGAAGCAACAATCAAAGCGGAAAATTTCAACAGTAGGGCTTTGAATGCTTTGTTTAATGGGGTGACCAATGAGGAATTTAAGAAAATATCATCCACGGAAGTTGCCAAGGAAGCATGGACCATTCTTGAGACCACCTATGAAGGTACCAAGGCAGTAAAGACTGTGAAGCTTCAAAAACTCACTAGTAGTTTTGAAGAAATAAGGATGGAGGAGGATGAGACCTTTGATGAGTTCTATGCTAAACTCAAGGATATTGTGAATTCTGCCTTCAAACTTGGAGAATCTATAGCAGAATCCAAAATTGTTAGGAAAATTCTTAGGTCCTTACCTAAAAGATTCCATGCCAAGATCGCTGTCATTGAAGAAGTGAAGGACATTGATCAAATTCTTTTGACTGAGCTTATAGGGAACCATCAAACCTATGAGATGGGATTAGGTTTAATGGGAAAGGGTGAAAAGAGTAGAAACTTGGCTCTTAAGGGTATAGAGGAAGAGATTAATGACTCTTCTGATGAGTGTGTGGATGAATGTGGTCACTTTATGGCTTTTGCTGCCACAACCGATAAGGTGATTGTGGAGAGTGCTAGTGACAGTGAGGATTCTTTTTATGATGAAGTACCTAAGAAGTTGAACCTTTAGGAAGTCTATGATAAGCTATGCACTGAGTTTATAAAATTTGAAAAGGCTTTACATCTTTGTAGAAAAGAGCTTAATGAGGTAAAAACTGAAAAGCTGATCTATTAGTCAAATTAGATGAGACTACATGGTTGGTTGAGACTCTTGTTGTGGAGAACACCTCATTAGATGAGAAGGTCAAGAATCTTGAGGTAGAGCTTAGTCAAGCTAGAACTCAAATAGAGAGGATGTCTAGTGCAAAGCTTGATGAGGTTTTAAGTGCTCAAAAGCCTAGTTCTGATAAGGCTGGCTTCGGATAAGTTGACTCCCCTGGTCCCTCCTCTTCCACGGCTTCGGGATTAAAGACTATCTTTGTGCCCCAATCTGAGAAAGGTGATAAAGATATGAAATCCATAACTGATTTGTCTAATTCTAAATCTTTTGTTAGACCTCACTCTAGGAATTCTAGTAGTCCTAAAACTGCTCATGTTTGTCACCATTGTGGTGTTTCTGGACACATTCATCCTAATTGCTTTAAGATGTATTCTCAAGAGCAAGTGTCCAAACAGTCACAGGTTTCCTCTCAAGGACCTACACCTTTGTTTGGAGAGTTATTAAAAGTCTTGAGTTTTTTAACTCAATTTCAGAAGAATTCTAATTCTTCTATGTCCTTTAGTAGACATACTAGGACATGTGTCTTTTCATCTTCACGGCCAAAGTCTCGTGTTGTGTGGGTGAGAAAGGAGCCTAAGACTTAATTGTCTTTTCTATTGTCCTCTGCTTTAATTCTTTCTAATTTAAGTAGGACTCTCTTTGCTTGATTTCTTATCTGCTTTTGGAATCATGCTTTCATGCATCTGCATCTTTCTTTCATGCTTTCATGTTGTTTGTCTGTTTTTGTTTGGTTGGTTAGTCTTTATTTTATTTGTTTTTCAAAATAAAAAGAGAAAAATCAGAAAATATACAAAAACAGTGTGTGTTTGTGTATATTGGTACTTGTGTACCTTCGATGGCCATTGAAACAAAGTTTCTAAACTTTGTATCTCTTGTAGCTTAAATGAGCAGCTCAATGCACAACTAAGCAAGTAAGCTTTATGGCTCGTGTTTGTTGATAGGCCAAAAATGTATTAACCCCTTGTGATGAATTAACCAATTAATTAGCCAAGTTAATTAATTAATCCAATTAACATGCAATACGCGTGGTAGCACAAACAAATCACTAATTAAGTTAATATGCAGCGAAAAATAAAGTTGGCATGGTGATTTGTTTACGAATGGAGAAAACCTCCAAGGCAAAACCCCACCGGGTGATTTTAAGGTCACCACTCCTGAGAATCCACTATTATCACAACAAACGGTTACAAGTAAAGGAATCCCAGTACCTTATACCAACCTACAGTTGAACCCTTACCCCAATACCAAATTGGACTTGTTCTGTAGTGACAATCTCTCCTTTCAATGCACAGCTCCCAGTATGTGACTAACCAATCAATGCATGGATCCAAGTACATGACTAACCACCAACTTGAGAAGGATGTTGGCTGCAAAGTTCTTCAGTTCATCAACACGATGAAGAACACGAAGCTCATTGGTTACAAAACCCTACAGTGTACAAACGCAGCAGCTTCTTGAAGAGAAAGATGAATTAGGGCATATGTCTCCGGTCACAATATGCTTGTGAAAAACCTTTGCATCAAGCTACTCTCACTTGCATCAATTGTGACGGCCCTTAAAATAATCCTTACATATGTTTAGGGTTGTGAGAAAAGAAAGCCTAAACATGTATACACGGATTGGTGTGAAATCAGATATGAAAAATTGATTTTTGTAAATCTCGATAGATAGGTTATCTATCGAGCAGCTGTCGAGTATCGAGCAAAAACTGCCTTTTAAACCTTGATAGATGTTATCTGTCGAGTTAGTTGTCGAGCTTTAAAATCCAGCACTTCTTCACTTGTTTCTTGGACAAACTTGCATGGCTTTAACACTTGGACTTGAACTCTTGTTCCTTGAAGCATTAAACACATCTTAGATCTACCCAATTACAAGTAAAGTGCGTTTTGTCAAAGGATTAGCCAATTCTAGATAATATATGTTCTTAACATGATTCACATATGTCCTAACAATCTCCACTTTTGGCAATCCGTGACAAAACCACAACAAACAAATGAACATATGAGAGAAGTTATAAATCACTCAACTCATACTCACTTGTTGAATACAATAAAATCTATCCTAACACAAACTCTTGAAAAACTTTGCAAGAGAAGAGTTCATGACAAAAAAGAATTTGACAACCTGTATTTCTAAAATACTTTAAACAAAACTCATTACGGCATCTTAGTGTGAAACAGAAATAAAATATTGCATACAATAAATAAGAAGCATGTGCATAAAGAGAGAAAAGAAACAACACATAAAGAGATAGGTGAAACTGTAATAACAACCTCAATATATATAAACATAAAAAATGAGTACAAGGTTTGCTATCACAATGTAAGAACAATGTATCTGAAAAGGAAAGAAAAGAAAAGATACAAAAAGTCCTCATTACATCCCTTATAAAAAGAAAAAAAAAACACTCCCCCTAACAAAAATATCTCCTATACTAACTCTCCTCCTAAGAACATGACTACTCTCATACCCAAAACTACACCCCCTTTTTTGTCACGAATGACAAAGGGCAAGTAATTCAAGCAGTCATCTCGTTGTCACTGGAAGAGCTAGCATCCTCATCTTTATTATCATCATCGTTGTTGGAGTCACCATCATTGTCCTCGTCCACAAATGCCTCTGGAGAAGGAGAGGGAGATGCCATAAAGCCACCAAGGCAAGCCTGCCGTCGGGCAATACGGCCAACATGGGTGTTCACTTGATATAACTTATCACTGATTGTGTCAAGGCGAGCATCCATGCGCAGAAGCTGCGCCATGACCGCCTTAAGGGTCACACCACCTGCCAATGAAGAAGGAGTGGATGTAGATGGAGCGGAAGAAGCCGGAGGAGTCGCTGTCTCGGTCCGTGGCCGCTTTGGTCGAAGCTAGGCCTCACTCCGTCTAACGGTACCAGCGTCTATGGCACATATAGCAAAAAAGTGTGTAGACTCAGGATAGGAGATAGAAAAATGGCGGAGAATCCATGTGATAGCCGAAGAGAAAATGAGTTTATCAAGGGTCGCCATATCCCTATAGACATCTATAAGGGAGAGTATAAAGTGAGAAAGAAAATCAATGGTAAGTCCCTTAAGAAGGGATAACAAAAATCGAGCACGAGACTCAGTAATAGAGTTATAGTGAGACAAAGGATGAAGAACGAATGTCATCACCATGTTAAGGAACCTCGGACCTTTTGCAAAGCCCGAGCAAGGGGTGTTTTGACGGTCACCCCAAGATGAAGGTGTCTCACAGAAGCGAGATGAGAGTTCATCTTTGGACACAGTCCTAAGACTATCACAGCCGGGGTAGTCAACAAACTCTACCCTCGGTACGTGTAGCACCTCGGATATAAGATTCGGAGTGACTACAATACGTGTACCTCGAACGCGAGTGATAAAATGAGGTACAAAATAATCAAATCCGTGCATATTGGAGTAAAACTCCTGTATGATCACTGAGGAACAAGTGACCGGGATGCCACATAATGACTCCCAACCCCTACTGTAGATGACAGTGGGAAGGTCAGTATTGGAAAAGTCCGATAGAACGACTTGGCGTTTCGAATGAATGCCACTTCGGGAAAAGTTCTTTGAAAAGTCCTTACGGGCTTTATCATCATGGAACCTGACATGAGATGGTGTAGAATCGTTAGAGGGAGAAGAAGAAAATGCCCCGGAACGAAGAGGGTTCTAGGACGGAGTGGACTTACATTTAGGTGCCATAGAGCAACTAACCGAAAGAAAGAGAGAGAGAGAGGGACAAACAAAAAAGTACCAACACATTTAATATCAAAAAGATAAAAAATAAAAAATAAAAAAAAATAAAAAATGGTACGTATGCATGAAGAATGCACGAACATTTGACATGCAAAAGTAAAACATCATGGGTTCAGCCCAATCCAATCCTACCAGCACACATCATTTTAACATAGTAAGCATACAGCTAAAATGCATGAATCATTGTTAAAAATGCAAATGTGATGCAATGCATGAACATTTAAGATCATTTAAACAAAACCCAACCCAAAAATTTTGCAAAACCTCATCAATTTTGAAAAACCCCAAATTTTTCAAAAAAACTAAAAACCTAGATCTATATGAATGAAATGCATGAAAAGGAGGGAAAACAGGATCTTACCAGTGAAGGAAGAGCAATCTAGGCCGAAAAATGAATGGGGAAGAGGTTTGGAGTAAGAGAAGTGAGTTTGGGGAGATAAGGAGTCAGAAAGTATCGAGAGAGATCGGTGAGAAATGAAAAAAATCGCGTTGACGCTATATGTAGAAAAACACGAAGCTCGATGGATTGAGAGGTATCGAGAGGTGTCGAGCTTTAAATCTCGCCAGATGGAGCTATCGAGAAGCTATCGAGAGGTGTCCACAACAAAGTGACCTCGATGGATCGAGAAGCTATCGAGCATACAGAAACTTCCTCGATGGATCGAGAAGCTGTCAAGAAGCTATCGAGACAAATTCTCAAAAACTTCGATGGATCGAAATTGCGATAACAACTATCAAGAAGGAAGATCAAGAGGCTCGATAGATAGCCTAGCTGTCGAGAGGTATCGAGAAGCTGTCGAGATTGCTCAAAAACAATTTTTCAAAAAGAGAAAAATACAGACATGAATGCAATTAAGCATGCTACTCAACCAAAAATCCAAACAACATTTTAAGCTCTCAAAAACATCTCACAACAAGAAAAATGTCAAACATTTAGATCCAAAACACACACACACACACACACACACACACACACACACTAAACAAGACTAACCAATTTTATATTTCAAAAACAAATTAAGACAGTTTAGTGAGCATTCATTAACACATGTATTCCTTATGATGGCTAAATCACATTGTACCTGCACATGTATCAAGAGTAGGAAAGAATATTGCGTGTTGTGTGTGAAGAACATCGCAAGATTGCATGAGTGTCTACATGTTATGACTATTTGAGATATGAGAAAATCATTTTAACTTACATACAATCATAACTGCTTGATGGGGACTATCACATTTGAGGTACATTCTATAACTCCCATATCTCCTAGGAGACACGCTTGCAATCATATATAAAACATTTTCATTCTTTTTGCTTTTATTTTTATTTGCATATTTTTTCCTTCAAGCAAACCATGCATGGGCATATAAGAGAGAAAAGAAAAACCCAATGATGTTAAGCTTTTGACATTGCACTTTTGCTATGCCGAAGCATACAGATGTTATTTCATAATTGGCGGGCAACAGTGGTAAGATGGTTATTTATGCCTTTCTCTTAGGATTTTCTAGTCCTTCCCGTCAAAAAGAGTAATACGAGTGTTAAGTACAAGAGATTACTTAATCTTACTCATCACAAACACGAGCCATAAAGCTCACTTGCTTAGTTGTGCATAGAGATGCTCATCTAAGCTACAAATGATACAAAATTTAGAAAACTTTGTTTCAATGGCCATCCAAGGTACACAAGTACCAATGTACACAAAACATATGTATAACATATGTGTGCTTCGGCATAACAAAATTGTGATGTTTTGGCTTACATAATTGGGTATTTCCTTTCTCTCTTATATGCCCATGCATGCTATGCTTAAAAGAAAAATATGCAAAGAAAAATAAAAGCAAAAAGAATCAAAATTCTTTTAATATGGTTGTAAGAGTGTTTCTAGGAGATGTGGGAGTTATAGGATGTAACTCAAAGGTGATAGTCTCCATCAAACAGTTATGATTGTGTGTGAGTGTATTTGATTTTCTCTTGTCTCAAATCTTCATAATTTGAGACACTTATGCACTCTTGCTTTGTTTTACACACAACACACAAATTCTTTGCTACTCTTGATACATGTGCAGGTACAATGTGATTTGGCCATCACAAAGGATACATGTGTTAATATATGCTTGCTAAACTATCTTAACTTGTTTATGAAAAATAAAATTGGTTAGATGTGTTTAGTATGTATGTGTGTCTTTTGATCTAGAAATGTGTAGGTACAATCTGATTTGGCCATCACAAAGGATACATGTGTTAATATATGCTTGCTAAACTGTCTTAACTTGTTTATAAAAAATAAAATTGGTTAGACGTGTTTAGTATGTATGTGTGTCTTTTGATCTAGAAATGCTTTACATCTAGATTTGAGCTGTGTTTGAGTGCTTAACATGCTGCTTGGATGCTTGTTTGAGTAGCTATCTTGTTGCATTCATCTTGTGTGTTTTTCCTCCCTTGGAAAACCTTGCTTCTGTCTTCTCGATAGCTGCTCGATACCTTCTCGACAATTGCTCGATACCTTCTCGACAACAGCTCGACACAAGTTTCTTCTATCGAGATTTCTGGATTTGACCTTGATAGCTTCTCGACAGCTAGGTCGATCCATCGAGCCAAATCTCTGTGCTCTCTATCTGCTCGATACATTCTTGACAGATTCTTGATCCATCGAGATTTCTGAGTAGCTTCTAGATAGATTCTCGACACATATCTCGATATATCAAGGTAATTTTATGTGCTCTCTGTCAGCTCAATAGCAACTTGACAGCTTCTTGATCTGTCGAGACCCTCTTGCATGCATTGTTTTTCATATGTTTTGCATCTTTCTATTATCTTGTCATCCATAACATCTTGTTTCATTACATTCATGCATTTATATGGATTCCTTGTGTCCCTTGATCATCTTAGATCATCTTTATGTTTCTCGGGTGAAGCTTTATAGTTTCTTGTACCCTTTGTCAATCATGACAAAAAGGGGGAGAAAATGGGGTTTCTTTTTAAGATTCTACATGTTAGGAGAAGAAATACAAGCCTTTATAAGGGGGAGTTGTGTTTCATCTTGTTAGGGGGAGTGTTTACCTCCTTGTTGTTTTAGGAGCTTCTTTTAGCTTCTTGTACACCGGTCTTGTGACCATTTTTACATACATTGTACTTATCTTTGATATATATATATATATATATATATATATGATGTATGTCTTCTTCACCTATCTTTACATGTGTTGTTTCTTCTCTATCTTTATACGCATGTTTCTTTATGTACGCAATCTTTATTTCTGTTTCACACATGATGCCTTGATAAGTTTTATTTAAGTGTTTTAGAAAGACAGGTTGTGAAAGTCTATCATGCCGTGAACTCTTTTCTTGCATAGTTTTTCAAGAGTTTGTAGTAGGGATAGATTTATTTTATAATACAACAAGTGGTTATGAGTTAAGTAATTGAAGACTTCTCTCATGATTAGTTGTTTTGTTGTGGTTTTATCATAGATTGCCAAATGGGGAGATTGTTAAGGACATATTTTATGTAATTGGCTAATCCTTTGACAAAATGCACTTTACTTGTAACTGGGTAGATCTAGGATGAGTTTAGTACTTCAAGAAACAAGAGTTCAAGTCAAGTATTAAAACCATGAAGATTAGACCAAGAAACATGTGAAGAAAAGCTGTTCATTAAAGCTCGACAGCTACCTCGACAGAAACAGTATCTATCGACATTTAAGAACGAAGCTCGACAGAAGCTGAATTTGTTGAGATCTACGAAATTAGAATTTTCGAATCTGATTTTTGGCCCAAGCTGACATGTATGTGTAGGGTTTCTTTTCTCACAACCCTAGACATATATAAGGCTTATTTTAAAGGCCGTTATACATGGAGAACACATGCAGAAAGTGACCTAATGCCTTATTCTCTTTGCAAGAAGTTACTGCGTCTTTCGCCTTGGGGTTTTGTAACCAAATACTTCTTGATCTTCATTGTTGATGAAGTGAAGAACTTTGCAGCCAACAACATCTTCAAGTTGCTGGAGTTAGTCACGTATTGGGATCTGTGCAAAATGGTAGCGTTCATATATTGAAGAGTTCAGAGGTTCTGAAGCGGTAGAAGGTTTCTGCTGTAAGTTCATCTACGGGGATTGTAGAGTCTAGGGACAAAGGTTTTGTACTAGATCTAAAACTTCTCTTTACTATAGTGAATTGCTTTTCGGGAAGGTTTCCCCCTAGGTTTTTTACTGTAAAACTAGTTTGTTTCATTGGTTTTCCTAGGTCATCATATCTTGTCTTATTTTCTATTCTGCTGTACATGATATTGACATGATATTGATGTTTGTTTGTTTTAACAAGGTTTATTCAT
Source organism: Notholithocarpus densiflorus (assembly GCA_030021035.2). Lineage (NCBI taxonomy): Eukaryota > Viridiplantae > Streptophyta > Magnoliopsida > Fagales > Fagaceae > Notholithocarpus > Notholithocarpus densiflorus. The sequence goes on along the minus strand of JARYZH020000095.1, from coordinate 1,239,223 downwards.
AATAAATCTAATTAACAACTTAGGTTTAAAACTTGTTAATTTTATCAACCAGGGTCTAAATTTCCCAACAAATAATAAAACTAAGTGTTTGAATTTAATTGAGAAACCTAATATATTGCACCTAAAGTAGTAGTAGTACTACTATCTATGTTTTATCCCTTAAACATTTTAGCTCTAACAATTTTCACATGTGATATTTCCTATGACTGCAATTGAAGGAGGTGGAAAAGATTGTACAACCTTCCTACAAAGAAATGAAAAATAGAAACGGGGAAACACCATATGTATTATTTGCAAAAAACCATGAGGCATTAAGTCATCTACGGTGGTTACTACACTAATTGGTTCTATAATGTTTAGTGCCCAACCAACTGATGGATTAAACCATAGTTTTCTTTTGGCCTTTTCAGTTTCAAGTGCAATAGCATTATTTTGTTCATCAACATCCCTAGTAATGTTCTTGTCCATCCTTACCTCGCGTTATTAATATGACGACTTCCTTGTTTCATTACCTATTAAGTTGATGATTGGAATAACATCACTATTCATCTCAATTTTCACTATGATGGTCACATTTTGTGTATCCTTCAGTTTGAAATATCACAATCATCAAGGATTTCTGTTGATTGCTATTCTGCTTGTGTTATTTACTAGTGTGCCAATCTTATATGTGTTGCTGAAGTACCGGCTATTAGTTGATATAGTCCAATCTACTTGCTCTCGGTTTTAGCCACGTCAACGTCTACTGGACGAGGACTTATCCTATGCATTGTGGTGTAATGCATCTTACAACACTACAAGAAAATCGAGCTATTGCGGCAGGTTTTTTGCGACAGTTGTGAAAAGTGCCGCTATATGTCATGTATTACGGCGCTTTTTTGGCCCACCGCTATAGATAAGATATATTGCAGCATTTCATTGGACCGCCACAATAGATGTAGCCTTTTGCGGCATACTATAGCGGCGCTATATAAATTGCTGCAATATACGTGTTTTAGCGGTGTTAGACTTAGCTATAGCGGCGCTCCATAAACCCGCCGCAGTAAATATGTCCTTTTGTGGATATTACAGCGGCGGTATACAAAACCGCCACAATATATAAGCTTTAGTGGCATTTCTGTTAGTTATAGTGGTGGGTTAGATGACTGCCGCAATAGATACTTTTTTGCGGCGTTGTTTCGTAGTTATAGTGGTGGTTTGGACCACCGCAATAGACCTTTTTGTTAGGGACATATTTTATGTAAATTGGCTAATCCTTTGACAAAACGCACTTTACTTGTAATTGGGTAGATCTAGGATGAGTTTCGTACTTCAAGAAACAAGTGTTCAAGTTAAGTATCGAAGCCATGCAAATCTGACCAAGAAACAAGTGAAGGAAGTGCTGTTCATTAAAGCCATACAAAGTTTCTAAACTTTGTATCTTTTGTAGCTTAGATGAGCATTTTAATGCACAACTAAGCAAGTGAGATTTGTGGCTCGTGTTTGTGATGAGTAAGATTAAGTTATCTTTTATATCTCATACTCATATCACTCTTTTAGATGGGAAGGACTAAAAAATCATAAGAGAAAGGCATAAATAACCATCTCACTACTAAAGCCCACCAATCATGTATAACATCTGTGTGCTTCGGCATAGCAAAATTGTGATGTTTTGGCTTACATAATTGGGTATTTCTTTTCTCTCTTATATGCCCATGCATGATATGTTCAAAAAAAAAATGCAAAGAAAATAAAAGCAAAAAGAATCAAAATGCTTTTAAATATGGTTGCAAGCGTGTTTCTAGGAGATGTGGGAGTTATAGGATGTACCTTGAAGGTGATAGTCCCCATCAAGCAGTTATGATTGTGTGTGAGTGTATTTGATTTTCTCATATCTCAAATCTTCATAATATGAGACACTTGTACACTCTTGCTATGTTTCACACACAACACGCAAATTCTTTGCTACTTTTGATACATGTGCAGGTACAATGTGATTTGGCCATCACATAAGATACATGTGTTAATATATGCTTACTAAATTGTCTTAACTTGTTTTTGAAATATAAAATTGGTTATACTTGTTTAGTGTGTGTGTGTGTGTGTGTGTGTGTTTTTGGATCTATATGCTTATATGTTGAGAGATATCTTGAGAGCTTAACATGTTGATTGGATCTTTGTTTGAGTAGCTTGCTTGTTGCATTCATCTTTATGTGTTTTCCTCCCTTGAAAAACTCCTTTTCTTCAAGCTCGACAGCTTCTCGACAGATCCTTGACAGATTCTCTTCCTATCGAGCCTTCTTTCTCTTTTCTAGATAGATCTCGACAGCTTCTCGATCCATCAAGATTTCTGGGTTCCTACTCGACACATTCTTGACAGCTTCTCGATCTATTGAGCCAAATTTCTGTGCATTATGTTTGCTCGATAGATTCTCGACAGATCGAGACACTCTTTTGCCATCGACAGATCCTTGATAGGACCTCGACAGATTCTTTAACGTCGAGATTTAGTGCTTGACAGATTTCCAATAGAAACCTCGATCCATCAAGCTGCGTTTTCTATTTAAGGTTGAGGCATGATTTCAAAATTCATTTCTTACCTTCTCTCTCAATAGAAATCTCTCGCTCTCGATCCAATCTTTTCTCCCTCACTCAAATCTTTAACCCACTCAGTTTTTCGGCCTGTTCCAAGCCTAAATCTCTTGGTAAGTGTTCTTAAACCCTTCTCTTTCATGCATTCATGCATTTTAGACCTAGGTTTTGGGGTTTTTCAAAATTTTTGGTTTTTTTTTTTAGTTTTTCATGAAATTTTTGGGTTGGCCTTGGTGAAATTGTTGATTACATGATCATGCATTGCACTCTAAATGCATTATAATGATGTTTCATGCATTTTAGGATTGTGTTCTTGATTAAACTTGTGAGTGTTGTTAGGTTGGATTGGCTTTTACCCATGATGCTTTTTATTTTTGCACATCACATGTTCATGCATTTTTCATGCATACGTTCTTTCTTTTCTTCCTATTCTAAGCATGTGTTGTGTTCTCTTTCTCTCTCTCTCTTAGATAGAACCTCTCTATGGCACCCAAACAGAGAAAATCCATTCCGGCTCGGAACCATCTTCATGGTTCTGGATCATCCTCTTTTGATCCCTCTATTCCATCTCATATTTGGTTTCGTGATGAGAAGGCCAAGACAGACTTCTCTGAGAACTTTCAGGACCGCGGTGTTCATCCGGAATGCCAGGTCATTCTATCGGATTTCTCCGACACTGTTCTACCCGAAGTCATTCGGACTTAGGGACGGGAGTCCCTTTGTGGGAAACCTGAGAGGTGTCCGATCGTGTTCATTCAGGAGTTTTACTCCAACATGCAAGCCATCGATACCTCTGTGCCTCAGTTTGCTACGACATTCAAAAGTACACGTATCGTAGTTACTCCAGATTTTATATCCGAGGTACTATATGTTCCTAGGGTAGTGCATCCTGACTACCTTAGTTGTGAACGTCTCAAGACGGTGTCTAGAGACGAGTTTATCTCTCACTTTTGTGAGAAACGTTCTCTTTGGGGTGGTTTTCTAAACACCCCTTGCTCGGGCTTTGCTAAAGGCCCTCATTTTTTGAACATGGTGATGACCCTCACTCTCACTCCACGGTTTCACTATAACTCCATCACTGAGTCTCGTGCTCATTTTCTTCTTTCCTTGATGGAGGATCTTTCCATTGACTTTCCCTCTCACTTCATCACGTCTATTATAGATGTGTATCAGGATACCACTACTCGTGATAAGCTCATCTTCCCTTCGGCTATCACGCGTATCCTCACACACTTTCACATTCCCATTCCTCTCTCTCCTCTTTTCACCATCATGGGAGCCATCAGCGCTGGTTCTGTCCGGCGGAGTGAGGCTCAGCTTCGACCGAAGCGGCCACGAGTGAAGACGACCGATCCTACAACTTCTGCTGTCCCATCTTCTTTTGCTCCTTCTACCTTTGCAGCTGGTGGTGTGACCCTCGATGCAGGCTGACTTTTGTGGTTGTCTTGACTATCTCACTGATGAGATGTGTCAGATGAACACTCGAGTAGGCCGCATTGCCCGCCGGCAGGCTCACATGCCTAGTCTTGCTCCTTCTTCCTCTCTTTCTCCAGAGGCCTCGCCTGATGATGAGGATGAGGATGATGAGGATGGTGCTAGCTCTTTCGGTGATGACGAGATGACGACCTCTTAGTGACTTGCCCTTTGTCATTCATAACAAAAATGGGGAGTAGTTTTGGGTTTGAGAGTAGTCTTGTATTTAGGGGGAGAGTTAGTATAAGACATTTTTTATAGGGGGAGTGTATATAGTTTTGAGGGATGTAGTGATGTTTATATGTACTTTTTTTTCTTTTTCGTTACATTAGCCTCTTGTATACCGGTCTTGTGACCATTTTATTATGGCATATATTGTACTTTATTTTCTTATATATGATGATGATGTATGTTCATTTTCTTCACCTATCTCTACATGTGTTGTTTCTTTTCTATCTTTATGCACATGTTTCTTTATGTACACAATCTTTATTTCTGTTTCACATATGATGCCTTGATGAGTTTTGATTAAGTGTTTTAGAAAGACAGGTTGTGAAAGTCTATCTTGCCATGAACTCTTTTCTTGCAAAATTTTTCAAGAGTTGGTAGTAGGGATAGATTTATTTTGTAATACAACAAGTGGTTATAGGTTTAGTGATTTAAGACTTCTCTCATGATTATTTGTTTTGTTGTGGTTTTGTCACAGATTGCCAAAGAGGGAGATTGTTAGGGATATATTTTATGTAAATTGGCTAATCCTTTGACAAAATGCACTTTACTTGTAATTGGGTAGATCTAGGATGGGTTTAGTACTTCAAGAAACAAGTGTTCAAGTTAAGTATTGAAGCCATGCAAATCTGACCAAGAAACAAGTGAAGGAAGTACTGTTCATTAAAGCTTGATAGAAGTCTTGACAGAATCCTTTCTATCGAGATTTAATATTGAAGTTCAACAAAAGCTTGACACAAGCTATATCTGTCAAGACTTACGAAATCAGAAATTCCAGATCTGATTTTTGGGCCATGCTGAAATATTTGTATAGGGTTTCTTTTCTCACAACCCTAGACATATATAAGGATTATTTTAAAGGCCGTCACACATTCTTTGAGTGACCAAATGCAAAAAGTGACCTAGTTCATTATTCTCTCTAAAAAAGCTACTGCGTCTTTACGCCAAGGGTTTTGTGACTAAGGAGCTTCCTGATCTTTATTGTTGATGAGCTGAATAACTTTGCAGCCAACAATCTTCTTCAAGTTGGTGAGTTAGTCACATACTGGGATCCGTGCATCATTGGTTAGTCATGTACTGGGATTCGTGCATTGAATGGAAAGATTGCCGCTAAAATACAAGTCTAATTGGGTATTGGGGTAAAGGTTCAAGTGTAGGTTGGTATTTCGGGATAGGCCAAAGGGTTTGGTAAGATTCCTTATACTTGTAACCACTTGTGATTGATAATAGTGGATTCTTGGGAGTGGTGACCTTAAAATCACATGGTGGGGTTTTGCCTCGATGGTTTTCCCCATTCGTAAACAAATCACCTATGTCAAATTTATTTTCCGCTGCATTTAGATAATTTGGTGATTTGTTTGTGTTGCCATGCTATTGCATGTAATTGAACCTAATTAATTAACTTGGGTAATTAATTAATTAATTTGCAAGAGGTCAATTCATTTTACCCCAACACTTTTAATTGCCCGCACCTGGTCCCATGTATCCCCTCTGTTGTTTTGGCCTAAGCGCCATTTTGCCTTTTCATTTCCCTCCTTTTTCATTTTCCAATTCTCTCTCTCTCTCTCTCTCTCTCTCTCTCTCTCTCTCTCTCTCATATACTATTACTTTTGAATATAATCAATTTGAATGTGTATGTTATAAACATGTGGTAATTTGATTTATTTAGATTTGTCAAATATTATTACATAAGTGATTATTAAATTAGTCCTAATTTGAATATATTTCAAATTTATAATGAATATATCTTTTATATATGTATATCTATATGTAGGGGTGTCAATTTGGGTTAGCGTGTCGGGTTCGTGTTGTGTCAAGGTAGGGGTATTCGACTAAATGGCATAACCCTAACCCAACCCATTTAATAATCGTGTCATGATCCTTCAACCCTAACACGACCTGTTAATAAGGCGGGTTGACCTGACCCAACCCATTTGACACGCTTAATAAATGAGTCGTGTTGGGTTGACACGAATGTAACACAACCCATTTCAACCTACATAATATTAAATATAACATCCATCTAGAAATAATTTTTTTTTACATCCCAAAAGCAGTGCATACACTTCAAGTTTTCAACCCACATTCAAAATAATATAGTTCAACAAAAATATAACATTCATCTAGAAATAAGTTCTTTACACTTTAAAAGAAGTGCATACACTTCAACCCAAATTCAAAATAACATAGTTTAACAAAAATGAAATAACATAGTTCAACAAAAATATAATATCCTTGGAACTCGCCAAATGCTAAGTATCAATATTGAAAGAATTGGAGCAAACAGTAGACTAATCCTGACTATGACTACGATTATCATCCATAGATTCTTTGTTGTTGTCCAAATTCATAAAATCTTCCACAAGCTCATCCAATTTCATTTGTGCAAGTTCTATGCCAAAATATAGTTACAAAATATGATCATGCCTCAACAGTTTTAAAAGCAATACCCATCAGATCTAGTTTATAAACTATCTCAATAAACCCACTTGCAAGATATGCAAACGGTGTCCAACACTATTACAAACACCAAAAAAAACACACGGCACAAGACAAAAGCTACAACTGTGGCCTTAATCAACAATTAACATATATCATATATTAATAACGGCACATGGATTCAAAGTTTATAGAACAAAAACATTATGCAGAAAAAATTACTATAGAATTTTGAAACACCAAGAAAACGGTTTTCTTTAATTCTAAAACTCACTAAACACATGAGAGAGAGAGAGAGAGAGCAATAACCAGTTTCAGACTTTGAGTTTGAGAATTGGGCATGAGTCTATAAGATAGTAGAGTGAGTAGTACAGCTGAAATAAAAAAATAAAATTAGATATTTATAAGAAGGTTTAGAGATTTAGGGTTTGTAGGGTTTAGAGATCTAGGATTTGTAAAGTTTTAATTTCCAATTATATCCCTTATAAGTTTTTGTAATTACTCACTTTTCTTTTTAAATTTAAAATATATGTTGGATATAAAAGGTATTTGACAAATCTAAAATAAAATGAATATTTATTTGTTATACGAGTTAAACGGGTTGTGTTAAGTAGGTTATTTTGAATTGACACAAATAAATTGGCGTGTCAAACGTGTCTATTGAGGGTTATGCGAGTTGATCCGCTTATGACACGTTTCTTATCGTGTCGCTTTCGGGTTGACTCGTTTATGACCCAAACCCATTAAGGCCCAACCCTAACCCGTAAAAACTCGTGTCGAGTTTGTGTTGTGTTCGCGGGTTGGGTCGAACATTGACACCCCTATCTATATGTATTTTATTAGTTGTTTTAGGTGTTTGCATATCTTATGATGCACGATACGATACCAAAAAAAAAAAAAAAAAATCAAAAATCAATTTATGATGCGATTCATATTTTGATAACTATGAATTAAGACCAAAAACTTCGGAATCATTATTTAGGTTGTGCCTTTTTTGTTAATTGACAAAAATAATATCCCTTTACCACGTGAGTATGATAGAAGTTAGAAGGACTAAAAATTAGAATAAGAATTAAATTTGGCGTAAATGATAGAATGAAAATGAGATTTTTTAATAATAACTTAATGAGTAATGACTTGCCAACTCGCATTCAGCCCAATTAATGGTCTAAAAAGTGAAAAATAAACATTGTTTGTCCTTTAGAGCATTCACATGAGCAAAATATTCCGTTTATTTTTAGTATAAAAATCTACTTTTTTTATTTTATATATTCACTTTTCAAAAATTCCTACATCAGATTATCTATTTTATGTTATATTATATTAAATTATCAATTTTACATGATTTTTTTAATTATTTATCTTTTTTCACATATAATAACTACCATTTATTTTCTTCCTTCAATTTTGGGACACGAAAATAAAGAATAAAAAACTATATGCAAAGTGAATAGTAGCAATGTAAACTATAGCAGCTTTGTAAATTTATACATTTTTAGTTTGATTGCCGTGAATGATTTTAGAAATTATATATGTAAAAATGATATATTTTTTTCCTATTTTGAATTATTTGATGTAAATGCTCTTATTTTGAACGCTGTGATTTGAAGGCTTTAAATTTGTTTTTGGTTGTAAAAAAGTAGATTAAATTGAACTGGAATTGAATAGGAAAGAGAGATGAAGTAGAACTGGAAATTTGGAATTTGTTGCGAGAAAAAGTCACAGGCCTTGCCGCCTTGGTCCTCACTGGGCAAATACAATCATCCAAGGATAAGTCACATGCCTTGCTGGCTTGGTCCTCACTGGATAAATAAAATAGTCAAATAATACAATCTTCCACGAAGTTTCACAATCCCCAATAAAATACTCAAATAGAATCTTCCAAATAGTTTCGTAATAAAATACTCAAATACTACGATCTTCCAACACATTTTAACATCTATAGGAGCATCCGTAGTAGATGTGTTAAATGCCAAATATTTGACATTTGACACACCAAACATAAAAAATAGAGTTTTATTAGATGTGTGAAATGTGTTAAATTTTTGCAATATCTTACAGTACAGTTGCATCTTTGACACGGTACGAACAAAAAATGGCATATCTGTATATTATTTTTTATTCATTTTTCTCTCTCATCCCACTCTGAGCCACTCCATCTCCACTTTGAGCCACTCTTTTCTTCTCCCCTCTTCCCTTTTGCTCTATTCTCTTCCCATTCATGAATCATGAGCCACTACCGATTTCCTCTCTACCATCTCACAAATTCCATCATCACTGATCTATAAAATCTCCTTCACTGGTTTTTTTTTTTTGTTCGCTCTCTCCCCTCTGTTCTATCTTATACACCGAATCGGTTTAGTTCATCTCAGAGTCAACGACGAAACCCAGGCGGGAGCATCAAGCCATGCCACGCCACGCCACGCCACACGAACCTGACCCACACTTTCAGATCGCCGTCCACCAACACAGCCACATGAACTCGACCCACCACATCCACAGCAACCCATGGCCTGATCACCACGCCACGCCATGCCGCCGAGCTTGCCGTGCCATCCACCACGTCATCGGAACCTCCCACTATCGGATTTCTCTTAATCGGCCTGTAGTGGTGGGTTTTGCTTTTGGGTTTGTTTGATTTGGGATGTGGGTTTGTGTTGGTGGATGTGGGTTTGTTTGATTTGGTTGTGTTTTTTGCTGTGCCAATCTCTCTGGTTGAGTTTGATGTGGGTTTTGCTTTTGGGTTTGTTTGATTTGCTGTGCCGATCTCTCTGGTGTTTTTTTTTTTTTTTTTTTTTTTTTTTTTTTTTTAAGGTGGCGTTGGTGGATGTGGGTTTGTGCTGGTGGTGGTTGGTCGGTGTTGTTGCGGCAATGGTTGTTGGTGGCTGTTGTTGCGGCAGTGGTGGATGTGCCGTTGTTGTTGATGGTGATGACAAGGAGGAGATAATATATTATTTTAATGTGTAGTAAATATTATTTTAATGTATAAAATTGAATGATAAAATATTTGATAAATGAGATATTGTAAAATGATGTGGTAAAATAATAAAGTAGGCTTTTAGTGTGTCAAAATGGCATTTTTTTTGAAACATCTGCTACGGATGCTCTAATTATCTCATTTAGCAAAAATAAAGGGACCTTTAGAGGCAAAGTCAGATTTTTTTTTCCAACTGTGCCATTTTTATTTTATAAAATTTATAAGTATAACCTATTAATTATATATATACATAAAAATATTTGTAATTTGATTTCTAAAAAGCTATTTTATCATCTAAAAAGCTATTTGTATGTATCATCTACTTTTTTGGTAATCTACGAATTATCTTTTAAATCATATGAATCATAATTAATAGACTTTATCATTTATATAAACTTATATATTTTTTAATTAAGTATACATTGAATAAATTTTAATTTATTGAGTAAAATGAGGTATAAAAGAAATAATAGACCCCCCCAAAAAAGAAAGCATTTAATAATGTGTGAAAATGATATCACTTTATCATCTACTATTCATAACTTGCCACCTTTATGGTTGTAAAATAATGTGTGAAAATTAATGTGATTGTAGAGTTAGTAATGAAGTATGATGGAAAGCCATTGCTGCATGCAAAGCGCAATGCCGCAAATCTACTTCTAGCTATAATTGAGTCTAGTCTTCTTTACCCTTTTACTTTCGAACTAATGGAAATTATATTTTATCACACTAAACATAATACGAGGAATCATTGACAAAGTTATCAGTAAAATATAATAAAATTGGCCTAAAATTATCATATTTTCAGCCAACTCTATTTTACTCCTCTTCACTTCTCTCCTTCCACCCTCAATCCAAACGGACACTACAAGTGTTTTTAATACAAAAATTGTAGGGTCAAAAAATGTACCTCTTCGCTCCTGTATGTGCACAGTACACTGTTGATCTTAGACCAAATGGTACCGTTTCAGTGTTAGCAAATAAACAACACAGCCAAAAATCCAATCAAAAAAAAAAAAAAAAAAAAAACCATAACCAACACGATTGTGTTTTATTAAACCCATCATGTACTGGTTTACTTTTAACCAACATAGCAAATTAGCAATACACGTGAGACAGATCAAGCTCAAAATGTCGCATGTGCCATTTCCACAAGGCCCTAGAAGGCTGGAACCCATCAAACCTAGATTACCAAGAGACCACCAACTAAGCTTGCATGGAGCATCAATACAACAAATGAAGCATTGCATTTATTAAGAATCCACTTTACAGATAAATAAACTAAGTGAAACTGATTATGTGCTACAGTGAATTATTAAAAAGAAAGAGGAGGGCATACACGGGAACCAATCAGATTCCATAATCTGTAAATAAATACAAGGTGAATGTCTAACCAGATAGATGGTGAAGTCCACTACTTCCAACTTCAGTATCAAACAACTCCAAGCATTTGAGATCAAGGAAGACGATTTCGTACCGTACCGTACCGGCCGGAATATTCCGTTTTGGTACCTAAACCGATACCGAAACAAGGCTGAATCGTACCGCTCCAAATACCGGGGGTGTACCTCGTTTCGGCTGTTTCGGCGGATTTCAAAGCTTTTCGGCGGTATTTGCATTTCCGGCCAGTACAAATTTAAATGGATTTTCTTTTGAAAAAACTTTATACTTACAGCAACTAGTGGCCATCATTGAAGCATCAGCTTGCCAGATCATCAACAAAATCATCTTCTTCTTCGTTTTAGCCACTTAGATCTTTTGAGCCACTGAAATCTCCCTTCGTCTGCTCCGCTTGTATTCTTTCTCTACACAGTACACAGGCTTTGAATGTTTTACGTTTTGCTTTGATGTTGTACTTGTACTAGTCAAGCTGTGGTGCTGCTCACCTCATTTTCTCTTGGTTTCTCAGCCAAAAGATTAAAAAGGCTTTTATTTTATTTGTTTTTTCCAAAATCCACGTGACTCCTTGGTCCTTATCTTCTTCTTCTTCTTCTTCTTCTTCTTTTTTCTTTTTTCTTTTTTTTTTTTTTTTTTTTTTTTTTCTTTTTTTTTTTTTTGCGCTGAATGCTTATTTTGCTCTTTCAAATTTTCAATTACTTTTTTTTGTTTGGTCAATTGCTTAGATGGGTAAGTGTCAACTCCCAGTGGCATTTAGTTTTAATTTACTCTACTTAATAAATTACATGGGTCATAAATGGAAATTTAGCTATTCTTAAAATGTATTAACAAATTCTATAAGTCCTAAACAATATAAAAGGTATAGGCTCTAAGAAAATTATTATTATTATTATTATTAATAGCGGTAACCTCGAAATGATACACCGGTATGAACTGGTATCGAAATATTTCGTTCCAATAACCAATCCAAAACGGCCTCCAGTACGGTATTGACTCCCTTGTTTGAGATGTCGAAGGCCTAAAATCAAAGCATTTTATATGCATATTTAAGCATTATTTATGATAAGGTGGGAAAATAAGAAAAGCAGAAAAGAGGGAAAAAGAAAAGAAAAGGGAACAATTAGAATAATATATCCAAATGAACATATAACATAGTACATATCCTAGACTACTCCGAACTTTAAATTCTTCTATAAAGCAATGAAAAAGCTTTCTTATGGTTGCAACTCGTCAGTTGGTATATACTGAGTGAAACTAGGATTCTGATGCAAAATACGGCTCTTATGTCTATAAAAACCTGCATCACACCATCAAGCAATGCTAAAAATGATATAAATCAGAGCTTGCCCTCAGATTGCCACACTTTTTCTGTGCTTCCCTGAAGAAAAGTTTATAATTTGATTCCACAAATTTACTCATGCTAATTGGATGAAAAGATGAATCCACAACCTCAACTAAGTTAGGACCTCAGGTTTGTAACAGGATTTTTTTTTTTTTTTAAACATAAGTAATGAAATCTGATAAAGGGGTGCAATCCAAGTACAAAGGAAGTATATAATAGACACCCCAAACAAAAGAGTGAGAGAGTTACAAGTTAAATCCTAGAATTAACAAAAGCATTAAAAAGTTAAATCTTATATATATAGCACTTAAAATTAACATCATCTGTAAACCCTATAAACAAGGGAGATATATTTACAGAGCAGACGAGAAAATTGTAACAAAATGAATTTCTCACGTTAATTTCCATAATAAAATCCCATTTTTCATTGAGGGAAACATAAGAGATACTAACAATTAGTGACCAGAACTCAACATGCTAATTTTTTCCCCTGATTTTAGCAAGCCACTAGAGAATAACCCCAAATCAATTTTCATAGAACTTAAAAGGCTAGTTTATATTCTGTGTTGGTTAGTTTTTTAAAATTTCATTAAAATGATGTTCTGATTTCATTGCCTCTAATGAATTAGAACTATCATGTGTCATAAAATTTCACAACATAAAATATTTATTACATGGAACAAACCATATATGCTCAAAAGAAAACCCTCATTATTAGGACTGCTTACTTCAACTCAAAAAAGTTGCAACTATAGCCAGCTGAGCAGCTCTGGTATTAGGTCACATGGCAAACACGAAAGCTGCCATTATACCATTTCTAGAGGGAAATGACAGAAATACAAAGAATCAAATATTTGTTGTTGTAATCTGAAAAGCTTTTCTCATAAATATGATCTCTTGTAGTAGAAGACACCTTTCTACTAAACCTCTTTGATTGGAGCAGAAACATTGCAAAATCAATACACAGATTTAGAATTAAAACAGAAAATTAGGGAAACCATTTTAACACCAACCTGTCAAGTTAACCAACCCTTCATCACCAATCCTACATGAGTCCAAGTTCAAGCTTTCCAAATTTGTATAACCATCTTGAAGCAAGATCAAAATTTATGTACAAAATATATTGTTCAAAATGTAACACAAACACATGAAGATATACCAAGACATTTAGTACCTTGTTCAGGATAGCTCACATATCTTTTAAAAAATATTTACTTATATAGAAACTTGTTAAGTTATAAACTCCATGAACTAGCCATAGAAGCCCTAAGCTTAAAGCAGTCACACATGTAAATATTTTAGGTAGCAAAGACACAATTACTTGTACAGAAAAGTCATATTGCTGAAGCTTAGTTGTTGACAAGAAAATTAATACATCTATATAATAAATACAAAATGAAAGCATTTGACCTTTTGGGTGACCCTTTCATATGTTGCCACATAAGCATTTGAAAGTCCACACTTTTCCACATCAACATTATAAATATAGTTTGTTTTGTGTCAAATTAGTTAGAACCTATTACAACTCATTGGTTATAGAATAATCAACCCAACTCTAAACAAGATTTGATTAAATTACGTTTGGTCAGCTTTAATTTAATTATAATTTAACTAAAATGCATAATTTCTACCTATCAAAAAAGAAAAATGCATATTTCCTACAAATTAACTGATTTGGCTTTTTTTATTACTGGATAGTTATTTAAGTATGCATTACTTATAAATATTTTTCCATAAAATTTTCCTATGCATCACATGGGTTTGCATCTGTTAAGATTCAAATATAACAAGGCAGCAAGCGCTATCACAAAAACAACGCGAGTTAGATTTTAGGCCAAACAAAAGTATTGAACAACACATTGAGTACATGTAATTTGAAAAGTGAAGGAAATTTTTTTTTCCTACTTTTAATAGATAATTAATTGTACAATTCATCAAGAATTTAATTTTGTTTTAATCTTCACTCCAAATGTCATCAACAAAATATCAATGCATATATCATATGGAGTTTCCATTACACACGAATAGAAACCCAAGTGGTCATAAAATCCTTGAGTTACCCAGCAAAAAATTAAAAAAATTCTAAATTTCAAAATAAAGAAAAATTCTAGAAGCATAACAGTAATTAGCTACAAAATAGAAATGAGAGCTAGAGAGACTTTACCTTGCTTTGGGTAGGGTTTGTGGTTTTGGGTAGTATTTTTGTGTTTGAAATTTTGGAAAAGAAATGGTGGGTTTTGTGTAAAGAAGAAGAGAGGAGGAGGGGAAGTGGGTTAAGGAAGATCCATGAGAGAGAGAGAGAGAGGGAGAGGGAGAGAAAATGTGGGTGAGAGGAAAATATCTAAAGTAAAGAAGTGGGAGACCAAAAAATGAGAGGACAAAGTGGTCGGAAGTTGAAAAAAATAGGTGGGAAGTCTGAAAATTTTTAAGTGGTACGAAAGACTTATTGTGACGAAAATGGAACTTATTGCAGCGGCAGAAAGCGCTGTAATAAGTTTTAAACCTATTATGGCGAATTTTTTACTTATTACAACTACTTTAAACTGCCACAATAAGTTATGAAATTTTCAAATTTTTTTGAAAATTTTGAAAGCCCGGTTTTTTACTTTAGACCTATAGCAACGGTTTTAAAAACCGCCGTAATAGGCCTTTAGGGATTTTTTTTTCCAAGACTAAAAGTAATAAAATATAATTTAATACTAAAAATTAATAAAATATAATTTAATAATTAATAAAAATATAAGATGAAACTCAAGGACCAAAATTAATAAAATATAATTTAATAATCATTAAAATGACTGAACTACCCTTAAGACTAAAAAAAGGGCAAGATACCCCCACAAACTTAAAAAATGACTGAAACACCACTACCACCCAAAAAATGACTAAAATACCCCCTGCAACATGAAAAAATGACCAAAATACCCTGGAAACCTAAAAAAGACCAAAATACCCTTGAAACCTAAAAAAAGACCGAAATTAATAAAATATAATTTAATAATCCTTGAAAATGACTAAAATACCCCTAAGACTAAAAAAATGCCAACTTACCCAATAAACTTAAAAAATGACCGAAACACCCCTACCACCCAAAAAATGGCTAAAATACTCCCAAAACATGATTAAGAACTAATATACCTTAGAAGCCTAGAAAAAGACCAAAATACCATTGAAACCTAAAAAAAGACCAAAAAACCACCAAAACCTAAAAATGACTAAAAACACCCCTTTAGCCTAAAATAATGACCAAAATACCCCCAACGGCTAAAAATGAATCAAATACCCCCTAGGCATTAAAAAATGACCAATATACACCCTAAGCCAAAAAGTGACCGAAATACCTTGGAAACTTAAAAAAAACCAAAGTACCCTTGAGCCTAAAAATGACCAAAAATACCCTCTAAGCTTAAAAAAATGACCAAAATACCCCCACAAGCTAAAAACGACCAAATACCCCCTAAGCATTAAATTTTTTTACACACATACATCCTAAGCCTAAAACCTGACCGAAATGCCCTGGAAACTTAAAAAATAAATAAAATACTCAAGTCCTTTTTAATGTTTAAATGGTATTTGGTCATTTTTTTTAGGTTTTGGGAGGTATTTCGATCATTTTTTTAGGTTTCAAGGGTGTATCCGTCTTTCTTAGGTATTGGGTGTGTTTTGGACATTTTTTGTGTTTACGGGGGCATTTTGGTCATTTTTTCGATTTATGGGGGTATTTTGGTCGTAATCAAGTAATCGAGGGTATTTTGGTTTTTTTAGGCATGAGGGGTACTTTGGTTATTTTCGACGTTTTGGGGGTACGTTGGTAAGTTTTTAGGTTTTGGGGGTTATTTCGGTCATTTTCTAGGTTTCGGGGGTGTATCGGTCTTTTTATAGGTATCGAGTGTGTTTTGGACATTTTATATGTTTACAGGGGCATTTTGGTCATTTCTGCGCTTTATGGGGTATTTTGGTCTTATTCAAGTAATCGAGGGTATTTTGATCTTTTTTAGGCATGGGGAATACTTTGTTCATTTTCGATGTTTTGGGGGGTACTTTAGTCAGTTTTTAGGTTTTTGGGGTTATTTCGGTCATTTTTTAGGTTTTGAGGGTGTATAGGTCTTTTTTAGGTATCGGGGGTGTTTTGGACATTTTTTTTGTGTTTACGGGGGCATTTTATTCATTTTTTCGATTTATGGGGGTATTTTGGTCATATTTAAGTAATCGAGAGTATTTTGGTCTTTTTTAGGCATGGGGGTACTTTGGTCATTTTCAATGTTTTGGGGTGTACTTTGGTCAGTTTTTAGGTTTTTGGGGTTACTTTAGTAATTTTTTAGGTTTCAGGGGTGTATTCGTCCTTTTCTAGGTATCAGCGGTGTTTTGGACATTTTTGTGTTTGTGGGGGCATTTTGGTCACTTTTTCGATTTATGGGGGTATTTTGGTCTTATTCAAGTAATCAAGAGTATTTTGGTCTGTTTCAGGCATAAGAGGTACTTTGGTCATTTTCGATGTTTTTGCATTTTGGTCACTTTTTCGATTTATGGGGTAATTTGGTCTTATTCAAGTAATCGAGGGCATTTTGGTCTTTTTCGATGTTTTGGGGGGTACTTTGGTCATTGCTCAAGTTTTAGGGGGGTATTGGTCATTTATTATGAGAAATCCCTAGTCCAGCATTTTTCAAAGTGTCGAGGATAGGTATACCCCATAGGGGAATGGGGTAAACCCTATTCCAGTGCTTTCAAAAGTGCCAAAATAGGTCTCCCCCATAATGGAATGAAGAAACCCTATTCCAGCGCTTTTAAAAGCACCGGGACAAGTCTCCCCCATAAGGGAACAGAGTAATCCTATCCCAGCACTTTTAAAAGCGTCGAGATAGGTCTCCCCCATAAGGGAATAGAGTAATCCTATCCCAGCGCTTTCGAGAGCGCTGGGATAGGGTTAACCTATTACAACGCTTTTAAAGCGTCGGGATAGGATCTTTTCAAATAAGAAAATAATTATAAAAAAAAAAAATCGGTAATTCTGACCTATAGCGGTGGTTTGAAAATGTTGCAATAGGGCTTCCTATATCAGCGGTTTTGGAAACAGCCACTATAGGTCTCCTATTGCAGCGATTTATGAAATGCTAGTGTTGAAATGCCGTAATAGGATTTCCTATACCAGCGGTTTCAAAAAGCACTACTATAGGCTCCTCTATTACGGCGGTTTTTAAAAGTGCCAGGAAAAAAACGTTGCAATAGGACGATTTTTTTGTAGTGTCAAGTTGTAGCTCTAGTTGTTGTTTTCTAGTCTTGATTTTGTGTTTCATGAAGTTTTTTTACTTTTAGGGTTTTGCTCAGTTATTGTGCGCAGCTTGATTGTGATTTTATGATTCTTCATTGTTTTGGATTCTCAAATTTGATGCTGATGTGGGGTTTTGTGGTTATGGGTTTTGTGGATGTAGCTGCACCAAATTTGGTGCAGCTACATCCTGTTATTGTCAACCAGCCGTTCAAACGACACAGGTTTAATCTACACGAATCTGTGTATGAATGGAACAAAATGTGTCTCTAGCAATATCTAACCCAATATTGGCTCCGCCTATTTATATCACATACGGCTGTCTTTTGCGGTGGGCTTTCATATGCCTATCGATACGTTTAGCACAATCATTAGTCCTTTCCCGCGTTATTTTTACCAGGTCAACCTACGCATTATCTTCTGCGCGCAATCTAATAAAAGACAAAGCAATTATTGGATTGATTTTATTTACATTTATATATTCATTTAATATCTTTTCAGATTATGATTTTCTCTCACAACACAATTCAATCATATCTATTTTTAATATTTTAAATGTGGACTTCAACTTTGACCTTTTAAAATGGTTAAGTTAACACATGCAATTATGATAATGTATGAATTCGAAAGAGAATGTTTGTAACTTTACGGAGTGCAGTATCGCTTAAATACAAATGTTTTAACTTTACGAAATAAAAATAAAACTCTTTGCAAGATAACTATGTGAATTAGGAAGTGAGATAGAGTTATTTTAAAAGCACAAATTTTATCAAAGCCTTTTTCATGTGGTAGATTGTCAGATTGTAATTGACTGTTTATCACTTTCACATAAACCTATTATATTTTCTTTATCGCTCATAATTAGCCATATTAGAGAGTTGTGAAAAGGGCTGTGAAAAAGTGTGCTCCTATAATTATTGATTGAGTGAGAAATATATAAATTGATCAATTATGATAATATATGCTAGCTTGAACTATAGAAGAGGAACTGCTATTTTTGAACTTATCTGGTAGTTGGTTATCTACATGTGATACAAATACAATACAGTATAATCTTTTCAAGCAAATTTTATATTATGAGAAGGGTAGCAGAATGGAATTATTAATGATGGCTTCTCATTTCTAATAACTTCGACCGTTTAGCCTTTCCAAAGATAAGTTAGCCATATGCTTGACTAAGTGTTTGTACCTACAATGACGTACTTAATCATCGAATTATGCTTGCAACATCATCCACTTTTTAGTGTGTTTCATTCTCACTTTCTTTCTCAATTTTCTAATAAACATATTTCCTTGGAGGGCTTCACCTAAAAAATCGCGTACAATACAGTTGCATAACGACATTTGTTTGCTTTTGTAACTGATTTATAACATATAGTTTATGATATTGCAATAGAACACAACTGGTGCCAAACACCTCTTTATTGCAAGGACCATGGAGAGTTCAATTAATTCAAAACGTGCCTAATTAGTGGAATCCATGACTATTGTACTAATATGTTCATCTTATCAAAAACACACATATGGTCTTGAATCTTGAGTGTTGATCAACCAAAGGCAGATAGGTATATTTAGAATATGGAATTGCACCAGGCTGCTGCAACTTCAATTGGAAAAAATAAAAAATAAAAAAGTTTATATGCTTTATTTTGATGATATAGTGTATGATATATCCTCTAGTGTGCAGCAATGAGAGCTTGATGGTAAAGATTTCTATTCAGGAAGCAAGGCCCATCCCCTTGGTTCCAAATCTTCATCGAATTATTATATCTAAAATTAAAAGAAAAAAGAGAAAAGAACTGCACAACTAGGATTTTATTCACGAAGTCATACACAATCAAAGGAGTAGGGTTATGCATTCATCAATAAAAACAAAAAATAAATAAATAAATAAAGAGAAGGAACAACAGCAGCTGCAACAACAACAAACGTAACAAAGATACAAACACAAATGCATTGCTCATGTAGGTGAGTCATCCCCTTTAATTATCTTGCCCGGCCGGTTCTTTCTAATCTGAGGGCTGTGACTAGTCATCGTAGATTCCAGTTCTGGCATCACCATCATCACCTCGGAGATGCTCAGATGACTCTTTCTGGCGATTGTTAAATGATGATAATGCAGCATCATTATCATCAGGACCATGGAGTTTCTCGAATAAGGACTCTTTCGCATCTATGTTAAATGCATTATGTGCAGGACGCCTAGGAAATGCTTCACCGTCACCACGGAGCAGCTCACTTGACCCTTTTTGGCGTATTATAGGTTGTGTAAGAGAGGAGACTTCATCAATACCAAGGGGAAGCTCACTTGACCGTTTCTGGTCTTTGTTAGTAGAGTATACTTTATCATCTTCGGTAGTATACCTAGATGACGAAGCCTTCCCCTTTGATGATTTAGAGTATCCATCCAGTTTGTTAGGCTCCATTAGGCTCTTCCTTCGCTTGGAGATAGAAATGAGATCACATTGATGCTCCTTTTAAACTATTCATGAACCACTGCTTATATCTTTCTCTTATTTCTTTAAATTAACTCACAACATAGAGAGTATTAAAAAAAAAAAAGGTCATTTTTAATTCAAATGAAATGTTTACCAAGACCCATTAAAAAAAAAAGAGTATTTGTGTCATTTATAAATTTATCAAGATGGTCAAATTAATAATTCTTTAGTTACTAAATTATTTTATATAAAATTGGTTTAAAAAATTAAAATTTATATAATTTCGAGTATAATTTTGCTTAAATATGGTATATACAAATTCCTATTCCATAAAGTATAAATGTCAACTCTTGAAATTCTCCTTGGAAGTTTAAATTATATAAAAAAATTTATAATTCTTAAAATTCGAAATTCTCAAGAACTAAATCAGGTAACACAACAGTGGCCAAAGAAAAATAAGAAACAAGATTACGGAATAAACAGTTTAAAATGAGTATAGAAACCATAGTGTCTTTCATTTATTTAATTTTTTGTTTATGTTACTGAAAGTGGTTCACAATTACTCGAGGAGAATAATCCGATTTCGAGAATAAGGTTGTGGGTCCGTAATGCCTATTTTAATAGGACTTCTGAGGAAATACACAAAGTTGACAATAAAAACAAGAAAATACACAAGTTACCTAGCCTACTCAAAGTGAAATTCTCTTGCAAAAATAGTAAACAACCTACGATTAAGAACTGAAGTACAAACTTACAAGTATAAATTCTTTATAATTTCCAATAGATTAACGTCTTTTCTTTGGGCTTTAGTCGATCTATTGTCAATTCATAATGACATGGCAATCTTATAAGCACCACTTTTCCACATGGCTCACTCTTATCCTGTCACATGTACAAGTAATAAATTAAATAAACGGCCCAAGAAATATTAGCATATTTATCATGCATGCTCATGACGTCTGAATTGATGGGCAAGTCGTCTCTGGCTATAAGACTGCCTCATGTTCTCCTGCAAGATTTATGATGATAATCTCAAAAATAATGGTAATAGTGGTGGCAACGATAATCACTATTGATACCTATTTTTGGTGGTGATGACAGGTAATAGATGTGGTCTCATTAGGTAAATGAACATGCTGCAATTGCAGATTTTACATTTTGAGGTGATTTTGTTTTCCCTTTCCATTGCAGATTTTTCGGATGAAACCATGAGTTTTTTCTTTGTTTCAATATTGCTTGGCATAACGAAGTTCTTATCTATATCTAGGACAGAGTTATATGGCACTAGAGGTTGATCTAATTCATTTTAAAGGAAGTATATGAAGAGAATGATTTGAATTTTAGTTTTTAGTTTAAATAGCTTAAGTAAGAATGAACAGTTGAATATTTTATTGATAGAATTTATTAATGTTATGTCCATGCGACGCACAATTTAATCAAGAACAATATGTAAGTGTTTTATTTAAAAAAAATTAGTATAATTTGTGTCAAATATATACTATAAATTAGCCCCCCCAAAAAAATCCCATATCTTAAATATAGAACCATATATAAAATGGAAAACTTATTTTATGTTAATGTTATCTTATTTTCATCCTTAAAACACAAAATTTCAAACTTTCCAAAAATTATCATTAAAAGTTGATAAGAATAATTCATTAATAAAAAAAGTGTTAGGTTCTAAAGATTTAGGCTTAAATGTTTAGAATCATGTTTTTAGGCAATGCTTCAAAGTGGTTGTTTTAAGGTTCAAGCCCAGCTGATTGCAGAAAAAGGAAGTGAGGTTTTGCCTTGCTCGACCGATCGAAAATCGCAGGCATAGTTTTTCTGCAGAATTTTTAAACAGGCCCAAGCCCTCGAAAACATTTAGGGTTTCATTTAAACTTCTTCACATATAAAAGGGAAACCCTAGCCAAGTTTTAAGAGTGCTAAAAAGACTTATGTGTTGCTCTTTGTGAAATCTGAGAAGTTTTGTACTTTCTAACTACACAAGAATCTACCAGAGCAAAAACTACAATCAAGCGTTTGGTAGAACATAGTTGCTGCATCAAGATCATTACTGAAGGTGATCTGAAACCTTTGAGTGGGATCTCAAAGTCACAAGTAAGGGTGCTTGTGTTGGTGTAAATCCAAGAAGAGAAGGAGTTCGTGGATTTGGAGCTTGCATGTGGTCGTGTCAGTAAGTTACTACTGGAGATAGCAATAGATTTAAGGTTAAATCTGATTATAAAAACTTCAATTCTCTTATAGTGGATTTACTTTACCTTAAGGATAGCTAGGTTAAATCCTCTACAGGTTTTTAGCTTGAAACGGTTTGTTTCATCGGTTTTCCTGAGTCATCATATCATGGTGTTGTTTATTTTCCGCTGCTTTACATGATATGATTTATCTGTGTTTAACCTAGATCTGAAAATTAATCTAAGTAATCACTTGGTTAATAAATTAGGTTAAACAATCTGATTTAAGGGGTCTAAATGAACAAACAAAAAGATAATGTAGAGTCTATATTTTTAGATTAGCAACCATGAACAAAAGTAACCTTTTATAACATAGTTTGTCTAGTTCATTAGTGTTGAATTAATCTTTGGAACAAGACAAATGAAGTTTAGAATAAATGAAGACTCAAGAATGCAGAAAATAGAGTGTTGAAACATTACATTTCGATTGCAGGCTTGACAGGATGAAAGTCTCTTATCTTGACCCATTGAACTATACTTTTCGATTGATCGAGATTCGTGTAGACTGGAATTTTAGCTTCTTTTCCCTGCCGTTTGATCTATATGATTTTGATGGAACTTAAGTACATATAAATACAAACCCTAGAGAATGTTTTTGGATACACAAGAGGGTAATATTCTGTACAAAGATCTAGAGTTTTTCTAAACCCTCTTAAAACTACAATTGGAGACTACGTGCAAACATTAGATCCATTTATAAATAAAAGTTGCTACAATCAGTTAATTACAGTTGCACGCTAATCAAATCTCTGAGTTGTTAGGGACATATTTTATGTAATTGGCTAATCCTTTGACAAAATGCACTTTACTTGTAATTGGGTAGATCTAGGATGGGTTTAAGACTTCAAGAAACATGTTGTTCAAGTCAAGTGTTGAAGCCATGAAGATCTGACCAAGAAACAAGTGAAGAAGAACTGTTCATTAAAACTCGACAGAAGTCTTGACGGAATCCTTTCTATCGAGATTTAATGTTGAAACTCGACACAAGCTGTATCGAGATTTAATGTTGAAACTCGACACGCATATTCCTATGTATATGTGTAGGGTTTCTTTTCTCACAACCCTTTACATATATAAGGATTATTTTAAAGGCCGTCAAGAGATGATGCAAAAATAATACATGCAGATAGTGCCCTAGTTCATCATTCTCTCTATAGAAACTACTACGTCTTTACGCCAAGGGTTTTGTAACCAATGAGCTTCTTGATCTTCATTGTTGATGAAGTGAAGAATTTTGCAGCCAACATCTTCTTCAAGTTGGTGGAGTTAGTCACATACTGGGATTCGTGCATTGAATGGAAAGATTGTCATTACAATACAAGTCCAATTGGGTATTGGGGTAAGGGTTCAACTGTAAATTGGTATTTCGGGATAGGCCAAAGGGTTTGGTAAGATTCCTTATACTTGTAACCGCTTGTGATTGACAATAGTAGATTCTTGGGACTGGTGACCTTAAAATTACCCAATGGGGTTTTGCCTCGGTGGTTTTCCCCATTCGTAAACAAATCACCTGTGTCAAATTTATTTTCCGCTGCACTTAATATAATTGGTCATTTGTTTGTGCTACCAAGCTATTGCATGTAATTGAACCTAATTAATTAACTTGGGTAATTAATTAATTTGCAAAGGGGTCAATTCATTTTTAACCCAACATGAGTGAAGATCTCAGACTCATAAACAAGAGAGTTCATGGATTTAGAGCTACATGTGGTCACCCTAGTACATAGTACATGAGGTAGCAGTAGATTTAAGGTTAAATCTAATGCACATACTTCAATTCTATTTAATGGATATGTTGCCATGAGAATTGTTTAGATTAAATCCTCCTCAAGTTTTTTAGTGTGAAACAGGTAGTTTCATTGATTTTTCTTGGTCATCATTTATGTTGTCTATGTGATTTGTGCTTATTTGATATTTAATCTTTTTTTTGTTTTTTTTGTTTTGAGAAACCAACCAAGAAGGCTACTTTAATTAAAAGACAAAAAATCGACAAATAATAGTTATACAAATCCGGAGGAACAGACTCCATCCAAACCAATAAAGAACTAGACAACCTAGCTCTCTTAGCCAAGGCATCAGTTAAAGCATTACCTTGCCTACACACACGAGAGAAATAAAAGCTCTGAAATGAGCTAGCAAACAATAAAATGTCGTGAATAATATGACCACAAGACGAATGTAATAAAAGTCTATTACTAATAGCGTGAATGGAAGACTCTGAATCACCCTTAAAGACAACATTACGAAGACCAAGTTCTCGAACAAAATGAACCGCACGCCTAGCTGCCAAAGTTTCAAGAGTAAAAACAGAATCTGGAATGGGAATTTGCGCTGCCAAAGCTGCAACCACCACCCCATGTTCGTTCCGAACAGCCATTCCAATACCCGCTATCATCAAATCCTCAAAAATTGCCCCATCAAAGTTTGCCTTCACAAAACCCGCATCAGGAGGCTTCCACCGAGGTCTTTGTGCACGAACCTTCTTGTTGGGATGGCAACGGACCGGCTGGAACTCCTGCAGATGACGACGCGCAATGCCAGCAACCTTATTCAACGGCCAGACCACCTCTCCAACCCTCAACTTATTCTGACGATTCCATATAGTCCAGCAAGTCATCGCAAAAACTTCAGAATTCAGCGAGGAGCAAAACAGCAACTCAAGCAGGTCCCTAAACGAGCTGACCCTGGAAAATTTAGAACGTAAAGACGTGAAACAAGAACCCCACACCGAACAGATATCCTCACAAGACCATAGGGCATGAAGAACTGATTCCTCCTCTACATGACAAAGGCTACAAACCGAGGATGGAACAATTCTATGCTTATGTAAATTAAGCATAGTCGGGATGGAATTTGTACAAGCTCGCCAAAGGAAAAATTTCACCTTTTTTGGAATGTTTAACTTCCAGAGGCTATTCCAAAATTTTTTTCTGCCTAGCTGTATCTGAAGATGAAGCCATCTCATTATCGTGTAAATCACATAATAGATGGTAACCCGAACGAACTTGATACATACCAGTCCGAGAATGAGGCCAAACAGAAAATCCTTCTGAGCAGAATGGCAAATCGGGATGGATTTTATCTGCTGCGCTTCAGAAGGTATGAAAATAGTGTCCACCAGATTTGTATATCACCACCGAGAATCACTATCAATCAGTTGGTCCATCGTGGCTTCCTCTAACAATACTAAAACCGGGGAAAGAACTCTTCCTGAATAGGCACCAGGGAGCCAAGAGTCCTTAAAAATCTTTACCGAGGACCTATCACCTATCCTCCACCGGGCACTTAACAAAATCACCTTTCGGGCTTTAAGAATACTCTTCCAAGAATAAGACCCCGAATTGCATTGGCATAAAAAATGGTACCCGTAGGAAAATATTTCGCCTTGAACACTCTATAAAATAGGGAATCCGTGTCATTGACCAACCTCCAAACCTGCTTTGCTAGCATGGCCTCATTAAACTTACCCAACTCCCTAAAACCAAGGCCCCCTTTAGATTTTGGTTGACATAAATTATCCCACTTTTTCCAATGTATCTTCCTACGATCACCCCGTTGACCCCACCGAATTTTTCGAATCATAGCTTCGATATCATTACAAAGACCGACAGGAAGTTTAAAACAACTTATAGCAAAAGTGGGAATAGCTTGCACAACCGTTTTCAACAACACTTCCCTACTCGCTTGAGAAAGTAATTTCTCCTTCCACCCCTGAAGCTTACCCCAAATCCTTTCTTTAATATAATTAAGGCTAGCCCTCCTATTCTTCCCCACCACAGCAGGAAGCCCCAAATAACGTTCATATTCCTTAATCTTAGGAACACCAAGTAGATTTTTAATGGCATTTTTTGACAAGAGAGAAACAAAATTTCCAAAGAACAGAGTGGTCTTATCCGGATTTATCTTCTGACCTAAAGCAAGCTCATACTTCTGTAAAATATTTTGAATAGTTTGAACCTCCCTAAGTTCGGCTCTACAAAAAATGAGAGTATCATCCGCAAAAAATAAATGGGATATCCAAGGACCATTACGACAAAGGGAAAAGCCTTTAATATCACCCGCTGCCACAGCTTGTTGGATTAAACCGTTAAGACCTTCAGACACCAAAAGGAATATATAGGGAGACAAAGGATCGCCCTGTCTAAGTCCCCTAGTAGGTTTAATATCACCATGAGGTTCCCCATTCACTAAGATAGAGTAAGAAACAGAACTTATACAACCATAAATCAACTGAATCCAACGGTCCTCAAAACCCATCTTCTCCATAAGCCGACACAAGAAATTCCATTCTACACGGTCGTATGCCTTACTCATATCAAGCTTCATAGCCATAATACCCGATTTGCCCACCTTCTTATGCTTCATATGATGGAGAGATTCAAAAGCCACAAGAATATTATCAGAAATCGCCTTATCGGATTGGAAAGCACTTTGATATTCAAAAATAATATCCAGTAACAATTTCTTTAGCCTGTTTGCCAAAACCTTAGACACAAGCTTATACAAGATATTACATAATTAATTAATTAATTAATTGGTTAAAATTTGATTAATTTTGTGACGTGTTAAAGTTAAAGTTAAAGCTATTAATCTATAAAAAGTTAATAGAATATTTATTAAGTTAATATTATAAAAAATAATTAGTGATTAAGTTTTTTTTTTTTTTTTTTTGAGAAACAAATTAGTGATTAAGTTAAGAGCAAAAGTTGTAGTAAAATGGTAATACACTACAAAAAACTTGATTTTTAGCAGCGGTTGTAATCACTACTAAAACTATTAAAAACCGCTGTTAAAAGTCAAATAGGTCTATACCAGCAGTTTTCTAAAACATTGCTACAACTTGAATAACTGCTGTTAAGTTCCTATCGTTATAGGTCACTATAGGTTATAGCAGCGGTTTTAGGAATCGCTGGTATAGAAAACATCTATAGCAGCAGTTCATAGAACTGCTACTAGAGAATTAAAAACCGCTAGTCCACATAGCCTTACCTTTTAGATTTAATTATTTGTACCGACGGTTATGTAACTGCTGCTATAGATTCTTTAGCAGCAGTTCATAGAATTGCTGCTAGATAATTAAAAACCACTAGTACACACGGCCCTTCCTTTTGAAATTAATTATTTGTACCAACGGTTATGTAATTGCTGCTATAAATTATTTAGCAGCAATTCATAGAACTGCTGCTAGAGAGTTAAAAAACCGCTAGTACATAGGGCCTTCCTTTTGGAATTAATTATTTATACCAGCAATCATGTAACTGCTGCTATAGATTCTTTAGCAGCAATTATATAAACCGTTGCTAAACAAAATTAAAAATATTAGTATTCCTTTCCCTTATTTTTAGCATGAATTATTTTTAATAGCAGTTTTGTGAATTACTACTAGATATTCTTTAACAACAGTTTTATACAACGGTGCTATAACATGTTTGGAATGTTGTTAAAATCCACAATTTCAAAACTCAAAGTAATAAAATTATTGCAAATAGTTAATAATATTGATCCAAATGAAGAAACAAAACTTTACAATTCAAAGTTTGAAATCACAAATTAATAGCCAAATAAAAGTATAAACAATATTTTTTGGTACTTAAGATAGACAAGGATAAAATAATTGTAGACAGCCTACAATAAAAACTAAGACTATAAATATTCCCTTTGAAGTACGCCAAAAGTCACTCCAGCAATAAAACTTGGTCTCCTTTTATATTCCAATGTATTGTCTTAGTTTCCTGGAATACAGTAAACCATATATTTGCATTAGTAAAAATTATATATATATAGGCAAATCTTAAAGAATATATCAAATGGCTATTGGAAAAAAAAATGATGACAAATACATATCTTCTCACATGCATTATTTTTGTTGTATTACCTCTAAACCATGAGTCAACAAGCTCAGAATAATCTTGGCGATTTACCATATTTGGAGCCCTAGCCACTACTTGTGTTGCAGTTTTTGACTTATCAAAGTGCTTTTCTTTGAAAGCATGCTTCCAATTCCTTCATTAATCACCCAATCTCTTTAAAGTATGATGCTTGATTATCCATCTTGCAATCTCATCTTGGGAGATGTCAACTTTTGACTGAAACACAAATACATATAAAAAACCATAACCACTATGTAGAAGCATTTTTTCTTCAAAAAAAAAAAAAAAAAAATGTTAGAAGCATTGAAATTCTAGAAAGAATTATAATATATGTTACTAAAATTTTAATACCTCAATGATATTCCAACAATTTTCTTTGTAGTCATTTGGCATTGTTCGCCAACTAACAATGTTAATAGGACATAAGTGAGGCTTCCTTGCAACAATCTTATAAATTGATTAAGCCTACGGCTTTCATGTTCAGCAGGCTGGAAATAACAATCAAAAGACAACTTAACCTTATTTTTAGGGGCAAACTCCATATGTCATACATACTTGTTATTCCAAGTATCATACATATACCTGCATCATTTGTTTATGCAAAAAAAAAAAAAAAAAAAGAGTAGTCAACACCACAATCATACTTATAATAATGTGTTATGTGCTATAAGGACTACAAACATAAGTAATCATATTCATAGCTAGCTGTAATTTGAAATTTTACTTCCATATATTCTCCATATGAATAGTCATCAACTTGAGGGTGAGTCTCTAATAGAGCCCTTGATTGATTAGTTGATGGCTCAAGTGAATTATTAGGCCGTGATATGTCATATGATTAATTAGGTGTTGATGAGTCATGTGATGGACCTCATGGTTGGGATTGATTTTCAACCTCAACTAAATCAAAACATTCCATTGTCATATCTATGTGAAAATATTACTATAGATAATTACTCACATATCTTTGCAAATAAAATTAATGTTTGAAAAAGCAAGAGCACACTACACATAGAATACTATTAAAAACTCTATGAACAAATGACAACCTTTTAAAAAAAGGGAAAATTTAATGTAGTTAAATGACTCAACTCTTGAAACTAAAAATCACTTAATTTATTAAAATTATTATATTTTACCAGTTGGTTATTATGGTGCATTGGATCTTTACCTATGTTCTCTCTCTTCAAAATTATGCATTATTTAAGGTTATATAGGTGCCCAACAAAAGTCCCCAATGGAACTGTGATAATATTCATGGAAAAAAAAAAACTAATGGGTTCCAACTAAATTTTTGAGAGTAAATTAGTGTGAGAGGATAATGATCATAGTCTAAAAATTGTTGTTAGGTGTGCCAAATAGTTGTATTAGGCTCCTAGAATTGTTCATTGTATTTTTTGGTGTCCCAAAAATACATTTTGTTTTTTTTTTTTTTACAAAATTTTTTAGTAATTAATCAGGAAAAAAGAATAATTTTCACTAATATTAGATTAAATTAGTATATATTCACGAAAATCAAGAATCACATGCACATATTCAAAGTCAAAGCTAAGTCTCAATTCATTCATTACTCATTTTATTAATATAAATGCTAAGTCTCAACAAATCATGAAATGCATAAAAAATCTAATCAAATAACTAATTAATATTATTTTTTTATAATATATATTGTATATTTTTATACATTTAATAAGCTTATTTTATTTATATGTTATATAATATTTTATTTATTTATTTTATAACAAATGCATAATACTTTATAAAAATCATGATGTTTACCTAGGGATCAGTAATGGTTAAAAACCACATGCAGTCACTCTTTAATCTTCACTCTGTTAGATTTGGAGAAAACTCTAAAAGAAAATTGTAAAAAAAATACTGGAGATTAGATTTGGAGAAAATAGCAAACTCTCAAATGTAAAAAATACTAGAGATTAAGAAAACTGATGATGTGATAGCAAAAGAAAGAGAGACTCACCCGTGGGTTGTTGGTATGATTCCTTGATTTCCTTCTGCAAGAGGTTTTTTTTTTTTTTTTTTGGTTCTTAATGAGATTAGAAACTTCTTGTATTCTCCTTTGCTTTTTTTAGGTAACTAGAAACTCCTTTATTTTTTATAAGAGCAATTATGAGGGGCTAAAGGTTTTTTTTTATTTATTTATTAAACATGGAGGCAACTAAAAATTTTTTTTTTTTTTATGGAAGCGGCAACTAAAATTTTGAGATAAAGAATTAAAGATAAAAAGGCGGCTAAATCTTAAACTATTAGAAACCAAGATAAGGATTTTCTAACAAAAAAAAAAAAAACCAAGATAAGCTTGGGTTAATTCACCCTTCCACATGCGTATGCCACACTGCCACTTTAATTCACCTTTTTTTTTGTGCTGAATGTCTAGTTTTGAACACTTTTCTACCTTTTCAGTCAAAAAAAAATTTTTTTTTTTTTTTAATTTTTGAATGAACACACACGTTTATGGAAAAAAAAAGGAGGTTGAAAAATTTTCAAGCAGGATTCGAACCTGCCTTATCAAAGATCCTTTGTGTCCAGAATGATGACCGATAAGTTGAACTATTAGCTCTATTAAGAAAAGGAAAACTATAGTAATTAAGTACAATTTAAAGAATTTGATAAATTAAAATAGTTCGTGAGACCTATCAATAAAATACAAAATCTTATATATTACTTTTTATTATAAATAATATATTTAGCATTAATCATTATGTTTTATACTTGCAAGATACTTATTCATTCTCATTATAACCTATAGTCCTGAAGGATTAATTATAATTTTAATATCTTTTATATGCTTTATTATTTTTGTATTTTTATAATAACAAATTAATGAAATTATATTTAAAATTTATTTTATTTCTTTGTATTTTTTGTAAGTACTCGGAGATTGATGGCCCAAGCCCACTAAGAACAGTAATGCCTTGTCCTTCAAACCAAGCCCAAACAATAGAATTTCTATAGAGAGTGGGAAAACAGTTTAAGTGTAATACTAAGCTAAGTCCAAGTCTAAAGCTGAGGTGCCCAGAGTAACAGAGAGGTGTAATTCAAGTAGTGATTGAGAATAATGCCCTCCCCCGGCAGGTCCGAGGTTTAGTTTCTTACATATGATTAATACAAGTTTTACACCAGACAACACACTATTCACTTCCTTGTTTTTCTGTTTCTTAGAGAAAATGTTCATCCTTTTAACTGGGAGGTTTTCCTCCCGTATATATCCTTCCTCCTTGCATCCTAGCCTTCCATCTGTATGCCTCAGGACTTTTCTCAGGACACTTGTCCCATAAAAGTTCTGCTAAAGGTGGTAGAAGGGGCTGCTAGTTGTGAAATCACTGTTCATGTGTCATTTCCTCATTAATGCAGCTGATAAGGTTGTTGCAGGGTATTCAATGCGGAGGGAGAATGTATACTTTTCCAGGAAGCTTCCTCCCACCATCTCTGCTCCCCCCCCTATGGTCCACTATCTTCTACTCGGGTTCTCATGAGACACTATCCCACATCCCCTTCCATTCTCGGGTTTGTGAAGTCCTCGGGGCGTATACACTTTTACGGATGGGACCGTATGAGATATTTCATGTTCCAGTCCTCTTCGGTCCTTGAACCCCCCACATTTTTAATCAAGATTGCTCATTTGTACAAATTTGTTCCATTTTTTTTAATTAATAAATACAAATTTCTTGTACTTGACCCCAAAAAAGATTTATTGTTTGCTTCAATGAATTCTAGCTTGTAGATAGAAGCTTGGGACCGTAAGTTCTTAGCTTTTGAGATTCTATTTTTAACAATTAACTTGTTCTTGTAATCCCTTAACATCACTGCCGCAAGACACAATATGTTAAAGTTTGGAATTTGGAATTTTTGCGAAGCTAATTCTATAACATTAATGAATTGAGTTTTGGTTGGCAACTTCAAGGAACTCCAAACAGAACCTTGAAACCAAACAACTTGCATAAAATATACTTTAGTAAATATATACTTTAGTAACTATTTACTAAAGTAGTTAAGCCTAATATTCTGAATAACAAACCGATTAAACTTATCTCAAGGGAATATTTTGTATCTCCGTTAAGAGAATATGAATTCTATCTTAAGAATATATGTTCCATCAACACTAAATGTGGTTACCCAACATATTGAGATTTTGACCGTTACTTTAGATCTTACTCTTGATATATCAAAGTAACTTACACTTCATGATCAGGTCCATTATTCTCTCAGGATTAAGAGTTTATGTAAATAGAAGTCGTGAGATTTATTATTCATTTGACAGTCATTAGGAGAATAATAAATTTCACAACGGTCCAGTTCAATATGTCTTAACTTTTAAAACATATCAACTAGAAGTCTCCACTTCTATGATCAAGACAAATCATCTTAATTGATATGTTATAATCTTCACAAATAAAATACCCAATTTCATCACCGACTTCGAACTAAAATTTTGAATTTACAAAGAACTTGTGATTTATATCTTCTGTGACTCTTCACATAAATCACATACTATGCATCTCATGGACTATATGATAATGTTCAAATATTCATGTTACCATTATTTTAGTTAATTAATAAAACAACTTTATTAATTACAATATTAAGTTATACATAATGTCATACAATAGGATTTAAGGGCATTAATCCTAACAGAAATATCATTATTGAGTTTTATTCTATATATTTTAAAGATACCGAGTTTTTTTTTTTTTTTTTGGGTACATATCTAATATCAAACTAAACAACATTTATTTAATCACTAGAGTCTAGAAGATGATAAGTTATTTTCAACCTCGTGTGTGTGTGTAATGCTCCCGGTATTATAGCTCGACCCCAGGAAAATTCTTGTTTCCGCCCTTGTAATGTCACGGTGTTACCTAATAGTCCACACTTCTTAGGGTAGAATATAACATGGGAAAGATTACTCATTGACCATGAAAGTGGGAGCCTATTGTGTAAGCCCCGAATAAAATATCTGGTTCGCCCTTGTGTGTCGGTACTTGTACCTATGTTCATGCTTCTTAGGGTAGAATAGAACGTGGAAAGATTAATCTTTGACCAAGAGAAAGTGGGAGCCAATTGTCTTCCCAGAATGTTGAATTTGGTACTTATTCTCGCCCAGTTAACTAAACCGGTTTTTTTTACCCCAAAACCCACCTTGTCGAGCCCCACCCCAGTCGCTTCAGGACCTAATCTAAAGCCCCTAATCCTTGGCTCAATCCATGACCTAATCTTAAAAAAAAAAAAAAAAATCAATTTTATGTTTTCCTAATTTATGATTTTCCCTTTTAAATTTATGATTTTCCTTTCAAAATAAAAAACTCAAACACAAATCCTATCACAAGCTTACAAACACAAGGTCTAGTCTATATATAGAATATATATATATATATATATATATAAATCAATATCCAATGTATTACACAAACCCCGAAAGACAATTCAAGATGAAATAATAAATAAATAAAATTTAAAACATAAAACACTCCAAAATTAGAACCCTGAAACACCTAGAAACACAAAAAAATCCCTCATTTTTCCGATCAAGGCCGGTCGAACCACCACAAGCGCTGGTGACCTATTCTTTGAAAGTGCAGTAGACCCGACATAGTGTGTCTACGTGAAACAATTCCTAACTCGTATCTTTAAGAACATCAATCTATCATCCAACACCCCATGAGTCCCACCCAAGCTCTCTCTTGTACTAGTCCTCGCCCAACCGAATACATCACAAAATGGTGATTAGGGTCATTCTTCAATTGAGATTTTTATTGGAAAGTGAGAGTGAAGGTAGCTAGAGTTAGGGAGAGGGAGGCGACGGTAAGTGAAGTGGCATGGTGGAGGTGGCCGGCGATCGCAAGTGAGGAGTGAGTGAGGGGAGAGGGAGAGGTGGCTTAGAGTAAGGGAGGGAGGGAGGCAAGCGAGAGAGTGATTAGGGTTAGGGAAGTGAAATAGAAATGAGAAAGTTAGGGTTTTAATTTTTTTAATATTGTATGTATATATGTATATGGAGTCGAGTTCGGAGGTGCGAGTATGCATAATACCTTTGAGCTGAACCCTTATGGAGTTAGGTTTTAAAATCAAACACACTTTGTTTGCTTTGTGGAGTCGGAGTAAAACCGCCCATTAGGAGGTAGATCGGAGTACAACGAATCGATTAATTTTTGCCATTCCTAGTTGCCAGCATATGTTGGTCAAGCCCATGGCAATAAATCAACTTAATAAGGACAATGGATTTTTAAGAAATAAGAACAATGGAGTTTGAACAATAGAATTTCCCCACCTTCATATAGTTATGTTATTATTTACTTTATATGAGTAATTTTAATCAAAATAACTAATTATCATATTATTAGATTTTTATAATGGTCAATATAAATATGGTTTAATTTAAAACCATAGTTGTACCTTTTTCATTTATTATTAAAAAATTGATTTATTCACTATTTTTTTAAAGTAGATATCAAAAATAAATTTATTTTCCTCATATTCTTAGGATTTTTTTCTTAGCTGGAAAAATTTGGTAACATACTCAATTTTTTCCATATATTTTATAGTCTTGAGAGCTAAATTTATTTGTTCATAATATCATATCATATACTATATAATAAAAGTTGGGCTTAAAAGTTATGGTTGTGCCAAATGAATTCACCAAATTGTAGAATTTTTAAGTTTGTAAATTATTTGTTATTATCAGGATTCAATCTACTACTTTATCACCTCTTTGGATAAAGTTTGATAAACACAAAACTTAATAATTTAAGCAATAATATATCAATCTCTCTTCTTTGGATAGAAATAGACTTCTCTTAAGGAAAAAAAAAAAAACAATCTGGATAGACACAAAAGCTTAATATTGTATTACAGCTAATCAATTATATTGAAGATTATTAAAAAAATGTTTCTAATATTTTTTCTGTAATTATTTTTCCTTCACATTATTCATTTCTAATACTTTTCTTTATTTTTTTTTCCCTTCACTTTTTCTCCCTATTTTGGTTAATCTATTACGCTTTTTTAGTAAAGGATAGAAAGTTTTTGATAGATGGTTAGAAGGTTAATCTAATGAAGTCTATCAACTTCTTTTTTATTTTCACTGACACGGCTACTTCAACTTTCTTTTAATATATATAAACTTTAAACTCTACCTTTGTATCTTCATATATCAACCTTTTCTTTAGATAATTGGTGGAGATCTCCACCAATTATCATTCTGTTATAATTCCTAGATAGAAAATTTCCTTATTCTCTATTTTCTTTTTTTATGTAGTCAGACTCATCACCTGACCCTCAAGACAATGTTGCATCTTCTACCTATCCTATCTATTATTATTTATAGGTATGTATTTCTATCCACTGTGTTTTCTTTTTAGTACATTTGTGGAGGCCTTTATTAGAAATATATATATATATATATATATATTTATATATATATATATATTTTTAATTACTTTATTAGAAATATATGTCATATATACGAGAATGCAATTCTTTCTTTTGAAATATATGGTATGCCTTTTTTAACAGAAACAACATTATATATCTATAAACATCTAAATTTAGACTATTGATGTTTGAATGTCATAGATAAACTATATATAGTTGTCTTCTACAACTCTTCAAGGTGTAGAGGGTCTTAAATTTAAGAAAAGGTTAGTATAAGTTTAAAATTATTTATTTATAACAGTTAAATAAGTTTATGTTTTCTTAGTGTCAAATTTTATTTATTTATTTATATTTTCTCAATTAAATTAGAAGTCGTGCATCGCATGAGCATAAAATATTTTCTTTTCTTCTTGATCACTTATTCTATACCCTATTGATTTTAAAACTTTTCCAGGTAGCCTCTTGTGCATTACATCAATTCTTTATCTTAGAAATTCTGTTAGTGATGATATGCTATACATTTCTTGTTGGATTTGTGTATAATGAATATGTGATTTGTGTTGATACTTATCTATATGGATATTTTTCTAAATAGATATGGTAAAAAAACAGTTTCGTTTAGTTAATGTTGAAATCAAGCCACTTCCACAAGAGGGAATGTGTTTCATTGTTTTAGTGATCCTGGGTGATTAATCCTTTCAAAGGAAGAGAATATTATGGCATTAGTTTTAATTGTAGCTTGCCTAATTAGTTTATCCTTGCTTGAGTACCAGTCTATCTATATTGTTTTTATTGTAATGTGTCTAGTGACTATTTTGGATATGAAACAATATTATTACTTGCAATATTTACTTTGTTAGAGTGAGATTTTAAGTTGTGGATTTAAAATAATATTTTCTAAGCTACTAGGAATAACTTTTTTGCCATGGTGTATGAGCCATTTTATTTTCAAAATTTTTATTAGACTAATACATAAATATCATTATACATGGTACAATAGCTTGGAATTTTTGCTCTTCTCATTTCTTTAATGTTAGCTGAGTTCCCGCACGATGTGCGAGGAAACTTATTATTAGTTTTCTCCAAGAATCTTGTAAATTAATTGGTTGGCATATTTCCAACAGAAACATCCAAGGCTCAAATCCCCCACCCCAACAATCAATGTATAAAAAAGTTTATTTCATTAATTTTTCAAATAAAAAAAATTGTAATATTTAGTTATTTTATATACAAAATAGAAAGACAGTAAGTATAGTTTAGTGATTTTATTGTACTCTGTGTGTGTTTACAAATTAAAAATTGCATGATATAGTAGCTAATATAGATAGGTATGTTTCATGCCTACTAAAAAAAAATGCAAATATCATTTAATTGTTTTTTTTTTTTTTTTTTTACATTCTTGATTGTGTGTAACTAAATTTATTTTTCTCCTTTTTGTTGGACATTGTTTCAATTGTTGCAAAAAAAAAAAAAAAAAAAACTTAATTTGAGCTAGAATACCATATTTCAAACCAATTGTTTCTCACATATAAAAAAAAAATCAATTGTTTCTCGTATAAATATTAGAAAAATGATATTAAAATTTTCTTTATGCTTAAAATAATTAATATAACAAAATAAACATATTTATTCTATTAGTAATCTTTCTAATTGCATAGAATAAATAATAAAATGTTAGTTCTCCCCCCCCCCCCCACACACATACATACATACATACATACATACATATATATATATATATTTATATATATGTCACTAAAATGAGTTAGGAAATTATGGAATTTTCAATAGGTGTTTGACACCACACTAAGATTGCCGAGGATAAACATCTTCACAATTTGAACCAATAGATAATAGTAGTAATACTATGGTTTGGGGGGTATTTTTATTATTTAGGGATTTTAGGGATTTTTTTTGTTCATTTTAATCAGTCCTAATATATTTTGTAAATTTGGAGGTCTAGGGGTATATTGTTCATTTTGAAAATTTTAAAAGTATTTCTCTAGTTATGGACATTCCGGAGATATTTTGGTCATTTTCTAGTCTTAGGGTTTAGGGGTATTTTGTATTAGTTTTCTACATTGGAGTATATAAAAAACAAAAAACAAAAAGGACTAAACTTTGTAGTT
Source organism: Notholithocarpus densiflorus (assembly GCA_030021035.2). Classification (NCBI taxonomy): domain Eukaryota; kingdom Viridiplantae; phylum Streptophyta; class Magnoliopsida; order Fagales; family Fagaceae; genus Notholithocarpus; species Notholithocarpus densiflorus. The sequence continues at coordinate 1,201,469 of JARYZH020000095.1, read as the reverse complement.
TTGTATTTAGGAAAAACCTATAGAAGCACAAAAAATAAAATATATTGTAGCTATTGGGAAACTGCTACCAAAAAAAAAAAAATTATTGTAGTTTTGTATTTAGAAAACACCTATAGAAGCACTAAAAGTAAAGTATATTGTAGCAGTTGAGAAACCGCTACAAAAAAAAAAGTATATTGTAGCGGTTACAAAAAAACCGCTGCTACGAAGAAACTTATAGTAGCATTTGAAAATCTGCTACCATAAACCTGCTCTAGTAGCATTTTTTTTAAGCGCTACAAAAAAGACCACTGTTATAACTCATATTTTTTGTAGTGATAGCTATGAGTTAGAATATCCAATTGGCACAATCATAACTTTTAAGATCAAAATTTTATTATATTAGTATGCGATATCATATGATTTTAAACAAAAAGTTGGTGATTTCTTGCAAAAAAATTTGAAGACAATTCCTTAATATATATGTTAGAATGTTACTTATATAAAAGTCATGTAATTCATATGGACTTTTTTCTTTTGAGAAATAATTCATATGGACTTAAATGGCCAGTAAGTGAACATAATGCAAAATGTGACGACAAAACACTAATAACAAAAAAGAGATATATAATGATGAATTTTACCAATGAAAAGGAGATAAATGTGATTACAACAAAGATATTACGTATCTTAAGGATATGTATTATAGGTAATTAAGTCATACCTATTATCTTATAACTTTTTTCTATTCAGAATTATTTTCTGTTTTTAGAAGTCTTTTATTGTAGGACTACATTAATAATAAAAAAATTGTAGTACACATTTCAAATATTTAGGATATCAATTTGGATAATTAAAATAAATCTTGATTTTATTTTTAATTTTAAGAAATTTTTGGTAATAGAATTTCGTTGAAATATAATTTTAAAATTCTTGATACATACATAATATATTTTACCTTAATTAAATTATCCTTAAATCTTATCATTTGATTTGAGGAAATATATTATAACAATTAATAAGAAAAATTACTTTAATAATTAATGGGAATGTATACACAAGTTGTAGAGAGCATATAGCCACTCAATTCAACCACAATTACTACGATCTAACTTTTATTCTATTGCATTAAAATCTAAATACAAATGATTTTACCTACAAATTCATCAATGCAAAATACATTTGTTAATCTATTTTGATTATTTGATTTCTAAACCTGAAATTTAGTTTTTACAACAACTCAAACAAAATTAGTCTAAGAGTTTTTATCCAAAAAAAAAAAAAGTCTAAGCGAACCTTTTTTGCCTACTTCAACAAAAAAAATCAAAAAAAGATTAGATCAGTTGTGAGACTTATTTGAGTTCCACTCACTGGGCTCAATCTCTGTCGACTTAATCAGTTTTATACTTCAATATGGATGACACAAAGACTCATCACCAACTTTGAACAATCGTATGTGTCATTTGTAAGATATTGCAAGGTTAAATTAA